>LPNX010478821.1:308802-573723 GCA_001517045.1 Pseudotsuga menziesii | reverse complement strand
GAAGGAATATCTGACCTGAAATTTTCAGGAATGATGAATAAGTCTGTAATCATACAGACTTAGTCTTTTTCTACATGCTTTTGATTGCGGCTGTTTTGTCTTTACGCTTTGCTGAATGTATGTTGCTGCTATGTATTGCATGATATTTGATCAGGTAGATGTGGTGGATCTCTCCTGTTTCGGTTGTAAGTGATGATGAAAATCAGATGACCGGCGAATAGTTGTGGTCTGTCCGGGCTGTCAAAGCATGTATAATATGTCTTTTTGATTCTATGAATATCAAAGACTGGTATTTTTTCCTCTGAAAAAAAGATTATATGTACCTACACTTCGGAAGCGACCATCTTATCAATAAATGCAGATATTTGAAATGGTATCTGCTATCACACATTTTGATAATAAATTATAAATCTATTTTTCTTTATATAATAAATTATTACAATTATTTAACTTATGTTTTTATACATTTTTATCATAAATTATAAATTATAAATTTTATAGCATTTATATAAAAAAGTATTATTGTACTTATAATCAAAGAAAATAGTTATGTATTCACCATCGTCCAAGGGAAACTGTGCATGAAAAATTGTAAAATTCTATGGAGCTTCCTACAATCTACATTGCTGAAGTAGAGTTGCGGAAGGAATGGAGTATATAAAAAATTATAAAAATTAAAATATTTATATACTCCCTTCCTTCCACAACTCCACTTCTGATTGCTGATTGCAGAAACTTCCATAGATTTTTACAAATTTCCATTCACAGTTCCACTTCCGCAATGCGAAATACATAAAATATATATTTATGCTTCTTAGACTTTTACAATTTTCCTTCTTGCAATTTGCATTGCAGAAGGAAAAATCCACAGAAGTGGAGTTGCAGAAAGACAATTTATGAAATTGCGGAATTGAAAAATTGCAGAATTGTAGAGTTTTTTTTCTTTTCTTACTTATAATTTTTTGTGAAACATAAAATTATACCATTTAAAAAAAATCATATTTTAAAAAGTGGACTTTCTAGCATAGAAGAATCTCTATGACATGTTACAAATAGGAAAAAGAGATTTTGGATGATCATGTGTGAAGGGTGAATATAGAAACCAGATTTTTTGAGCAAGTATCAAATGAAGGAACTAACATGGATGCATTCATGAGGTAAACATATTGATTTCACTCAACGAGAACAACCTTAGAGAAAATCAATGATCTTTTAAAAGTTGTTTTATGGATATTGTATTAAATAAAATTATTTGGAAGGTTTATCAAATGAAGGAACCGACATGGATGCATTGATGAGGTAAACATATTGATTTCATTCAATCAGAACAACTTTAGAGAAAATCAATGATATTTTAAAAGTTGTTTTGTGGCTATTGTATTAAATAAAATTATTTGGAAGGTTTGTGAAGGCATTGTCAGTGGAGGAAAACTTGGGTTTTGTTAATAAATCATGGGCACCAAAATTAAAAAGAAATAGAAAAACTAAACAAGAAATTTTATTAATTGGATGGTGCAGCTATCATATTGAATCCAACACTTATTTATTTCATTACAATACATTGAATAATGGTTTGCATAACTATAATTTATCATAACTGTAAAATAACCATTTAGTTACAAACTAATTGTAAGTGTTAATATTCAACACACCCTCTTAACACTACAATTTAAAAAACTTAAAAAAAAACTTGATTGACATTATAAAATAAAATAAAGAACTTCTTCTCAAGTAGATTTCTATTTTCTTCTCTACATATTCAGATTCTTGCAGGTACTCCATCATGTTGTCTTATCACCCTCGTAAAGGTAGAATTCCCGAGTTCCCAGATTCCACCACCCTGAACTCCTGAATCACAGATCTCCCTAAGTCAAATTACTGGACAATCCACATGTCGCGTAATCTCAGCAACTAGTGAGGGATCCTTCCCTAGACCACAAATCCCAAATTACTTGGACAACAATCCATATTGACTAACACTATATTGACTTCGTCATGTAGCAAAAAATGAACCTGACTCTTCAGAACAGTAAGTTATCTTGACTTTGTTGTTAACATCAATTACGACAAAAATCTCTCTTCACATATATGTTGCCTATTGGGAAAAATTATATGCATACTATATTTTGTAAATAGAACTCAAGTGACACAAATTAATTTGACAAGCGTATCACAAGAATTTCTCACGCCAACTCCAGCATGCGTAATGATATATCGACAAACTTTCCAACTTTTAATTTGAGAGATAGTCAAAATGATATATAACAATTTCCCTTTGTCCTGTGCAGAACAACTATTTTCTTGTCTTAGCAATATTGTGGCAAGGAAGTTCTAAAATTTCTGATAAGATTTTCAGCTTCCATCATGCACCAGAGTTCTAGTGCTCCAACACTAGATACACCAATTTATGGCCTATGCTGGTTTCCAATAATTTACAATTTATAGATTGTTGCGTTGATTCCTAGATTTCAAACTTCTTGATATACAGATTTGAATGACAAAGGTTATGGGAAACAAATTCAATCCCTGCAGACAAATATTTTCACAAATACTATTGATAAAGATCTACACATTTATGCTATCCTAATATAGAGACTATGATTATAAAAAAACTCATCTTCTAGCCACTCTCGTGAGAAATTCAGGGTTGTCCAAGCTCTGATACCATGTTAAGAAATCATGGGCACCAAGATTAAAAAAAATTAGAAAACTAAACAAGAAATTTTATTAATTGGAGGGTGCAACTATCATATTGAAGTCATCACTTATTTATTTCATTACAATACATTGAATAACGGTTTGCATAACTATAATTTATCACAACCGTAACATAAACGTTTAGTTACAAACTAATTGTAAGTGTTAATCTTCAACATGTTTATCCTTGAAATAACGTTTAAACATGTTTTAGATCATGAATATGAGTATCCACTTCTACGCCTTTTAGTTTGAAAATATAGCTGCAACGTAGCTAGTCCCGTTTCTGTGTAATAAATGTGCTCATTTTCATGGTTTGTAATGGATGTAATGTGGTATTGTCAAACATGTTAAATATGGATCTTACATAAACGAGGAATTACAGTTGACTAGCAAGCAATCCCAACCATTAATCAAATTCTCCTAGATTTTCAATCTCATCTAGCAGTGAATGATGGCAGTGATCGCATTAAGGACATAGTCTAGAAAAATCTTGTTGTAGATCGTGCCAACATAGATGAGGGTGGTGCATCAAAACATGAAAAAAAACCGATGTGAAACACTCGTTTAAGAAACCCTATGTAAAAAAGGTAAAAAAAAAAAGACACCTATCGAGATAAAATTTGATGGAGCGACAAGGAATCTACTAAGACTACCATCTCCATTGTGTAATGTCTTCGACGTAATTATATTGCATATCTTGTATGATAGGGGGCGGTTCTAGTCAATATGTACAATAGTCAATTTAGAACCAACGACATGATTAGTTAGTCATTTTACAAATAAGAAATTTATATTAAGTATATTTGGGATAGAGCCACGCTAGACCATGCTAACCCCATCCCACCACCATTGGTTCTCTAAGAATAGCCTCAAATCATTGACTCAACAATGGTAATTTATTGCCATCTTTATTCGTTAATTTATTGCATGAATTAAAAGTATATATTATTGGTATGATAGGGGAGGCTCCTTTAAAGAATGCCTTCAACGTAATAAATGGGGATAAACTTTATAATAAATAATTTATTTTAAAAGGGGGATTTTGGAATTACTTTGCATGGATGGGAGCATGGATAATTTTAGTGGCTATATATAGCCCATGGGATATATTAAAGGGGTTACAAAAATTTAGTGGGTTATTTTCTTATATGGAAAGGGTTGTCTTGGCTAAATATATTCCCCCAATATTTATTAAAAAAAAAACTAAATCCAAAATGAATAGCCTCGTATATATTAATGATGAAAATGAAAAAAAATATTTTTTTCTCCCTAGCAAAATCTCCCTCCAATCTATATTTTGCCCCAATTTCTAGAGAAAATCTAGTGGAATCACTCGTTCGCCCCAGTTTTCAGTAATGGAGGCTCCCACGAGTTATTTCTCCCTCCATTTTTCTTGTAATTTAGTCATATGGTTTCATTTACCTGTATTTTTAGTCAATTTCATGTGATAGGATTCTTTCAGCACTTGATTTCCAAGATTTGAGTGAAAATAAGGGGTTAATTTTTTCTATTTATATGCTACAATGATTCATGATTCACACGCATCATATTTTTCTAGCAGGGTGAAGGTTCTCGTTGATGGGATTCAACTTTTCATTCTTATTTTTCTCGACATTTTAGCATTCACATAACATCCCCATTGCTGAAAGCTCAATTCTTGAAGGGGCATGCAACACATGCAATTTATTAGAGAATACAAACTCACATCATGCTTTTCATCCAATTGTTAACATGGTATAGCTTTTTATCAAAATTTATATGCTTTTTATCCGCAACTACAATATATTGTTATATTGTACATTTACCCTTTATCATGATTTTAGTATCATGAATGTTTTTTGAGGCTTGCTAAATTCTAGGGCACTCTTGATTCTTAGGGCTCATTCGATGTTATGAGGGTTTTATTCTATCCTAGGAGTATTGGTCTATGAAAGTGTTATAGAGCTCAAAAGATAATATGTATTTTATTCCTTGTCATGTTTAAACTATTGACTGACATCTATATGTTGTTAGTAGATGCTACTCTTGAAGGAGCACATGGTTTTTATATATTCAAACTGAATTTGGCCCAGTTGTTTAAAATGTGATTTTATTAGGATCTTGCTCTGTAATTAATTGGATCTAAGGCATTAATGAGAGTGTATATGATAATATTTTATGTTTGTTATTGTTTATTTTTTGGATGTTTGTAATATAAATGAATGCACGTTGATTATAATGGTAGGGCTACAATGAAATGGTCATTATTTTGGGTGTCTTGTTGTAGAGTTGTCCAAAGCGCACTTGTAGATTATTTTATTTGTGTTGAGAAGTTCGTGACTCGATGATTTTTTTATTCGTATTGTAAATTTTGTCAATTTTATTGTGACCTAATTTTTTTTGGTTTAGTACCTTTTTTACAATATTTTATTTTTTGTAAGGGCCATTCAACAATAAAAAAAATTTGACAATTTGTTTTGATGTGTAATTACTATCATCATCCAAAAATTGATCTAGTTATGTATGATAAATATATGATTTAGTTGGAACAAAATACTTAATTTCCATCATGATTGTATATAATATGTACAATGCATGTTTGACTTGAGATGTAGACATTATGTTATTTGATATTTACTCTTTTGCATTCAATGAGGGTGACATTTATCCTAAAGTGTGCTAACTAGACTATGAGATAGCAATGTTTAGGCACCTCAACAATCAAAGCCAGTTTTTTAGGGTTTTTGGATAACAATGTAAAAATCAGATAAGGTAAAGGCAATATACAGAGACACAATAATCTGAAAACATCAGAAGATAAATGTATAAAGACAAGATTTCGCAGAATGAATGACATTACAACTTTTAAATCCAGGAGATAGGTTTCAAAACATACAAATACAAGTAATAAACAAACAGTTTATCATTGTAGCATATGTAAAGTTACAGGTACTTGAAATAACATTTCAAACATCAATAAGAATCAATATACACTTGCAAACACAGTATCTACATAGAAAACATCTATATAAACATCAATGTAAACAAGGGTTCAAACAGAACCAGAGAATATTCACACAATATAAGTTCAAAAACTAGCTTCAAATAGATATATTAAGTCATTCATAAAACAAATAAGTTCTTATACAAATAAGAATTGCATGACTGCACAAGCTCCAAGCATATCAACTCCCATGTGTGTCTCCCCATTACATTACAAATGACAATATTTTATAGAAGATTACATCAACAAAAAGTCTCATAAAATTGATTTTGAATTAATTGCAAACGATATAAAGTTATTCTATTGAATGTTGAACTTGGATATACTCTGCGACCACATACTTATTAAATCACTAAAAATCTAGAGTTGATCGCTGATGCTAATTTTGTGCACTTTCAATTGTTCATTTGCACAAATCGCTCTTCCACCTGAGAAATGCTACCTAAAGAAATTGATAAAATCCCTCAAATATGGATATGATAAATATTTGTTAACTTCTTTGATCCCATACATTTGTAGCTATTAAAGATTTCGATGAGGACAAGTGGTTTGACATTTGGATGTTGGACAATCTGTGGCACTAGGCACCTGTGTGTTCTTCTTGACATTGGTCATTTATGTAATATGACACCATTTCATATCAACATCCTCACATTTGTAATATGACAATCAATGACGAACTCAACCAATACCTGGGCTATTTTTAACCTTCTTCATGCTCCAATAAACACCATTGATAATTGTTTTTTATTTCTTGTATTCACTGCATCTTTGGTGTTTTACAAAAGCACTCCTCATAAGCAAGCTGTGTATTCATCCTTCAGACATCTGGAACTACCACTCGATGCTTAGTGATTTCATTTGATTTTCATTTGTATGAGAACAATGTTGGTATGATCATAATGCTTACCCCAACATTTAACTTTCACTTGACACTTAGTGCAATCAAGCAAGAATAGGCCCTTCTAACTAATCTTCCCCCAAAAATCATCGGATCAATTACTTATCATTGCTTCCATCATGAATCTACAGACATGTATTGAAAGCTCCTCAGTTAATCTTCAAGTGTGTCGTTCATCGATGCATTTTGGATACCAAATATCCTTTTGGATTCAGATGTAACTGGTGTTGAATTACGTTGTGCACTTGAAGAGCAAAGAATCCTTGGAACAAATCTACTTGTTAGCGAGCGGGAGCGTTCACTATTATTAGCTTCTAAAGTTGGTCTACCTGAAGCAACTTTCCTCTTGGATGAACTCCCAGTTCGTGGGAAGGAGGAATTCCCACGATCAGTATCTTGGCCTTTTTTGACATTGAAGAGCCATCCAAACCTACGTTCTTATTTTTGCATTGATCTACTGATCCATTATCATGAATATTACCATTACCCCATTAGATGTTTGATGATATCCTTCACCTATTCCAAACTTTCGCTCACGGCCATCCTTTTGTTGTGATTTGCATCACATGATTTTTCTCCATCACGATCACATATACATTTCTCTTTATCCCGCTTCTTTGATTTCTCCACCTATCAAACTAGATGCCCATTTTATAAATCCTTGAGTCCATTATTACACTTGCTATGATTCTTCTTCAGTTTTCTCTTCTCAAGCAAACGAAGGCAAAGTTTATCTAGGAGAATCAACATTGTCCATTATGTAAGTGTAATATACAACACCGCTCTTCCCTGAAAGCTCCTGTTCAATTACCATTTCACAGGTATACCCACGAGTCCAAACTAGTATGGTCCATGAAAACTGACACGAACCAATATTGACATGAACTGCAATGAAGAATACCATAGGCCTAAAACAACTCAATACCCTCTCCACCAATTGATTCTAGATCACAATCCTTGGGATCGTATCCCATGGCCCCAAAACTTGCATAACTGATTTGAGCGTCATGTTTGTCATAGAGTTAAATTTATCTTTGTAAAACAGAGAAACCCTGCTTGGGGAAATAATAAATGTCAAGGTTCTACCCATCTCTCTAAGAACATCTGGAATTGACTTCCCAGTACAATCCAAAGCCAACTTTTGGCTTTTCAATAGGAACCAACTTCAAAATCTGATTACTTCATGATTGTACCCTGCACAAAACCTAACTTTGACAAGCTAGCAACATGCATGCATTTGAATAATGAAATCAGCTTCCATCTTGTGTTAAACATAGGCAAAACATTGTTCCATCCTAATTATGAAAAGACTTTAATTATTCTATAGGAGCTTAGGTTTAAAAACCTAAAATATTGTGAATGCATAAAAATGAAATCAAAGCATCCCAAACATGAAAAATAAGAAGACCAAAGAGGGATAAAATTTTCTAAAATAGAAAGATAGGCCTAGGGAAAATAACTAACAGACCTAGGACAAACACTGTCTCCAACTAGAAATGGCATTTCCCTGTGATTTGCCAAGAACTGTAGACCAAGTGCCTTATTTTCTGTCAACTCCTACTAATTCACTGGGGTATGGAGTCATTTACCAAATATCTGAAAATTTCTCAAACTCTAAGCACACACCTCTGAAATAAGAAAATAATGCTACAAGCCAACACACTGAAAAGAATATACATGCTTATTATTCTTCCTACTTCTACTTCAAATTGGCAGAAACAAAATATTCAGCTATAATCATACTTCCAGTGAAGCCATGATAACATCCAACCTGTTGAAACAACTTCTTGTAGGTATATAAAATCAAAGAAGAATTGATCACTCGAAGCAGAAATTTGATTTGCAGAGCATATTCTACTTTGATTTCAAATTCTAGAAGGCTGAAATCTTTTGAAAACTCCGAGTCCATGTAAATGGTCATTGGTTCCTGAAAAAACATGATAGAGTTTTATCTGATATAGAAGACCATACGGCTGATCTACAATTTGTGATTCATTCATGAACCAATAATCCTCTTGAAATAACCCATGAACATCACTTGTTTTATTATGATCAAAGACAACCTCAAATTTTTGAACAATGAGATCTGATTTTTGATGAAATTTTTATTCATGCATATGATTGATATAAATATCTTCATGTGAGAATTGCATCTCAAACTAGATCTAGGAGCTAGAACAATTTCACCATCAAAGTGTTTGACAAAAGATGCAAGAGAAAACAAAGATACATAAAATAGCTGGAACAACACATGTGAAAGGTGCTGATTACTTGTCAAATTATTATTATACATAATTTAAAATACAATGGAAAAATTCGAGTGGCTCTAGAAGCCAATAGGAGTTGTACGTGTGTCAATGTGGGAAATGACCTCAACCCCCCCTAGGTGGACCAATGGAGACCCAAATCAGCCCAAAAAAACTTGAATTGATGTGTGAGTGTTGGTGAGGTGTGATGGGTCATTAAAGACTCCAAGGCATGTGTGGGTGAGGAAATAGAAGCAAGTGGGGTGCTCTAGGTGGAAATAAATGCTCTTAGGAGAGCTAAAACTTGCTAAATACACCCCTAACACACTTAGTCAAACCAAGGCCCCACAAATCAAGGAGGTAGTGCTTCAATGCATTAATGAGGGAGCACATGGTCTAGGTTGACCAAACCAAGCACTGTTGTAGGTGGTGTGAACAGGCCAAAATAACCAGATATATTGCTAGATTAACTCTCTAAACTCTAAACCAGAGGACATTAATGAAATTTAGGAAAATCAAGTTATCCTAAGGTCTAAACTATATAAGAAGGATGTATTACTACTCCAACACCCTCCCTTAATCCAAACTTAGTACAATTTAGTGTTTTAGGCCTTGGTAACTAAGGCATAAGTCACCCTTTTACAAATTTTATTGATCCATTTAACAGAGGTAAGTAGGAAAACCTAATGGGAAAAACCTCCCCTCAAAAATGGATTATGAAATAGAAACAAAATCTGCATATACTTCCAAACTAAAAAATGTCTGGAGGAATCTTATTCTTGGGAAGAAGAGGAATGTGCTCAATCAACTCAGGAACAACTACATGATGAATCCTTAGACCATGTAGAACAACTGAAATGCACTAATGGGAGAGCAAATGGTACTCTTCATATTTGAACTTCGAACCACCAGGTGAGTAATTCGAACCAATTAGGATTCCATGTGGGGAATTCAAACCACACAGGATGCCATTCCTGAAAGAGACTGTAATTTCTTGAGAATAGGTGACCCCAAGCGAGTCATAAGGATCTTGAAGCATCAACTTTGAATGAAGGTTGTAATCAGCTGCAAGAATGTGGAACAAAAGTCCCAAATGTGCCATTATTATGGAAAAATCTTCTCCATATTCTTATGAACTTAAAGGAACTCTACTAGTGATGGTGGAGGAAACATCTCCATTTTTCGAGCCAATACTCTCATTTGAAGAAAAACCATCTTCTAGAGAAGGCTCGCTATGGACATCAACTAGCAATACATCTTTCCCATTCATAACAAAAGACATAGAGGAGAAGGGTGAAAGTAAATCTTCAACAGTAGTGATGGAAGCAACTCGTATGCTCTCTTCATGAAACATAGCTTATTGACAAGGAGAGGAAGCCACAGAGGAAGAAACTTGAACTGGATCATTTGCTGAATCTTTGGCTATTTCTTCTTCTTCATTTTGAACAACTTATTGAGAAATGCATGAGGCCAAGATCATAGGAAGAACACATAAGGAGGTGCCCATTCACTTTCTCTCCATATAGCTCACATCTTCTTACTGCATGCCAAGAGGTTCATCTATATTTCTTGAAAGCTTGAATGGGTAATCAGTAAAATCAAGGATGTAGCGCATTGTAGGAGGTATAGCTAGACACATAGTTCCATAGGCTCTATCATTGCCATTAATCCAAGCATCCTTCTCTTGACAGGACTCTGGTTCTCTCACAGCACCAATGGAAACATCATAAAGACATTGCCTCTTGAGATATGCACACATATTCAATTTCTATTCAGAATATTTGAATGGGGAAAGGAGAGGAACAACTCTCGAATCCATGAAGTTGTTGTAAAAACCTGTAATGAAAAACACTCACATAAACTAGAAGCATGCCCTAAACAACAACTCAAACCTCACAATATTTGTTTACAGCTCCAACTAGCTCTGATACCATGTGAGAATTGCATCTCAAACTAGATCTAGGAGCTAGAACAATTTCACCATCAAAGTGTTTGACAAAAGATGCAAGATAAAACAAAGAGACAGAAAATAGTTGGAACAACACATGTGAAAGGTGCTGATTACTTGTCATATTATTATCATACATAATTTATAATACAATGGACAAATTTGGGTGGCTCTGGAATCCAATAGGAGTTGTACATGTGTCAATGTGGGAAATGACCTCAATCCCCCCTAGGTGGACCAATGGAGACCCAACTCATCCCAAACAGACTCGAATTGATGTGTGAGTGTTGGTGAGGTGTGTTGGTTCATTAAGGACTCCAAGGCATGCATGGGTGAGGAAATAGAGGCAAGTGGGGTGCTCTAGGTTGCAATAAATACTCCTAGGAGAGCTAAAACAGGCTAGATACACCCCTAGCGCACTTAGTCAAACCAGGGCCCCAGAAATCAAGGAGGTAGCACTCCAATGCATTAATGATGGAGCACATGGGATAGGTTGACCAAACCAGGAACTGTTGTAGGTGTGAACATGCCAAAATAACTAGATATATTGTGGGATTAACTCTTCTAAGTCTAAACCATAGGACATTAATGAAATTTAGGAAAATCAAGTTATCCTAAGGTCTAAACTATATACTAAGGATGTATTAATACTCCAACACTTCAACTTCATTCTCTACTTGTAAATAATATCCTTTTGAAAAAATATGTTCCCTAAGCTCTTCATAAGTCAAGAATGGGAGCCGAGTTCCTATATCAACATTAAGATGCTGAGGAGTAGCAAATTCCTATTCATAAAAATGGTCATAAGATAATGGTGAGATAATGTTTGAAACACACTGATTATGATCAGCTAAAAAGAAGTAATTATCCAAGCAATCATCAGTTATTGTATACTCAACATGGTTTGAAAATTGATTATAAACTTGATATGCATACATGTCCATATAATAATTTGCAAATGCTAAAGAACTCTTATCCAACTCTGAAATATACTTACATCCTTCCTGTTGTTCCGTATTTGATTTATACTTACTGTCTTCCTACTCAAAATTTGAAACATACTGACAGTCTTCCTACTCCTCCCCATGCAAATCTTCATAGTAAACAGGATCTTGAATGCTTCTAGAAGAACATATGTTCTCCTCCACTCCTTTTGCATCTTCAAACAACTGTCTTAAAGATGATGATTTCCTTTCTAATAGGAAAAGAACACGATATGAATGTTGATCCATAAAATAATATACCATGGCAAAAATCTTAGTGGGCCAGATATCTAAGGACATACTATGATAAACACTGTAAAACCTTATGTTGAAGACAACCAAAACTTCTTCCTTTCCTCTCTTCAAAGTGAAAAAATCAGTGAGGTACTGATCAAAAGACATGTTCTCTCCCCAATATCTTGAAAAATCATTATATAACTCGGCCCATGAACCAATATAACCAACTTCTATATTTGTAAACCGCAAAGAAGCATCCCCAACCAAATATTTGGAAAACAACCTCAAAACAATATCCTCATGCATGATTTCGAATTTATCAATGAAATTGTGAAAAGATCCTAAATGTTTCTTAGTTGAAACATGATCTTCTCTAGAAAATAGGGGAGGATACTCAAAGAAATCAAGAGGATAAGGATTAAGGTGATATGGTAGCCTCAAAGGTTTAAAAAAATAATTTCTGATTTTAATTTGAAAAGTAGTAGTCTGAATATGAGAATTAACAGGATGATGGCAAGGCTCACTAATAATGGCATAAGGTGTTGAGATCTGAGAAGCCTTTGAATCATTTTTAATCTCCTCGAGGTTACATGGCTGATCAAACTCAAAAAGGATTTGAATACAAAGTTCATCCTTATGAGCAGGATCGAGTGAATATATAGAATCAACATCAACAACATAAGGAGGATGCAAATTTTCTTCTTCTAAATATGGATATACAAAGGTAGGTTGATGATCATCTGAATAAACAAAACACAATATGATCCTATTAATGTGTGAAGGGAAAAGTAGAAATGAGCTGATAAAGAAAAACAAAAGTTCAAGAAGAAAGCTCAGTGAACTGATACCTAGTTCTACACTTCATCCCCTTCATCTTATTTTTTTGTCAATGGGTCCCCTCCTTCAGTGGATCCTTCTAATCATGGACCGCCCAGTGAAAAAATTTTGTAGTCTAAAGCGTGTAACCGACCCTTGTTCACCATCAAGGAATGGATGAAATCGTTGTCGAACCAAGGAATAACTTGTATGCTTCCTCCCCAGTGGTGTCGCTAAAAGATGTTTATCCTAAAGTTTGCTAACTAGACTACAAGATAGTAGTGTTCATGCACCTTAACAATCAAAGAAAGTTTTTTAGGGTTTTTGGATAACAATGTAAGTATCAGATAAGGTAAAGGAAATATACACAGACACAATAATCTGAAAACATTAGAAGATAAATGTATAAAGACAAGATTTTGCAAAATGAATGACAGTACAACTTTTAAATCTAGGAGATAGTTTTCAAAACATACAAATACAAGTAATAAAGAAATATTTTATCATTGTAGCATATGTAAAGGTACAGATACTTGAAATAACATTTCAAACATCAGTAACAATCAATATCCACTTACAGACACAATATCTACATAGAAAACATCTATATAAACAACAATGTAAACAAGGGTTCAAACATAACCAGAGAATATTCACACAATATAAGTTCAAAACCTAGATCCAAATATATATATTAATTCATTCATAAAACAAAGAAGTTCTTACATAGATAAGCATTGCATGACTGCACAAGCTCCAAGCATATTGCCTCCCATGTGTGTCTCCCCATTACATTACAAATGACAGTATTTTATAGAAGATTACATCAAGAAAAAGTCTCATAAAAATGATTTGGAATTAATTGCAAATGATTTAAAGTTATTCTCTTGACTGTTGAACCTGGATATACTTTGCCACCTCATACTTATTAAATCACTAAAAATCTGGAGTTGATCACCGATGCTAATTTTGTGCACTTTCAACTATTCATTTGCACAAATTGCTTTGCCACATGATAAATGCTACCTGAAGAAAATCATAAATTCCTTCAAATATGGATATGATAAATATCTGTTAATTTCTTTGATCCCATACGCTTGTAGCTATTAAATCTTTCAATGAGGACAGGTGGTTTGACATTTGGATGCTGGACATTCTGTGGCACTAGGAACTTGGGCGTTATTCTTGACATTGGGTGTTTATGTAATATGACACCATTTCATATCAACATCCTCACATTTGTAATATGACAATCAATGGCGACCTCAACCAATACCTGGGCTATTTTAAACTTCTTCATGCTCCAATAAACACCATTGATAATTGTTTTTGATTTCTTGTATTCACTACATCTTTGGTGTTTTACAAAGGCATTCCTCATAAGCAAGCTACGTATTCATCCTTCAGACATCTAGAACTCCCACTTGACGCTGAGTGTTTTCATTTGATTTTCATTTGTATGAGAACAATGCTGGTATGATCATAATGCTTACCCCAACATTTATCTTTCACTTGACACTCAGCGTAATCAAGCTAGAACAATCCCTTTTAATTAATCTTCCACAAAAAATCACTGGATCAATTACTTATCACTACTTCCATCCTAAATCTACAGAAAGGTACTGAAATGTCCTTAGTGAATATTCAAGTGTGCCCTTCATCGCTGCATTTTGGATACCAAATATCCTTCTGGATTAAGATGTAACTGGTGTTGAATTATGCTGTGCACTTGAAGAGAGAAGTCTCTTGGGAACAAATATACTTGTCACCGAGCGAGAGAGTTCACTATTATTAGCTTCTAAAGTTTATTTTCTTGAAGCAACTTCCCTCCTTGATGAAATCCAAGTTCGTGTGAAAGAGGAACACCCACGATAAGTATCTTGGCCTTCTTTTGATGTTGAAGAGCCATCCAAACCTAAGTTCTTGTTTTTGTATTGATCTCCTGAGCCATTATCATGAATATTACCATTACCCCATTAGATATCCAATGAGATCCTTCACCTATTCCATCCTTTCTCTCATGACCATCCTTTTGCTCTGATTTGCATCGCCCAATTGTTCTCCATCACGAGCACATATAAGTTTATCTTTATCATCCTTCTCTGATTTCCCCTCTTATCAAACCAAATGCCCATTTTATAAATCCTTGAGTCCATCCTTATGCTTGCTACGATTCTTTTTCAGTTTTCTCTTCTCAATCAAATGATGACAGAGTGGATTTGGGAGACTCAGCATTGTCCATTATGTAAGTGTAATATACAACACCGCTCTTCCCTGAAAGCTCTTGTTCACTTACCATTTCACAAGTATACCTGCGAGGCAAAAATAGTCTAGTCCATGAAAATTGACATGAACTGCAATGGAGAATACCATAGGCCTAAAACAACTCAATACCCTCTCCACCAATTGATTCTAGATCACAATCCTTGGGATCATATCCCATGGCTCCAAAACTTGCATAATTGATTTGAGCGTCATGATTGTCGCAAATTTAAATTTATCTTTGTAAAACAGAGAAACCCTGCTTGGGGAAATAATAAATGGCAAGGTTCTTCCCATCTCTCTGAGAACATATGCAATTGACTGCCCAATATGATCCAAAGCCAACTGTCTACTTTTCAATAGGAACCGACTTCAAAATTTGATTACTTCATGATTGTACCCTGCACAAAAATTAACTTTGGCAAGTTGGAAACATGCATGCATTTGAATAATGAAATGGCTATCAGCTTGTGTTAAACATAGGAAAAACAAAGTTCCATCCTAATTATTAAAATACTTTAATTATTCCATAGGAGCTTAGGTTTAAAAAACTAAAATATTGTGAATGCATAAAAATGAAATCAAAACATCCCAAAAATGAAAAATAAGAAAACCAAAGAGGGATAAAATTGTCTAAAATAGAAAGATAGGCCTAGGGAAAACAGCTAACAGACCTAGGACAAACAGGTGATAAGAGAATTTTACCACATTTTGCATGCTTTCAAACACCTCCTTAGTTTATTTAAGAAAACTTACTATTTAATAGAGTAGTTCTAATAATATGTGTGATGATGCATTACTATTCTATCTATTCTTGTTAGTGTATGTTCTTATTTCTAAGAGTCATTTCAAGTTTCTAACTAACTATAAAAATTCTAAATCAAATGAAATAATTAATGCTTTGATTGTCAATAAAAGATAGGAAAAAGTGGCATTCATATCTATAAACAGATAAGCATATTATTTTTTCTTAAAGGGCAGCTTAAAAATGAGAGATTTGAAAAATAAAATTATGGAGAATTCATACACTATATTAAGGTTGTGGGTTTCGATAATACTCCACGTTGTAATAATGGTTTGTGGATGCAATAATCACTCCACATTGTAAAGTGTTCAATTCTATTAGTCTGTCGGTATGTCAAATTTGGGTCTCCACATATTCGTTGGACCATTAAGGGATGAGATAAAAAGCGTAGTCCCCACTTTACCTTAATCTAGTTAGTGTAGTTGTGCTTCACCAATACCTCTAGTTGTGAGTGACCTAATACTACTTGTGAAATGTATAAATAAATCCATCCTTTCCTAATTCATGCATTTGTTCATTTGATGGTCTAGGAGCTGAGAGATTCGAGCTATGGTATATAATCTTCTATTGCACTACCTTATTAACTTGCAGAATCAAAAGCTGAGTCTCCCTAGACAAAGATTAACCAAGACATTACAAGATTTTATAATTTGATGAATGATTTGGCAAGTTTTTCCAATATTTTATAATTCACTGAAATGTTCGCCAAGATTTTACAATATATTATTTTTTAGTGAAAGATTCACCAAAATTTTACAAGATTCTATAATAGAATAAAAGATTATCCAGAAAATTATATATACATATTATATTATGGATAAAATAGCCTTCAATGTTTCATATATATTAGGGAGTTATTATATTTATAAATTTTATTGGTGTTCTTAAAATTATCCCTGGATGGGAGTATATGGGATTTTAACATGAAGGTTGGGGAATAGTTAGAATAATGCTTTTAAATTTTATTTTGTTTTTTTAATTTAGTTTTTTTTTAATTTTAATTGTTGTTTATTTATTTTTTAATTTAATTTAATTAATTTATTTAATAAAGTTTTAAAAACAAAATGAAGAAGGTTGAAAATTATATTTTGTTTTGTTTTGTAGAGAAGAAGTTTTCCACGAAATTTAAAGGTAGGTATAGATGAATGCATCAAGGATGGGTAGGTCTAGAGAAAGAAACATAATTTGAAAGAAGAAAAATGATGTAGACAAGGTAAACCTTGGAGATATGTTGAGTCAGCCTCCAGAATTGGTGTTAGGTTGTAAAGCAAAGAACAACATTGAAAACGAAGAGAAATATGAAGATCTCGATAATCAAATCAACCAATACATCGATATATGATAATTTCCTAAAGCTCTGACCACAAATAATGCTTAAGGTCCTGATGTGCGACAAACACAACACAATCTTGTAATTTAGCAATAATTTTTTACTTTAGCCTCCATTTTTAACGTTCTTTATACCATCGGAAAGGTATCGATGAGATATAAAACCTGGTGCTTAATTTTTTCTCATATTACCCATTTGGTGTGATAGATATTTCAAGACAAAATAGAAACTACATCATTGATAGCCAGGAGGATCGATTGGACCAAAGACTTTATATGGTGCAAATTCTTATGATACAAGCATGGTTCAAACTTATGTGGTCATGTGGAGTGACAATGTACATGCACATACACTCATGATAAACATCAAGAAAGTAAAAAATGAGATGATGTTGAAATATTGTAACTTCGAAGAATATTCTATATGTATCTTGTTTTGGTCCCCGATGGTCCTATCGGGAGAACGACTTGTATTACTTTGTACCTTGATGCTCCTAATCGGAAGAACTAATAAGAGTCATGAGGTAGTCCCCTCTAATTGTAAAGGTGGGTCATTAGCACCCCAGTGTGGTTACTTGATCCTACATGTGTAACTCGAGCCTACATGATTTAACTCGAGCCTACATGTCGGATGAGTTAACTTAAGTTAACGGATGAATATAAATAGAGGTTTAGCACTCCTCATTTGGAGCACACACTCTCACATGTGTAGCGCATTAGTGGAGAAGAGAAGAGTAGCTGGAGAAGGAGGAGGATCAGGCTTTGATCTCCTTGTTGGTTTTACCTTTTATCTTTTGAAGCATTTATATTGAGGAAGCTTTTGTTGGGTTTTTACCTTTAGGTTTTTCCCAAGATAAATCTTTGTGTTCTTTTGTATGGTTGTGCTTGTTTATCTTTCAGTGATCCTGTTTATATGCTTTTGTTATGAAATTGAAATGAAATACTAATGATCTAGCTTAGCATATGAAAATTCAACATGGTATCAGAGCCACCTTGAAAGAAGACATTGTGTAGCTACAAAATCTAGGGCTTCTTAATTTTTGGTTCTCTCTCCACAATCTATTAGCAAAAGAAGGCTAGGCTGACTCTCCATTGAAGGACACATCTTTCTGTCGAAGCGGAATTCGATTCCGAGCATTTTCAGTTTTCGATGCGGGAAATTAGGTCTTCTTGCAGAAGAAGAATTTTTGAGTAAGCTCGGCATAGGATTTTTATCCTCATCAAAATCGAATTTTAGAGACCTGGATCAATATTTTTGGTTGGGTGAAACTCTGAGAAAGTCAAACCCTAGTTTGACCCCGAGCTAGAAAAAACCTAAATAATAAAACTGCTAAGTTTTGGTAAATTCGCTATATCATGATATTGGCGAAGGTTCAGGAGATGAAAATTGCAGAGACCGAAGATAAAATCTTGATGTACACTGTATCTAAAATTCAGCCTCAGATTCACTATATTGTGGGAGATATGATACCGCCAAGTTAGGGTTCCAGCCTCTTCCAGAATTCATCCCAAAACAGGACACCTGGGGAGAATTGCTATAGATTGGGATACAGAGGTCCAAATGGAATTCCTAAAGATGTTCCAGAAAGGGCATGGAATTTAATTTCTATAGTCGAAATTACAGACCCATAAGATAAAACAATGACACGGGGAAGTTTGTACAACTTCGCAGTTCTGAATAGTCCTATAACAGATCACCTTGGGAAAAGGAAAATAAATCCCAATCGGTGAGACCAATTTTGATGAGACCTGTGGTGTTGGATCAGGGACATGCAAGGTTACCTCAATGAGAAATTGAAGACACAAAGGAGCAATAAGTTTTGAGATATCACAGAAACAGTGATAGGAATTTCTGCATAAGAAATTGGAAAACTAGGGCTTCCTGTTCCGAGAGCTTCCCTCCACTGTTTTCAGAAAAGGAGTACATTGGACAGATCCATTTGAATAGATCTATATTTATATTCAATAAGATATGAAATATTCCAAGTTTTTAAAATTAGGGTTTCTCTGACAAACCCTAGATCAGCTAGCTCCGGAAGTAGGATGGACACCTCAAATCGGTAAGATCTAATGTTTTTCTATTTGCATTTGAGGTTCTCATTTCAAAGTGATATATCACATCAGCTTGATGATAAGCTTGGTGAATTTGACAACTTGCAAGCATGGAAGTATTTGATCTCTCTGAAGAAAATGAATTGGACACCTACATGAGTAGAGAGGTTCCAGTTCTAGAGGGAGATGAGGCTCGAAGCCTTACACCAGAAGAAATTGGTCAAGGCCAAGAAGATCATGGTTGATTTAGTCATAGATCAACTTGTACCACAAGTGTCTTCCCTAAATACACCAAAAGAGATTTTTGATTCCTTGACCAAGCTATTTGAAGTAAAGAACATACATCGGAAAATGACCTTAAGAAACAAATTGAAGAGGTAAAAGAAGAAGTGAAGAATGGCCTCTCAAGATCGTGGGATTCATTCATGCGAAGAATGCATGCCAGAAGAAAGTGATTACTTTCAGCTCAACTCATAAGAAGAGAAGAAGAAGATGGGAGAAATTGAAGATCAAGCTCTCACCATTCAAAGAAGATCCCTCAAGCGATGAGGAATATGAAGAACTCAATTCTTGAAGAACCTCTTATTCATCTTATCATTTAGATAAGAAATGATGATTTCATGAATGGAGAAGATGATAAAGCAGAATGATCAAGATGGAGTCTACCCACAAAAAAAGAAGAAGATAAGTATTCAATTGTCATTTCATGATATTGGTTTGTTATACATTTGATTATATCCAATTGATGTGTTATGCATGATAGATTGTTTGCATTAATGACTGTATACTACTAATATGCATGTGATGGGTAAGTAGCTCATGGTGCTATACAACTCTCCATTGCTACTTATATAGAATGAAACCTCTTTGCTGACATATTGGATTAGTGCACAATCTCAATGATGTCATGGTAGAGATGGAAGGCATCCATAAAGTTTCTGCAAGTGGATGAATGTTGTATTGGCTAAACAATTGCATGATGCATAAGAATTTGTTGTTATGCATACGTTTTATGAAATAGTTCTAACCATGCAATTGGTGCATTTTAATTGTAGGAAAGGTCTTGTACGACCTACTACAAGAAAAGAAGGATGAGACTTGTTTCGAAGAACAAGTGATGACAATTCAAGATTCACTTCAATAAACATGAATCTCAAGCTCCCAGGTTAAGAGACACCATGACGAAAGAAAGAGCTTCAGAGAGCGGTAGTTCCACCTCGAAGGATGAAGACCACCATGGGTATGAGAGATAACTCAAGATGAAGAAAAGAATGCTATGAAATAAGCTATGATCAAAGAATAACAATTGATCATGGGGAATGATGTATATGATATGGTTTCATGACCTAAAGGGAAGTACGTAGTATCTTCCATATGGATCTACAAGAACAAGTGTACAAATCAAGGTTCATGATTTGCCTCAGAAAGAATAGACTATGACATGACATACTCTATTGACCAGTATATATCAAGCATTGAACCACCTGTATAGAATGAAGAAGGAAGATGATAATCCACTTCAGGGGGAGTGACTACATAATATATCTAAGTTCGACACAGTACAACATGAGGGATAGCTTCATGATGGATTGAGAATTTACCAAGAGTAAAGTGGGTTCCAACCTTCAAGGTTGAATGCAGAAGACTAGGATATGTTGATGACCTGACAAGGCAAACTCATGGAATATGTTATGAAGAAAGAATACTAGAATGATGTTTGGGATATAGTACTCAAACCAGAAAACAAGAATGTGGTATCTTCCAAATGGATTTGCAAGATAAATTATGTTGTTGATAGAAGTAAGGAAATACTTGTGGCTAGAGGTTTCTATCAGAAAGAGGGAATTAATTCTGAAGAGACACTTACTCTAGGAAGCAAGGTACACTTCCTTCAGAACTATCATGGTAGTAAAGACAAGCTTTCCTTGATGGTATGATTGAGAAATATTTTTACATCGAATAGTCATGAGGATTTGAAGTTGAAGATAGATGGAATCACATATTAAAGTTGAAGAAGGCCCTCTATGGCCTGAAGCAATCTCCCAGAGCTTGGTAGTTTCCTATTGAGCATGGGCTTTACCAAGAGTAAAGCTGATCCTAAACTTTACCTCAAGGTTGTAGAAGATGAACCTGTCATCCTACTACTATATGTGGATGACTTATTCTTGATAGAGAATGAGAAACATATTATGGAAAGCAAGAAGAAACTAGCAGAAGAATTTGAGATGAAAGACCTTGGGTTAATGCATTATTTCCTAGGTCTGGAAGTATGGCAAAGTTCAGAAGGAATCTTTCTCAACCAGGCAAAGTATGCAGTAGAGATATTGAAGAGATTCAATATGTTGGAATGCAAAGCCATGGCCACACCCATGGACTCCAACCTAAAGCTGTTAGCTGATGACTCATCAAAGTTAGTGGATGTGACTCATTACAGACAGATCATTGGGTCATTGATGTACTTAACAAATACTAGACCAGACATTTGTTTTGCTGTGAACACGTTAAGTCAATATCTTGTTCAACCAAGATGGGTTCACCTAGTAGCTGCAAAACATGTGATGAGATATCTGAAAGGGACTATAGACTTTGGTCTATACTATGATGGTATCCATGAGTATAGATTGTATGGCTATACAGATGTAGATTGAATTGTAAGTATCTCAGACAGGAAAATCACATTAGGTATATGCTTTTGTCTGGGGTCTGCTATGAGTTCATGGTTTAGTCGGAAACAGTCCAGTGTTTCTCTTAGCACAGCTGAAGAAAAATACATAGCATATTTCTCTGCTAAGTTGTGAAGCCATATGGATTTGGAAGCTAATGTCAGGATTATTCAACCTAGAGTTGGACACTATCGTGATTCTATGTGACAACCTAAGTTGTATAAAGATGAAATAGAACCCTGTGTTCCATGACAGATCAAAGCACATAGAAATTAGGTATTTCTACATACGAGATAAGATGCAGATGATGATGTTTCAGTATTCCCATACTGAAGATATAAATGATGTTTCAGTATTCCCATACTGAAGATATAAATGATGTTTTAGTATTTACATACTGGAGATATAGATGGTGATATTTCAGTATTCACATACTGAAGATGTAGATGATGATGTGCTGACGAAGCCTCTGTCTTGAGTAAAGTTCGAACACTTTCAAGACAAGCTTGGTGTGGTTTAGAAAGATCTTCCCCGAAAGGGGGAGTAGTGATGTTGCAGCGAGATTGTATCATCCTTGGACACTTGCCCTAAAGTGATCCTGAGACTTCGGTCCTTGAGAATGTAGTGGGATTGTATCATCCCTGGGAACTTGCCCTAAAGTGATCTGGAGACTTCGGTCCTTGAGAATGTGGTGGGATTGTATCATCCCTGGGCGTTTTCCCTAAAGTGATCCGGTGATTGTATCATCCCAGGACATATGTCTAGAATGGATCCGGTGACCTCGGTCATCGAGATGGTAGGATTGTATCATCCTTAAACCTTGGTTTAGAATGGATTCGGTGACCTCGGTCATCGAGATGGTAGGATTGTATCATCCTTGGACCTCGGTTCAGAATGGATTCGGCGACCTTAGTCATCGAGATGGTCGGATTGTATCATCCTTGGAACTCGGTTCAGAATGGATCCGGTGACCTCGGTCATTGAGATGGTAGGATTGTATCATCCTTGAACCTCGGTTCAGAATGGATCTGGTGAATTCGGTCATCGAGATGGTAGGATTGTATCATCCTTGAACCTCAGTTCAGAATGGATCTGGTGACTTCGGTCATCGAGATGGTAGGATTGTATCATCCTTGAACCTCGGTTCAGAATGGATCCGGTGACTTTGGTCATCGAGATGGTAGGATTGTATCATCCTTGAACTTCGGTTTAGAATGGATTCGGTGACTTCGGTACTCGAGAACATGGTAGGATTGTACCATCCTTGAACCTCGGTTCAGAATGGATCCAGTGAATTTGGTCATCGAGATGGTAGGATTGTATCATCCTTGAACCTTGGTTCAGAATGGATCCGGTGACTTTGGTCATCAAGATGGTAGGATTGTATCATCCTTGAAACTCGGTTCAGAATGGATCCGGTGAATTTGGTCATCGAGATGGTAAGATTGTATCATCCTTGAACTTCGGTTCAGAATGGATCCGGTGACTTCGGTACTTGAGAACATGGTAGGATTGTATCATTCGTGAACCTCGGTTCAGAATGGATCCGGTGACTTCGGTCATCGAGATGGTAGCATTGTATCATCCTTGAACCTCAGTTCAGAATGGATCCGGTAACTTCGGTACTCGAGAACGTGATAGGATTGCATCATCCTTGGACTTAGTCCTAAAGTGATAGGGATTGATTATCCCATAATCAATCCGGTGACTTCGGTTGTCGAGAATGTGATGATGATGATATTTCTGATCGAAAGATCAGAATGTGATGATGATGATGTTCTTGATCGAAAGATCAGAGTTTGATGATTATGAATCTAATCGAAAGATCAGAATATGGTGCTGAAGATGATGTTACTGATCAAAAGGTCAAAGTGCTGAAGATGATGTTGCTGATCGAAAGGTCAAAGTGCTGGAGATGATGTTGCTGATCGAAAGGTCAAAGTTCTGAAGATGTTGCTGATCGAAAGGTCAAAGTGCTGAAGATGATGTTGCTGATTGAAAGGTTAAAGTGCTGAAGATGTTGCTGATCGAAAGGTCAAAGTGCTGAAGATGATGTTGCTGATCGAAAGGTCAAAGTGCTAAAGATGTTGCTGATCGAAAGGTCAAAGTGTTGAAGATGATGTTGCTGATCGAAAGGTCAAAGTGCTGAAGATGATGTTGCTGATCGAAAGGTCAAAGTGTTGAAGATGATGTTGCTGATCGAAAGGTCAAAGTGCTGAAGATGATGTTGCTGATCGAAAGGTCAAAGTGCTGAAGATGATGTTGCTGATGATGAAGACTGAAGATTGAAGATGAAGACTACATGATGTTGAAAAGCTTCCAATGAATTATAGATGTGTTACCCTAATGATGTTGATGATGTCCTCCATCTCTCTCCTACTATTGTTGTTGTTGATGTTGTTATAGAATACCCTTCTTGTTAAGGGGGAGTGCTGAAATATTGTAACTTTGAAGAATATTCTATATGTATCTTTTTTTGGTCCCTGATGGTCCTATCGGGAGAACCACTTGTATTAATTTGTACCTCGATGCTCCTAATCAGAATAACTAATAAGAGTCATGAGTTAGTCCCCTCTAATTGTAAAGGTGGGTCATTAGCACCCCAGTGTGGTTACTCGAGCCTACATGTGTAACTCGAGCCTACATGTCGGATGAGTTAACTTAAGTGAAAGGATGAATATAAATAGTGTAGGAATATATTAAACCCATTCAAAACTTAAGATAAAATAATTAGTCATTATTTGATTAATTATTCACCCACTAGCTTAATTAGTTGGCATCCACTTGCACCTTAAAGTCAATACATGCCATCTATATCTTACGAATGATTTATTTCCAATTCTAGGTTGATATTGACCACCTTTTGACCATCCAGAATTAGTATACATGACTTTATAGAAGTTCTGCTTTATTCTACTTTTCCTGCTTTTCTATGGATAAGATAAAAGCTAGTCAACTAGGAAACTGGGAGCTTTTGTTTCCAACCCATCCTCCATTAGTTTTTCTCCATTTTCTAGGATTAGCATGTTATTTCCATCTCCTTGACAACTCACTCATGTTTTTTCCAACTCGTGAGGTCCTTCACATATTTGGTAAGTGCTTTAGCCACCTATGGGGGTTTTCTATATTTTGGTAAGTCAGCCTTTTTGAGCTTTATGAGTTATTTCCATACAATTCGATTTTCCTATGAGGGATGTACTATTTATGTACACTATCATTCATCATTATTCAATGGAAGGATACACACTAATATTCATCTCTTCATTCATGTGATTCAGTCTCTTTTCTTCTCTCTAGTTTTCCTATGTATGCTTGTGAGAATTCTTAGTAGCAAGATCTATTTCCTGTTCTTCTTCTTAGCATCATTTCTCATAGCATTGGTCTATTATTTTTACATGGTATCAGAGCTACAAGGTTGATCAAGTTCTACAGAGTTGAGGAGCGCTTCCAGTCTCCTATCCCTCTTTGAAGAAGAGCTTGTCTAGCTTACAATATTTTCTCCTAGTTTGTTTTGCAGGTTGCAGAGAGTATCTCTTAGAGCATATCAACAAATTCAATATGGATTCAAAAGTTCCTCTACTATCTCCTTTCAACTATGCTGATTGGAAGCCAAAGATGAGTGCATACTTGAAGAGGCAATGTCTCTTTGATGTCTCCATTGGTGCATTGAGTGAACCTGAGTCTTATGAAGAGAAGATTGATTGGCTAAATAATTGTGATAGAGCTTATGGAATTATGGGTTTGGGAATGTCTCCAAATATATATCATCTCATAGATTCTGCTGAATTTCCATTTGAGCTTTGGAAAATTTTGGACAAAGCTTTTGGTTTGCAGGAAATAAAAGATGAAGCATGGAGCAAACCCAACATCTCCTCTTGTTCTCTTTCTCAAGATTTCTTGGCCTCTAAATTCTCTGATGAAGTTTATCATGATGAAGAAATTTCTCATATAGTTCATGTTGCTATTGCCCTCTTTCATTCGAACGCTTCCTCCTTCAATGAAGAAACAAATATTGAAGAGCCATCTTTTTCTGTGTCTCTTGAAGGTGATTTTTCTTCTTGTGATACTAATGATGAAAAAGAAGTAACATATGGAGCTGCTGCTGATATTGATTATGATCCTATAACCCATTCATTATTCTATCAATCTCCTATCTTAGATTCTGAGATCTATGTGTCAGATTCTTTACACCTCTTGCATACCTCTCTCATTGATGGTGCGCAACCCAGTGACTTATAGGACGTTTGCTTAGCCACATCGAGCCTTATTTGTGTCATACCACTTACCTTACTTGATCTCATGTGCTTCAGCATATCCTCCTTTTTTCTTGCATCAATACTCAGAGCCTTCTTGAAGATTGTGAAGATCTCATTCTTTCCTCCTTTCATACAGAGGATTCATTACCAGTGTATTCTTATGAGTCTATTGATATGCTTATATGTGATCCTGTTGCAGCTGCAACAATTTCCCAAAATTCCAAAAAAATTTAGGACCTTCCTTTTTCTTGGATTAGCTTGATTTCCTTCTTTGATTTGGTCTGAGAACTTATCAGGAAGACTTTTCTTCTGCTTGGATTGACCTACCAATTGTTTTGTTGCTCAAAGCAATCTAATGTTTGACCAGACTTTATTACTGCCTTTGGATGCATTTTTTAACCTGCTTGAATAGAAAGCTATTTGGTTTGGTTTTTCTCCATTGCGGATGAATCTGTGGTTCGGGTTGCCGCCGTTGCGGATGGATGTTGGCTTTTGCCTTTGCTTTCCCTTCCGATCCATTGGTTTTCCCGCTCGGCCAACTTTGGGTTTTAAGTTGAATCTTTGTTTGGGATGCGTTGTTTTAAATCAGTGGAGTCTATGACTAAATCGTAAGTATCTTTGCTTTTCTCTCCTGCCGTTGCAGAAAAATATCAAGTATTGATTTCAATTTTTGGTCCGCGGTGTTGGTTTTTCACGTCGGGTGCTTTTGAGTTTTATGTCGGAAGTTTTTATAGCTATTTCCTCCACCATTGCGGATGACAAACCGCTAGCTCCTCCGATTCATGTTTGGTTTCTGATTCCCCGCTTATGTATCCTCGTTGACCCTGTAAGTCTTTGGCTTCCGCTGTTGCGGCTACGAGATCAGTTCCGCTTCTGCCGTTGTGGCTATCGTTTTACAATGGTCCCGACGGGTTATTATTTTGAGTTTCCATTCCGATTAGTCCTACGGATGTTTTTATGCTTTGGCCTGCTGCCGTTACAGAAGAAGATACACTTCTAGCCTCCGATTCCAAATGCTTTCGACGTCCAATATTTTAAACTTGTCCCACCATGCATGTTTCTACGGATGGGTTAACAATTTGGCCTTCCGTCTTTGCGGAAGGAAGTTTACTTTCAGCTTCCGACCCAGAAGGGGTCCGACGTCCGATATGATTGCCCGTCGCACGTGTCCTATGTATATATATATATATATGCACGGGTCACGGATTATTTTTATCGTTTTTGTTCGAGCTGTCGTGATCGTTCTGCGCTGTCGACCCCTCAAGCTTGCAAGGACCACTATGCCGGTACACGCATCCAGGTGGCAGTTGTGGAAGCCTGACCGCATTCGCCCCATCATACACGCCGTATCTCCAGGTAGGTTTCGTTGCCTTTCCTCTTTCCGTTTGAACGATTGGGGGTGTTTGTTTTCCACAGTGGTATGTGTTCCCTGTTGTTTTCCTTATTTCGTTAAATCTCACTCATATATATTAGAGGGGGAGGGTGTATTTTGACTGTTAGCATAGGAATTTTGGCCCACGAAGTAATATTCTGCCCGCGACTGTTTGTGTGCAACCTTGCGCGTAGTGGGTGGGGGTTTGGTGCAGGCGGCTGTTACGCCATATACACTAAGCTACCCTGTGTGTAGTGATGGTTTGCATGGGGAGGTTATGTGTTTTTCTATAGCATTTGGTGGTTGCCCCTTTGCATTGAGGTTTTCATACAACCCGCATCCTCGAACCCCAACCTATTTGCCTAAAACGGTCCTCGCGCAAAACATTTTCGTGCTCGGTTTCGAACCTGGGTCGGGGAGGATGGTGTATCACAATGCCTAGTTGTCTACCGTGGTTTTGCACATGGATGTTTCCTTAATCTAGTGCACCATAGAAACCCACATCAGCGAATAGCAGGCATGTCACCGTGCTGTTCCGTGCATGGTTGTTTTTAGACCCTAGCCGGTGAAGGGGATGTTTCACTGTTTGTAGTTTATTGACCATAGTCGCATGGGTATTGGTTTCCTTAAAATCTCCTGTGAAGACTTGCGTAGTCTTCCCCTGCCTGTCCTGAGTAGCAAAATGATAGTGGCGCTCGCAGAGAGCGAACGTCTTGGTCGTGTAAATGTAATTGTTTTTCCAGCAAACAGCATCAGTTTTCTTAAATGTTATGTTAGATTCCTTTCCGGCTAGATTACATTGTTAGAAGTGTTTAATATTGGCATACACAGTTTATTGCACACAACTAGTTGCCATCATGATAGACACAGACTAAGTCACTAAACACTACACAGTTGGTTGCAATAAGTTCTGTTAGTTAGGCTCTCTTAGTTATACATGCATATATTGGTTTCATTGTTTGATTGATATCATGCTAAGCATAGAAGAAATGGCACACTGCCCACTAATGTACACAAGTTTGTCGCCCAGCCTAGATGGCTTAATGTTACAATTGTATGGCAGGAAGAGATCACAATGTCAAAGAGACAAAAGAAGAAGCCCCCGCAGTTGAGGAAGAACCAGAAGTAGAAGTGGTCACTAAAACTGAACTCACATATGAAGATACCAGGTGCATCTCTGGCATTGAACCTGAATATCAGTGGGGTGAAATCTATAGGCTGATCACATGGAGAGAAGTTCCTGACATGGACCTAGAAGAAGAGTCCATATACGCTAACATAGAGAGATCCTCTATTATGTGGGTAGCCACCAGACCAGAGCTGTTCCCATGCTCTGAAGTAATCGGATGGATTCTGCCTTGGGCAGATGTCACAACCATGATTCTGGAAGATGTTAACAAATAGGGCTATGCTACATACAACCCTAGATATGTAGCTTTAGCCTACCACCTACCAGAAGCTGAAGTGTTTGTGTCTGATGACTGGTTAAATAACGTAAGAATGGACCTTATAGAGACCATGAAAAGAATGCTGTTGACTGGGAAGTATTTCAGAACCAGAGTAACAGGCGATTATGATACTGCAAGTTTGAGGGCTCCATACAAATTCATAGCCTTGATGCTCAAAAGAATTTTTGGAAGAGCTCATGGCAGATTATTCAAACTGGAATGGATCCCAATCATTTTTCATGTTGCAACCCAGGGGACAATTTTCAACTGGGCCAACCTTGTCTCAAACAGTCTTTCTGCTTGTTTGGCCTCAGCCTTGGGAGGAGAGGCCCAGAAAAGGTCTGAGTTTTATATGAGTTCAATACTCATAGACTTTATACTATGCAACCAGCCCTTCCCCGGTCTTAGGTGCATCTGGGACAGAGAAAGGATGCCTGTCTATGCTGCTTACAAACCATTATGGGCACATAAATATCACAGCCATTACAGAGAATTCTGTGAGCACTTCCTTATGCCCCTATACACACTCATTTTCCTGAAGGAGTGTGACTGTATGTCGGAGGAGGCCATACAAGTGATAGAAGATTATGCAGACTACTACTTGACTGAAAATGGCATGTACTTCAGAATGTTTGGAGGTTCGAGAGCACCTTCCCTGCTGCCCAAATACGCAACTGATTACGTTATCCACAAGGAGGCAGTCAGACAAGTGTTCATAGATGGAATAGGCGGTTTTTTGTTTGAGCACAAGAAGACTGCTTACCCTCCTTTGCCATTCAAGCTAGGAAGCTATAGATTCACCAAAGTGAAGCAAGCTGAGGAATTCATAGGAGAGCTGGAGAGGTTCCATTTTGGCGAGATGCCATACCACAGAATCGACTCCCAAGGTAAAGTGGCCAAGCATTGCAAGGAGAACAAGGTGCATTTTGAGTATACTCACTATTTTGATAGGGAGGAATCTGTCCTCCGCAATGATCCGAACATGACAGCGCTGAAGAGACGATTCAAGCAAAAGATCACCACTAAAGGCGGAAAAAGGGATGAGCAGGCCAAAGCCGAAGAAGAGGCCAAGAGGAGAAAGGAGGAGGCCCAGAGGTTAGCAAAGGAAGCTGCAGGATGGATGCACAGTGAGGAGGAAGAAAAGAGAAAAGATGCTCAAGAAGTAGCTGAGAAAGTAAAGGAGGCAGCTAAAGAAGCAGAGGAAGCAGCTAGAAAAGAAGCAGAAGAAGCAAAGAGAAAGCTTGACGAGGAGCTGCAAAAGCAGGAAGCAGCAAGGATGAAACTGACACAAACAGAAAAAAAATAGTCAGTTGCTGATAAAGCTACAGGGCAGACTCAGGACACAGAAAAATTAGAGGCCCAGGACCCACAAGTGCCTGCTGCTAGCACACCTGGGGTCCCCACACTCAAGCTGGTGCCTTTTGTTCAGAAAAAGGGAGAAGAAATCCCCGACTTGAACATTGTCTTCTATGATAGGGAAACAAAGAGGATCATAAAGAGAATAGAGAGGAAAGTTGAGTCAGGAGGGTTTCCCAAAAAGATGATCACCGATACACCTGTGGCATTGGGAATGGATCGAGATTCAAGATTCACCTTGAGAGCTGGTGCTGCATTGATTAGCGCCTCAGAAGATAATATGGAGAAGGTATTAACTGACTTGGAGTCATCAAAGAAATCATCTGCTCAGTTGAAGTATACCTTGAGGAAAGAAAGAGAAGACGACAATAGGTTGAAACGAAAATATGAAGACTTGCAAAGGGCGATGAAGGCCTCTGAAGCTGAACTGCAGGCCCTCCAGGTAGAGAGACAGGTTAGAGAAACTACACAAGAATGCCTGGATAGCTGCTGCAAAAGGTTGAAGAGCTGGAAGAGCAGCAAAAGACTATCTTACAAGCCTGTGATCTGCACACCCAAGAGGAGAACAAGAAACATCAAGAGCAGATTGCCTCTCTGACAGCTACTCTGGATGAAGCAAGGGAGCAACAGGTCAACCTTTAGCCATTCAAAGAGCATGTCTTGGCCCAGAAATCCAAGATGCTGCAGCTGCAGACTGCTATAGAGGAGGAGAGGTGAAAAATATTGCAGATAAATAACCGGTTAGAGGAAATCGTGGATACCTCCTCTTACTTTGTAGACAGATCTCAGGACGTCCTTGAAGTCCTGAATACAAGGATGACAAGGATGGAGAGCAATGAGGAAACTCCAGCAGAGATGCCATCAAAGGATAAACAAACCCTCAAGCGAGACTATGACTTAATAGAATTTGCTATTAATACCGCAGAGGATTTCAAGAAAGCAGTCAAGAAGACAAAAGGATTATGCATCGAGTTCTTCAGAAGGCTTCTCATTACCTATAACCGGTGCCAGATAGAGGCTGAGGAAAGGATGGATGCTTTCCTGGATCACCATGCTTGTGTAGAACTGTTGCAGAAAAGATACCAGGAGGAAGAAGCTAAGGCACAGGACATTAAAGCCCTGGATGATCAGATCTTGAAAAGTGAAGTAGATCATTAAGCCATTAGTGTACAGCTTCTAGAGGATCAGCTTTAACTAAGTGCAGCCAGGATCGAGGCCATAAAAAACTAGGCTGAAAAGTTTGAGATCAATATCCAGTTTTTGGAGCCTTGTGCCTTTGAAGGCCTTGCTGCTGAAGCTTCTGCCTGGAAGAAGTTTCTAGACTCCCAAGTGGGACCCTCCTCGTGAAGGATTGGGAAATTTTTTATATTTTGTAAACAATTTTGTAGAATATTTGAGAAAAGTAAAACGTTGGGAAATGAAGGGTTGGGAAGCCCAAAGGTTACTTTTGGGCAGCCCAACCATCTCACCCTTTTGGTATAAATGTAGGAATCTTAGAAAGGAAAAGGAATTTTAGACTTTTTCACTTTTTCCCAGTTACACTGGAAATGAATATTGTAAGAATAACTATTTCTCTTTGCAATAAAGAATGATGGTTTTCCTGTTGGAGAAATATTGGTGGAATTTCCAAATGTTGTGCTATGGATGACTGAAAGATGAACTATTTTGTTTTTCAGCTTGTGTCCATGAATCGTGAGATCGTTCTAACTCTATGACCTATGTCTTTGTTTGAATGATTTCTGATTTATTTTGTGGAATGATCACCATGAGCAATGTATGCTACTTATATAACAATTAGCTATCTGATTGTTATAATATCTTTAAATTGTTCATGCATTGTAGAAAGAAATATCGGCTATCTGTAAATTGCTTTTTATCATGCATGCACATCCACATTTCTCATAAATAAATTACAACTCAGCTCCTCGGGGATAGGTAGATAGATAGATAGATAGATAGCTAGTTTATTTCATAGTTGCATATGTGATTTAGATGCTTGTGAATGCGAAGATGAGAGGTAAGAACCTGCGCATCACGTTGTGAATGCTTCCTACATCTTGATCATCTTGCATGGTTTGTTAGATACTTGCATTTCATATTTAATTCAAAAAATACAAAATTCCAGTGGACCGGGCCGCAACCGGTAAAACATTTATTTTGTTACTTGACCTACGGTAGTCGGACCACAAACCGGACGGATTCCCTATACCAAACAGTCGACAGGCTAGTTGGGAACGTTGGTTGGGGAGAATCCCTTTCTGTTGTTGCCTGCGATTTTCTAGGCCTCAACAGTTCTGGCGCTAGAAGGAGGGCCACCAGTGCATGGCTGGCCGTGGAAACTTGTCTTCCCAAGATTACCCCACCAGTAGATACCTCAAAGATTTTGACCTGACCAAAGTAGACCTACATTTTGTGCTACCTTAGAAGCAGGTAAACCTGGTTCAACCTTCATTACTTTTGCTCAGAATCCTGTCCTTTTACCTGTGCTCATGGCTGGAATTAACGAAAACCAACCCAACCCCTTACCAGCATGGAGAGCTAGATCACCGTTGAACATTACACCTCCTTTGCATGACCTACCTCAAGCTTTTGACAAGCTGTTGCCTAAGTTTGACCCTGAGGAAAGGATTGCTGTAGATGACCACCTGTAAAGCTTTTATCTAGCATTAGAAGGGCTAAGGGCTGGGGAATATGAAGATGTGGTCTGTATATTGTTCCCGCACACCTTGAAAGGAGCAGCATCATCTTGGTATTTCAATCTGCCTGCAAACTCTATTCCTGACTGGGACACTTTCAAAAAGGTTTCAGAAGTAAATACACAGCTCAGAAAACACATGCCTCACTGATGAAAGGTCTTAGTTTGTTGAGAAAGGAGAAGAATGAGAAGGTACGTAGTTTCACTTGAAGATTTTCAATATACCTAAAGAACTTTTCCGAAGCTGACAGACCCTCAGACAAGGTTTTAAGTGAATATTATACCTTAGCCCTAGGACCTGAGCTGGCCATGTTTGCCAAGATGAAAGTCAAGCCCACATTGGTAGAGACTTATGAAGAGGCCGAACGGACAGAGGCTAAAAGGGAAAGTGTAGAGGGTTATCCTGATAAAAGGGATTCATTGCTGTCTAAACCCAAAGATGAGCAATCACATGATTATCAAGGAATGATGGAAATGCTTCAGAAGCTATCTAACCGAATAATAGATCTGGAAAAGGAAAAGGAAGTTCAAAAAACTTATAAACCCCATTACCAAAAAAGAGAGGATAACAACCACTGGTAAGTCCCCCCACCAAAGTTAGCATCAATGAACGTAACAGAAATAGGGGGGGATGATTTTTGTACTTTTCACCAGCAACCTCACTCTGAAAAAAAGTGTCTGCAATGGTTGAATTCTATGTCATTGGTGATGAATAAGTTTCTAAACTCCAAGTTAATTGAAGATAGTGATGAAGAAGGAGGAAAGAGGCAGACCATAGAGAAACAAGATGATGATGCCATGTTTTCATGGAATGGTGTTTTGCTGTTCAACACAGAAGAAAATGCTCTCAAACCTCAATATACACCCACAGTAACAAAAGACAAGAACCTAACACTTGAGGACAATGCAATAATTTCAAAAATTAAAAATTTGCAGGAAAATGTCAAAAGACAGGTAGAAGGGAATGTTGAAGACAAAACACCTAAAGCCACTACTGTCAACCAGGAGACCAAACCAATCAGTGAACCTCTCAAACTTGTAGAAGAACAGGCAGGTGTTGATAAGGAAAGCACTAAAGAGACTGAAGAGCTTGAAGAAGGTATACCCACTCAAAACCAACCAGGAGAAGAAGACATAGAACCTGGTTGGGAGGAAATAGTTGACACTCCACCTTTTCTTGTGACCCTAGAAATGCTGAATTATAATGTGCATAACTGCTTAGTAGACTCTGGATCAGTAGTAAATGTTATGCCCCTAGAGATCTGTAAAAGGATTAATGGACAACCAGAGTCCACATCTTGTGAAGTAACACAGCTAGATAGCTCAGGTGTCAAAGTAGTTGGAGAGATGAAAAATGTCCTCATTCGCTTTGCTGCAAACAACAAGATATGTCAATTTATTGACATTACGGTGGCTGATATACCGAACGGATATGGGATTATTCTCAACCGAGATTGGACTGCCATATTGAAGGGTTATTTTGCTTTAGATTGGTCTCACTTACTGTTGCCTCTCAAGGGTACTCCAAATCAGATTAAAATTCTAAGAGAACCGTACATGAAGCATACTATCACTAAGCTAGGAGAGGGTAATGAATCTGCTGATTCTATCCTGGGAAACTATCTGACTGAGCTTAAGCTACGACATCATACCTCAAGAAAGGCCAGTTCTATGACTGACACTCAACCTAAGCTCCTTCAACTTCCTCAGGCTGAAAGGGATGACTGTAGGATAGTAGACATGTGTTCAATCTCAAAGATAGCACAGCTTGACCATGGTTAGATAACTCATGTCTAACATCCAGCCCACCCCTTAGCTCCCTAGATTTAAATATTTTCAGGAGTGGGTAATGTTTATTTTTCTTTTGTTTTGTACATAAATAGATTGATTTGTTTTCTTCGATGCTGCCATGCTATTTTCTTATGACTTACTGCTTTGATGTTGTTTTCTTTCATTTTACCGCTTTAGTTCTTTTGGTTTTGAATAAAGAGGCAAACTTTTGGTTGCAATGGAAACATCAGGGTTCTTTATTAACTGAAATCTTGAGCAAAAGACTGTGATTTAAAAACACAGAACGTCTTCTAGTAGCAGTGTTCCTAACTCGCCATGCATTCATGGAAGTCTTGCTTAACCCCTGTAAATAACTCAAAAGTGAAGCAGGTCTAAAATACTATTCCGAGGCTCCATCCATCTCACATCTTAAAAGTCCAAAGGGGTGATAGTAAAGGACCCATGGAAAGGAATCAGGGTGGACGATATATCATATATAAATGATTCCATGCCATAACTTCAGAAAAGCTAGAAAAGGCTATCAAGAGTCAAAACTCCTCAAAGAAGCAATTCCTATCAAAGAAAAGCATCAAAAGCATGAATCTCAAAATTGCCAAAGTTCCTCTTCGTCCGTGAGATGAAAAGCTAATTCTTCTCTCACACAAAAGGGCACTATGGGATAGAGGAGCCTAAATAAAATTCAGAAAGAAAGGCAAAGGGAGGACTCACAAGAACTAAAGTTCAAATAGCACAAAAGTGCAATTGGCATGGGAATGAAGAACAAAAGGATAATGCTATCTACCATCTATTACAATCCTGTGGTGTCCAAGCTAGTAACTACCTAAGGATAGATAAAATAAACCTCATCTATCAGGATTCAAAATAGTTATTCAGACTTGCAATATTTCTGTTGTTACCATCTCCCAAAAGAAAGGACTTCTTTAAATAATTTAAATGCATTGGTTGGCCAATTTAGGGATACAAATGTCTAGAAGATTTCAATGTTTATTCAAACAGTCTTGCACTGGGAAGGAGTTAATTCAGAGATCTGGGGTTCACTAGGTAGTCGCCAATTGTTGCAGCTGCAACAATTTCCCAAAATTCCAAAAATTTTTAGGACCCTCCTTTTGCTTGGATTAGCTTGATTTCCTTCTTTGATTTGGTCTGAGAACTTATCAGGAAGACTTTTCTTCTACTTGGATTGACCTACCAATTGTTTTGTTGCTCGAAGCAATCTAATGTTTGACTATACTTTATTACTGCCTTTGGATGCATTTTTTAACCTGCCTGAATTGGAAGCTATTTGGTTTGGTATTCCGCCGTTGTGGATGAATCTGTGGTTTGGGTTGCCGCCGTTGCGGATGGATGTTGGATTTCTCCTTTGCTTTCCCTTCCGATCCATTGGTTTTCCCGCTCGGCCAACTTTGGGTTTTAAGTCAAAGCTTTGTTCGGGATGCGTTGTTTTAAATTGATGGAGTATATGACTAAATCGGAAGTATCTTTGCTTTTCTCTCCCGCCGTTGCGGAAAAATATCAAGTCTTGATTTCAATTTTTGGTCCGCGGTGTTGGTTTTTCACGTCGGGTTCTTTTGAGTTTTGCGTCGGAAGTTTTTATAGCTATTTCCTCTGTCGTTGTAGATGGCAAACCGCTAGCTCATCTGATTCATGTTTGGTTTCTGATTCCCCGCTTATGTATCCTTGTTGACCTTGTAATTATTTGGCTTTCGCCGTTGTGGCTACGAGATCAGTTCCGGCTCCGCCATTGCAGCTATCGTTTTACTATGGTCCCGACGGGTTATTCTTTTGAGTTTCCGTTTCGATTAGTCACGTGGACGTTTTTATGCTTTGGCCTGCCACCGTTACGGAAGAAGATACACTTCTATCCTCTGATTTCAAATGCTTCTGACGTCCGATCTTTTAAACTTTTCCCGCCATGCATGTTTCTACAGATGGCTTAATGCTTTGGTTGTCTGTCGTTGCGGAAGGAAGTTTACTTTCAACTTCTAACCGAGAAGGGGTCCGACGTTTGATATGATTTCCGGTCGCACGTGTCCTATGTATATATATATGTGTGGGTCACGGATTATTTTTATCGTTTTTGTTCGAGCTGTCGTGATCGTTCTGCGCTGTCGACCCCTCAATCTTGCAAGGACCACTGTGCCGGTACACGCATCCAAGTGGCAGTTGTGGAAGCCTGACTGCATTCACCCCGTCATACACGCCGTATTGCTAGGTAGGTTTCATTGCCTTTCCTCTTTCCGTTTGAACGATTGGGGGTGTTTGTTTTCCACGGTGGTATGTGTTCCCGGCTGTTTTCCCTGTTGCGTTAAATCTCACGCATATATAGTAGAGGGGGAGTGCGTATTTTGATTGTTAGCACGGGCATTTTGGCTCACGAAGTAATATTCTTCCCATGACTGTTTGTGTGCAACTTTGCACGTAGTGGGTGGGGGTTTGGTGTAGGCGGCCGTTACTCTGTTTGCACCAGGCTACCCTGTTTGTAGTGATGGTTTGCATGGGGAGGTTATGTGTTTTTCTGTAGCGTTTGGTGGTTTCCCCTTTGCATTGAGGTTTTCATACCACTCGCATCCTCGAACCCCAGCCTGTTTGCCTAAAGCGGTCCCCGCGCAAACCATTTTTGTGCTCGGTTTCGAACCCGGGTCGGGGAGGAAGGTGTATCACAATGCCTAGTTGTCTACCGTGGTTTTGCACAGGGATGTTTCCTTAATATAGTGCACCATATAAACCCGCATCAGCGAATAGCAGGCGTGTCACCGCGCTGTTCCGCGCATGGTTGTTTTTAGACCCTAGCCGGTGAAGGGGATGTTTCACTATTTGTAGTTTGTTGACCATAGTCGCATGGGTAGTGGTTTCGTTAAAAGCCCCTGTGAATACTTGCGTAGTCTTCCCCTATGTGTCCCGAGTAGCAAAATGATAGTGGCACTCGCAGAGAGTGGAGGTCTTGGTCGTGTAAATGTAATTGTTTTTCCAACAAAAAACATCAGTTTTCTTAAATGTTATGTTAGATTCCTTTCCGACTGGATTACATTGTTAGAAGTGTTTAATATTGGCATACACAATTTATTGCACATAGCTAGTTGCCATCATGATAGACACAGACTAAGTCACTAAACACTACATAGTTGGTTGCAATAAGTTCTGTTAGTTAGGCTCTCTCAGTTATACATGCATATATTGGTTTCATTGTCTGATTGATATCATGCTAAGCATAGAAGAAATGGCACACTGCCCACTGATGTACACAAGTTTCTCGCCCAACCCAGATGGCTTAATGTTACAATTGTATGGTAGGAAGAGATCACAATGTTAAAGAGACAAAAGAAGAAGACCCCTGCAGTTGAGGAAGAACTAGAAGTAGAAGTGGTCACTAAAACTGAACGCATATCTGAAGATACCAAGTGCATCTCTGGCATTGAACCTGAATATCAGTGGGGTGAAATATATAGGCTGATCACCTGGAGAGAAGTTCCTGACATGGGCCTAGAAGAAGATTCCATATATGCTAACATAGAGAGATCCTCTATTATGCGGGTAGCCACCAGACCAGAGCTGTTCCCATGCTATGAAGTAATCGGATGGATTCTGCCTCGGGCAGATGTCACAACCATGGTTCTAGAAGATGTTAACAAACAGGGCTATGCTGCATAGAGCCCTAGATATGTAGCTTTGGCCTACCACCTGCCAGAAGCTGAAGTGTTTTTGTCTGATGACTGGTTAAATAACGTAAGAATGGACCTTATAGAGACCATGAAAAGAATGCTGTTGATTGGGAAGCATTTCAGAACCAGAGTGACAAGCGATTATGATACTGCAAGTTTGAGGGCTCCATAAAAATTCATAGCCTTGATGCTCAACAGAATTTTTGGAAGAGCTCATGGCAGATTGTTCAAACTGGAATGGATCCTAATCATTTTTCATGTTGCAACCCAGGGGACAATTTTCAACTGGGCCAACCTTGTCTCAAACAGTCTTTCGGTTTGTTTGGCCTCAGCCTTGGGAGGAGAGGCCCAGAAAAGGTCTGAGTTTTATATGAGTTCAATACTCATAGACTTTATACTATGCAACCAGCCCTTCCCCGGTCTTAGGTGCATCTGGGACAGAGAAAGGATGCCTGTCTATGCTGCTTACAAACCATTATGGGCACATAAATATCACAGCCATTACAGAGAATTCTGTGAGCACTTCCTTATGCCCCTATACACACTCATTTTCCTGAAGGAGTGTGACTGTATGTCGGAGGAGGCCATCCAAGTGATAGAAGATTATGCAGACTACTACTTGACTGAAAATGGCATGTACTTCAGAATGTTTGGAGGTTCGAGAGCACCTTCCCTGCTGCCCAAATACGCAACTGATTACGTTATCCACAAGGAGGCAGTCAGACAAGTGTTCATAGATGGAATAGGCGGTTTTTTGTTTGAGCACAAGAAGACTGCTTACCCTCCTTTGCCATTCAAGCTAGGAAGCTATAGATTCACCAAAGTGAAGCAAGCTGAGGAATTCATAGGAGAGCTGGAGAGGTTCCATTTTGGCGAGATGCCATACCACAGAATCGACTCCCAAGGTAAAGTGGCCAAGCATTGCAAGGAGAACAAGGTGCATTTTGAGTATACTCACTATTTTGATAGGGAGGAATCTGTCCTCCGCAATGATCCGAACATGACAGCGCTGAAGAGACGATTCAAGCAAAAGATCACCACTAAAGGCGGAAAAAGGGATGAGAAGGCCAAAGCCGAAGAAGAGGCCAAGAGGAGAAAGGAGGAGGCCCAAAGGTTAGCAAAGGAAGCTGCAGGATGGCTGGACAGTGAGGAGGAAGAAAAGAGAAAAGCTGCTCAAGAAGCAGCTGAGAAAGCAAAAGAAGCAGCTGAGAAAGAAAAGGAGGCTGCTAAAGAAGTAGAGGAAGCAACTAGAAAAGAAGCAGAAGAAGCAAAGAGAAATCTTGATGAGGAGCTGCAAAAGCAGGAAGCAGCAAGGCTGAAACTGACACAAACAGAAACAGAACAGTCAGCTGCTGATAAAGCTGCAGGGCAGACTCAGGACATAGACAAATCAAAGGCCTAGGACCCACAAGTGCCTGCTGCCAGCACACTTGGGGTCCCCACACTCAAGCTGGTGCCTTTTGTTCAGAAAAAGGGAGAAGAAATCCCTGACTTGAACACTGTCTTCTATGATAGGGCAACAAAGAGGATCATAAAGAGAACAGAGAGGAAATTTGAGTCAGGAGGCTTTCCCGGAAAGATGATCACCAATACACTTGTGGCGTTGGGAATGGATTGAGATCCGAGATTCACCTTGAGAGCCGGTGCTGCATTGTTTAGCGCCTCAGAAGATAATATGGACAAGGTATTAACTGACTTGGAGTCATCAAAGAAATCATCCGCTCATTTGAAGGATACCTTGAGGAAAGAAAGAGAACATGGAAATAGGTTGAAACGAAAATATGAAGACATGCAAAGGGAGATGAAGGCCTCTGAAGCTGAACTGCAGGCCCTCCAGGTAGAGAGATAGGTTAGAGAAACTACACAAGAATTCCTGGAGAAAGTATAGACAGAATATCAAGAGTTGAGAAAGGAGAAGGAGTAGCTACTACAAAAGGTTGAAGAGTTGGAAGAGCAGCAAAAGATTATCTTACAAGTCGGTGATCTGCACACCCAAGAGCAGAACAAGAAACATCAAGAGCAGATTGCCTCTCTGACAGCTGCTCTGGATGAAGCAAGGGAGCAACAAGTCAACCTTCAGCCATTCAAAGAGCATGTCTTGGCCCAGAAATCCAAGATGCTGCAGCTGCAAACTGCTATAGAGGAGGAGAGGTGCAAAATCTTGCAGATAAATAGCCGGTTAGAGGAGATCCTGGATACCTCCTCTTACTTTGTAGACAGATCTCAAGACGTCCTTGAAGTCCTGACTGCAAGGATGGCAAGGCTAGAATGCAATGAGGAAACTCCAGCAGAGCTACCATCAAAGGATAAACAAACCCTCAAGTGGGACTATGACTTAATAGAATTTTCTATTAATACCGCAGAGGATTTCAAGAAAGCAGTCAAGAAGACAAAAGGATTATGCACCGAGTTCTTCAGAAGGCTTCTCATTACCTATAACCAGTGCCAGATAGAGGCTGAGCAAAGGCTGGATGCTTTCCTAGATCACCATGCTTTTGTAGAACTGTTGCAAAAAAGATACCAGGAGGAAGAAGCTAAGGTACAGGACATTAAAGCCCTGGATAATCAGATCTTGAAAAGTGAAGTAGATCATTCAGCCATTAGTGTACAGCTTCTAGAGGATCAGCTTTGGCTAAGTGCAGCCAGGATCGAGGCCATAAAAAACCAGGCTGAAAAGTTTGAGATCAATATCCAGTTTTTGGAGCCTTGTGCCTTTGAAGGCCTTGCTGCTGAAGCTTCTACCTGGAAGAAGTTTCTAGACTCCCAAGTGGGACCCTCCTCGTGAAGGATTGGGAAATTTTTTATGTTTTGTAAACAATTTTGTAGAATATTTGAGAAAAGTAAAACATTGTTAAATGAAGGGTTGGGAAGCCCAAAGGTTACTTTTAGGCAGCCCAACCATCTCACCCTTTTGGTATAAATGTAGGAATCTTGGAAAGGAAAAGGACTTTTAGGCTTTTTCACTTTTTCCCAGTTAGACTCGAAATGAATATTGTAAGAAGAACTATTTCTCTTTGCAATAAAGAATGATGGTTTTCCTGTTGGAGAAAGATTGGTGGAATTTCGAAATGTTGTGCTATGGATGATTGAAAGATGAACTATTTTGTTTTTCAGCTTGTGTCCATGAATCGTGAGATCGTTCTAACTCTATGACCTATGTCTTTGTTTGAATGATTTCTGATTTATTTTATGGAATGATCACCATGAGTAATGTATGCTGCTTATATAACAATTAGCTATCTGATTGTTATAATATCTTTAAATTGTTCATGCATTGTAGAAAGAAATATCAGCTATCTGTAAATTGCTTTTTATCATGCATGCACATCCACATTACTCATAAATAAATTACAACTCAGCTCCCCGGGGATAGGTAGATAGATAGATAGATAGATAGCTAGTTTATTTCATAGTTGCATATGTGATTTAGATGCTTGTGAATGCGAAGATGAGAGGTAAGAACCTGCGCATCACATTGTGAATGCTTCCTGCATCTTGATCATCTTGCATGGTTAGTTAGATACTTGCATTTCATATTTAAGTAAAAAAATACAAAATTCCGGTGGACCGGGCCACAACCGGTAAAACCTTTATTTTGTTACTTGACCTACGGTAGCCGGACCACAAACTGGACGGATTACCTATACAAAACAGTCAACGGGCTAGTTGGGAACGTTGGCTGGGGAGAATCCCTTTCTGTTGTTGCCTGATATTTTCTAGGACTCAACAGATCCTTTGGATTCTGATTTAGAAGCATATTTTCAGTTTGATACACATATAATACCACCATCCATACCATCTACCATACCTCTGAATAATCCAAAGACTATACAAATCCCAATCTCACTAGTTGATTCCTCATTGGTCTCTTATGCAGTGATATTTATCTTACATGATTTGAAGTCTTTCCTAACTTTCAGTGGCTGGTTATCCATGACCTTAGTCATATATGAAATGATATTAAACATGTTTGGATCTGTTCTAAACACTTATGATTCAGATCTTATTCCCATCCATCATTCAGATTTTTACACCTATCAGTTTTCCTCGGTTGCTCATAATTTTCCTAGTCTAGCCCTATATCCTCATGGAGCCATTGAATCCTTTGTCCTTACTGTTCCATATGTTAATATTTCTGATATATTAGAGTTTTACCAGCCTCATTTCATATCTATACAGGTGCTACATCATATTGGAAGATTGACATGTGATTCACATCACAATTTTGCAGCTATTCAGGGAATTGGGTGTGAAATAAACTATCTTAATTTTTGTACTCTTTGGAAAGGAGTATGCACAGATCTCTTTTCCATTTCAAATTATGTTTGCAGATCAGAGTTTGAAAGCAGAAAGAAGCATTTAGATAATGCTCCTACTTGATCAGTTGATGAGATACAAGGAGTCTCTCCTCTCTTCCTTCTTGCAGGTTCTACACTCTAGCGCATGATCATGGAGTTCATGATTTCTTCAGCAATTCCTTCATCCAGAAGCAGTTTAGTCAGCTCATTAAAGTGAAGATGAATATATGTTGAAGACAAATTTCAAATTTTGTGCCTTGTCCTATCTTGAGGGAGGATTTTCCCCATGTGGTTTTGCCTCTTTCCTCACTTTTCTGGACATAATAATTGTTAAAGGGTGACCATAGCCTTGTTGCTGGGCCAAATATGCATCCATATTTTTTTTCATACCATCATAAAGTCAGACTTATAGGGGGGTGTAGGAATATATTAAACCCATTCACAACTTAGGATAAAATAATTAATCATTATTTGATTAATTATTCACCCACTAGCTTAATTAGTTGGCATCCACTTGCACCTTAAAGTCAATGCATGCCATCTATATCCTACGAATGATTTATTTCCAATTCTGGGTTGATCTTGACCACCTTTTGACCATCTAGAATTAGTATACAGGACTTTACAGCAGATTCTGCTTTATTCTACTTTTTCTGCTTTTCTTGCTTTTCTATGGATATGATAAAACCTAGTCAACTAGGAAACTGGGAGCTTTTGTTTCCAACCCATCCTCCATTAGTTTTTCTCCATTTTCTAGGATTAGCATGTTATTTCCATATCCTTGGAAACTCACTCATTCTTTTTCCAACTCGTGAGGTCCTTGATAGATTTGGTAAGTGCTTTAGCCACCTATGGGGGTTTGCTATATTTTGGTAAGTCAGCCTTTTTGAGCTTTATGAGTTGTTTCCATACAATTCGATTTTCCTATGAGGGATGTACTATTTATGTACACTATTATTCATCATTATTCAATGGAAGGATACACACCAATATTCATCTCTTCATTCATGTGATTCAGTCTCTTTTCTTCTCTCTAGTTTTCCTGTGTATGCTCGTGAGAATTCTTAGTAGCAAGATCTATTTCCTGTGCTTCTTCTTAGCATCATTTCTCATAGCATTGGTCTATTATTTCTACAAATAGAGGTGTAGCGCTCCTCATTTGGAGCACACACTCTCACTTGTGTAGCGCATTAGTGGAGAAGAGAAGAGTAGCTGGAGAAGGAGGAGGATCAGGATTTGATCTCCTTGTTGGTTTTACCTTTTATCTTTTGGGGCATCTATATTGAGGAAGCTTTTGCTGGGTTTTTCCCTTTAGGGTTTTCCCAGTATAAATCTTTGTGTTCTTTTGTATGGTTGTGCTTGTCTATCTTTCAGTGATCCTGTTTATTTGCTTTTGTTATGAAATTGAAATGAAATACTAATGATATAGCTTAGCATATGAAAATTCAACAGATGACACCTCCTAAATGCATGTAAAATAGTACAACGATGAAAGTTTTTTCCATGTAGGCCCAACCTATACAAGTTGGGGACCCTATTTGTGCAGTGAAGAAGGACAAAATGCACTATTGAAAGAGGAATATTTTCATCATAAAATCAATGTACATGACAAAACAAACTGAAATTCAAGGGATGGAGCCAAAAGAAGCATTGTGAAATTATGTAGTTCACCACATTCAAGAAGATCGAAGAATGGTCGAGGAGGATGTAGATCAAGGAACGAATATGGAAATATCAAAAAATAATTTCATATTTTTTAGATTTCATATATTGAAATCTTATTAGTCAGATCCACAGAGAATTTATTTATCGTAATAATTCAAAATTCCAAATGAAGACAAAAGTTAGTAAACGACTAACTAGTGGAATACCAAAGGTCACCCAAGGGTGAATTAAGTCAATTTTTAATTAAATTAATTCAAAGAATTGCAAAAGTATGAAGAGAATGTGGGAGGCCAAGGTTCACCTAACTAGGGAAAATTTTAAGGATCCATAATTTCCTTAAAGTGGATATACATTCACAAATCTTACTAATTATAAAATTCCCAACTAGAAAATATTTGGCAATATTTTTAAGAAATATTCATGTTTCTAAGGGTTTTATATAAATATTGGAAAATTATGATGATTTTTATAGTTAAAAAAATTAATCCTATATAAATCTGGGTGAATCATATTGGGAAAAAATGGAAAATGGTGAATATTTATTTGGAAAAACATTTAAAATTAGTCAAGGGGATGAATTTCACCCCTAAAATTTTCCCCGCACGTAACATTGGACTTTATATTTGTAATCTCATTTGATGCGAAATGGATTTTTGGATCTCAAGTTTTCATGTATTATTGTTTAACTGTGAATGAGAAGAAGCCACATACTAGCTTTCCCCGCACGTAACATTGGACTTTATATTTGTAATCTCATTTGATGCGAAACGGATTTTTGGATCTCAAGTTTTCATGTATTATTTTTTAACTGTGAATGAGAAGAAGCCACATACTAGCTTTTGACACAGTGATATTTTTTCTATGTTGATGGATGTCTTGAACTATTTCATCTTCTCTCACATGTGGATATGGAGTCAGATTGTTTCAAATTTCTAAATGGACTCTTCCTACAACTCTTTATTTCTTATTTCATATGTTATTTATATTATTTTTCTTTGTATGGGTAGTGAAATCAGAATGACATAAATAACATGATTATTCTAATATTTTGCTTACATTCTGTCAATTATTTGTTTGTTTATGAAAAAAACTATCTGAATTCTAAAGATGGATATTCAATTGTTATTTCACTACTCACTCTCTTTAATATCTCCCCCATATGGGAAAGGTTAGTTTAGTTAGGAAATGTAGTTAGGTTAGATCATCTTGCATTTAATCTCTTAATTATAAAACCATAAATAGTGGAGAAGCCTCGCAACTACTGAAACAAAAGTAAGTAATCGTTTCAAGGATAGAATCCAGAAGGGTTTTGTACTCCAAATAGTTTGAGGTCTAATTGGGTCTTCTTACTAGGCATAACCCCTATTGTTGACCCTAGGTCATTTTGACTCATTAACAATTTTTCCTATAAAATCATTAGGTTTGGAAATCATCGAATAAACCAACATCTCGTCCATGGAATCCTGGGAGAGGGTTATACCTAGGTTTATTCCAATATCACGAGTCCAATGGAATTGATGATTCATCGATCTAAATCGTGATTATCATTTTATGGTAATTTTCAACAAGTTGCTTCCTAAAACAATTGAGAGATACTTGGAAAATTTATACTGGGGGAATAAATACCAATATGAGTAGAAGAGTAGAGTGGTGTAACCTTCTATAAGTTTTTAGGGGAAACTCTGACATGACCACAATGTTCACATGCTTTGTTGTTGGAGTTTTCAGGACTTTTCCTTGTGATGCAAAATTTTCATTGCATATCACTTAGAAAAACCATAGTTCAATAAATTGTCAAATAAAACAATATTTGATCAATGGAATCATGCGAGAGGGGTGTCACTAGGTGTAATATGATGTCACGAGTCCAACAAAATCATCACTTCATTATTTTGAGTCCCAATTATCAATTTATTGTGAGTTTTAACTTTGTTTATAAATCCATTTACAGACATAATTTGACAAATTCTATTGGGGGGGGGGTGTTAAAAAATAATCCAAGCAACAAAATTTAATGGTGTAACCTTCTTTAAGTTTGTTTGAGAAAGGATGAAATTAACACAATGTCCACATGCTCCATTGGTATAGATTTCAAAAATTTACCTAGTGATTTACAAATTGCACTCCATGATATTTAACAAAACACGAGTTTCGAGAATCATTGAATAAACCAACAATTGTTCCAAGGACTAATGAGAGATAGGTGTCCCTAGGTGTAATCCTATGTCATGATTCCGATAGAATTGATGTTTCATCGATGTGAGTATCAATTATTGGTTTATGGTGATTTTCAACTCACTTCGTAATTTCATCTAGGGACACTTGGAAAATTTCTACCAAAGGCATAGATATCAATCCGAGCAGTAGAATTGAGTTTTGTAACCTCCTACAAGTTTTTTGGGGTAATATTGATATACCCATGATTTCCACATTCTCTATTGGAACAATGTTAAAAAATTTACACTGTGATGCAAAATTTTCAGTGCGTGTTACTTAGAAAAACTATAGTTCCATAAATTATTGAATAAAACGACATATGGCCCATGGAATTATGTGAGAGGGGTGTCGCTAGGATTAATATGATGTCCAAGTCCAAAATGATCAATGGTTCATTAATATTACTTTTGATAATTAGTTTATTGTGAGTTTCAAATCACTTTCTAAAGTCATTCAAGGTCACTTAACATTTTTTTACCAAGGGAATAAATTCCAATCCAATCAACATAATCGAGTGTCATAACCTCCGAAATTTTTTTTGGGGGAAGGTTAACATGACTATATTGTCCACATGCTATATTGCTAGAGTTTTCAAAAATTTACCTTGTGATGTAAAAATTTCATTTCATGTTACTTAAAAAAACCCTAGTTCTTGAAATCATCAAATAAACAACATTCAGTCCATGGACTCATGGGAGAGTATAAATTCATGATGAGTTCGACTCACTTCCTATACCCATTCAGGTACACTTGGAAAATTTCTATTAGGGGAATAAAAACAAATCCAGGCAGCTAAACTATGTTATGTAAACTCCTACAATTTTGTTTGGGCATGCCGAACATGACCAGCATGTACACATACTCCATTAATGAATCACATGAACATTCTAAAAAAATATACGTTTCCTACTCAACATGTGTGCCTAACCCATGGAATCTTTACAGCACAAGAACCTTACACCGTCCAACTTAAGATGGCACAACATGTTAATCCCATCCCACACTATTCCTCTTCAAATTATGAAGGACCAATATTGCAACAAATTTTTTGAGCGAGCACTAAATTCTCTTGAAGACGAGTGATCCCAAAACCTAAAACAAATCTGCTGAGGATATAATATCAACCAAACCAAAATCCCCTTGGACTCCACTTGTATGTTGAGTAGAGACAATCCAATGAATAAACATGACTTTCCAAGAGGTTGAACCCTTTAAACACATCACTACACACTTTTCCCCAAGATGCTACCCTAAGTGGAAACATCAATCAAATCAAGTCTATCAGAATCCTTGAGCATGGTGAACATATCCCATGTAACCAAAGGAAACTTCCTCTCTCGACCATAATTTGAACACACTTTGTTATTATTCAAGTGTTATTGTTAATGATCACAAGACACATTTCTAATTGGATTTCTCCCAACACTTAGTAACCAAATAAGCATAATTACAAAATGTGTTATAGATGTTCATAATTTAACTTGTGAGAGGATATGAAAAAACGTATCAAAGAGTGTAGTTTAAAGCATAATGTATTTGATGGGATGTGTAAGTCCAAATAGTGCACAAACAATAGTTATCAATCATTAGAAAATTATCATTGGTTATGGTAGGAAAAATATGAGTGATTGTGAAGAGGATAAATTAGATCTCTATAGGGAACAAATGATCAAAACATATTCTATGATGGTCACAACCAAAACTCTAGTTTCCTAAATTACAATGACGTGGATTCTCAAACAATGTTGAAAACACAATTAAAATCCTGGGTTGTGTGGGAATGAAATATTATTTATCCAAGTTAGTTTCCTTAAATTATTATCCTTCCTAGAAGGGGCTCTTTTGTGGTGGTGCTATCAATTGCACCAATCAAAAGGCTATAACTATGGCCTTGTCAAGTACAAAGATTGAGTACATGGAAACAATGAAAACATGTAAGGAGTTGGAGTTCCTTCAATAACCATGCAATGACATAATAATTCAAATGGGAAGATCAATTACTATACAATATAATCATACTATTAAGAATGCAATGCCACAAGCGAAAAATTAGAGTTGGCATGCCTAGTTGAAAAACATGCCCATTAAATATCATTTAATTAGGGAAATAATAGAGTTTGGAAAAGATTTATCGTTTAAGTTTAGCATTAAAAGAATGGAAATTTACTTGCTCACTAAGTCTAGGATATGTGTTAAATTATAATCATGTAGAGACTCCATAGGAATTTACATACTAAACTAAATAATATTTTTTTATTTATCTAGTTGGCAAAGGAAGAATTAAAAGTGATCACCAAATTGGAGATTGTTAAGGAGTGGTTCCTAGTTAAGTCTTCTTTATACAAATTAGAATTGGTAAACCTTGGTGGAAAAAGATTCTTGACAAGTTAATCTAATCCAACATAGATCAATCAAATTGTGATTGGTATGACCATTTTACAAGATCCGACAATGACAAGGAAACTTTTATTAATACATAAAAAAATATATCCAAGTGAGATGACATAAAATAGTAAAAAGTAAAACCAATATGATGAAGAAAACCACTCAGAATTACCACAATTTCTACACACTTCATTGGCATAGTTTTCAAAAAATTACCCTGTGATGCGAAAATTGCATTGCATGTTACTTAGCAAAGCCCTAGTTTTGAAAAGCATTGAATAAAATAATATATGATCCATGCAATCATGGTAGAGAGGTGTTCCTAGGTGTAATTCAACAGCATAATTCAAAAGGAATTTATGCTTAATTCATCTAATATTTTATTATTAGCTTATGGTATGTTTCAACTTGCTTCCTAAATCCATTCAGGGACACTTGGTAAATTTCTACTAGGGGAATAATAATCAATACAAACAGTAGCATTGAGTGTCGTAATCTATTGCAAGTTTATTTTGGCAAGGTCAACATGAACATGATATCCAAATACTCCATTGGCATAGTTTTCAAAAATTTACCGTGTGATCCCAAAAATGCGTTACATGTTATTAAGCAAAAAATTGGTTTAATTGTTTTGATTAAAACAACATCATGTCCATGGAATCATTGAATATGGGTTTCCCTATGTGTAATTTGGGGTCACAAGTCCAACGAAATCAGTATTTCATTGATCTGAGTCATGGTTATTATGGTCTATGGTGAGCTTCAACTTGCTTCTTAAATCCATTGAGAGATATTTGGTGAATTTATATCGAGAGAATAAAAACCAATTTGAGTAAAAGGATTCAGTGCCATACCTCCTACAATTTTGTTTGGAAATGGATGACATGATCATGATTTCCACATGCTATGTTGCTTGATTTTTAAAATATTTGCCTTTTTATGAAAAAATCACATTGCATATTACTTAATAAAATCCTAGTTTTGGTAATCATAAATAAAACGACATCTGGTTCATGGATTCATGGGAGAGGGGTCTCCCTTGGTGTGATACAATGTTACAAGTCTGATGGAATTGATGTTTCATTAATTTGTGTCCCAATTATCAGTTTATGGCGAGTCTTAACTTGCTTCCTATAAAGGGCATATACAAAAATACAATAAGATGAATTGAGTGATGCAACCTATTGAATTATGTTTTGGGAAATTTTGACATCACCACCATGTCCACATGCTTTGTTGGTGATTTTTTCAAAAAAAATACCATATGATGAAAATATTGCATTGCATATTACTTAGCAAAATATAGATAAAAAAAATCCTCAAATAAAAAACTATTTGATCCATGGAGTCATGGTAGAGAGGTGTACCTAGGTGTAAATGGATCTCTTAATTACAATGGAAATGATGGTTCAGTGATCTGAATCTTGGTTATCATTTTATTGTGATTTTCAACTTGTTTCTTAAAGTTATTGAAAAACACTTAGTGAATTTATACTAGGGGCATACAAACCAATTAGAGAAAGAGAATTGAGTGCCATAACCTGTTGCAAGTTTGTTTTCAAAAGGGAAACATGACCATGATTTCTACATGATCCATTGGATTTTTTTTTTAAATTTACCCATGTGAAGCAAAAATTCCATTGCATTTTAGTAAGAAAAACCCTTGTTTTGAAAATCATTGAATAAAAAAACATCGAGTCTATGGAATCATGGGAGAGGGATGTCTCTATGTTTATGTTGATGCCTGGAAATTCGTAGGCAACAACAGCAAGGGATTCTCCCTAGTCAACGTTCCCAACTAGACCATGACTGTTTGGTATAGGGAATCCATCTGGTTTGCGGTCCGGCTACCGTAGGTCAAGTAACAAAACTAAAAGGGTTTACTGGTTGTGGCCCGGTCCACCGTATATATTTTTGTATTTTTTGACTTAAGGTATGATATGAACGCGCCTAATTAACAATGCAAGGTGATAAAGGATGCAAGGAGTCGTCACAATGTGATGCACAGGTTCTTACCTCTCATCTTAAACTCCCAAGCCTCTAAATCACATATATTGCGAGAAAATAAATACTAACTAAGCTATCTCTAGAGAGCTTGATATTAATTCATGAGTAATGCACTACTGTCCATGTGTTATGGCAAATCATAGATAGCTGTTCTTATAACCAAACATATAAACATGAATAAAAGTATACATGATAAGATAGCTCATCAACAGTTAAAAATCCCATTACTCATAGCGGAAAACATCACAAAGTATACTAAATAACATTCAGACAAGAACATAGGTTCAGGAAGTTAGAACGCTCTCACAGTTAATGAAACACAGTTGAAAACGAAATAGTTCCCATTCAACATCGCTCATTTAACCACATTGGTACATTCCACATAGCACTTTCTCCAGCAGGAAAAATTTGCAATTTCTGGTTGTAAAATGAAATAGTTCCTCTTACAAGCAATAGTTTACAAGTTTTTCCAGGGAAAAAGCCCCTGTAAGTTCTAACTTTCAAATATTTAAACTAAAACAGTTGACCGCTTGGGCTGCCCCCCAAACATGTCACCTTTCGGTCCCTCAAAACGTTTCACATCCCTATTTTTATCTTTTCTGTGCGCACTCATGATCCGCTGACTAACTGACCAAACTTTCAGGTCTGCGCCTTTGTCGCTATTGGCTTTGCCTTCTACTTTGCTTGCCATCCTTGCGATCCTGTCTCCCATCTATACCTTCGTTCCGTGGTAGTCTGAACAGTCTCTTGAATCCTCCTGCAATAGAACGACATCTATCATTCATGGGGACTGTATTTTTAATAAAATCAAACTACGTTAAATTATATCAACCAAAATAGCTAAGTAGCAAGAAAGGCCATGTATTGCATTACTATTATGAGAATTTAACAGGCGTCGAAACCACTATCTCATCCACCTTTGGGTTCGAAAGAAATCACCAACGACAGGAAACAAAAAACTCATCGGTGGCCTAGAATGCTAACATCGACAGGGTAGACTTAATTGCAACCGCATAAGCGGGTCTTAACAGGCGATGGGTACTACGAAAACACTTAGGCCTATCAGAGTCGAAAGAGTTATGACCTAATTTGTGGGCGGGAAAACTTCCAGTCGAAAATCAAAAAGACATTGACATCGGAAGCCAAATGCTTTGCACAGCCGCAATGGCAGAAGAGAAAAAGGCTACAGACACGTGACCAAAAGCTGACATGCATCGACAGGTGGAACACTTACATCTCATGTGCTTAGTTTCTTTGGGATCCGCAACGGCGGAAGACAAACAGACAATAGCCTCCGATCAGTAAAAATGCTAAGTGTTTGAAAAAATTAAAAAATTAGCAACAGTTTAAAACTGTTTCACCTTCAAAACAACAATTTTACAAGAACAAATGGTTCGATTAATCTTCGACTAGAAAATAAAACAGAAACCAAAATCCACGACCCCAGTCATTACACATATAAGCAACTTCTGAAAACAGGACGAGAGTTCATCTTCAAAATAATCCAAAATTAAAGCACAACCCAAAAATTCATGGATCCAAACGATTCAAAGCAACATTTAATCATGAGGAGGACCAAAATTTAATAAATTCGAGGAAAACAGTTGCAGCTGCAACAATTGGTGATTACCTGGGGAACCTAGAACTCTGGATGATTATTTCTTGAGTGACAGACTGTGTAACAACAAACGAACCTATTGAATTCTTCTAGCTATCTGGATTTCTCAAATGGCAAAAGTATGTACCTTTAATCATTGATGATAGTCCAATTTGGGAGAGTGGAAACCAAGATTTTCAAGTCTAGATAACTCTGTTGAGGCTGAAAGATGAATTTCATTGTTACTTTTGTCTTCAGGTAGCTGGCAGCTTGGACACCACAGGATTGTAGCATATGGTAAATAGAAATATTCATTTGTTCCTCATTCCCATGCCACTTTAGCACTTTTTGTGCTTTTGGACTTTTGTCCTTTTCATATGAGTCCTCCTGCATGCCTTTCTTTCTGAATTTTAATCCAGGCTCCTCTATCCCAAGTGTCTTTTTGTGTGAGAGGCATATTCACGTTTTAGCTCACAGATGGAGAGGAACTTCCAGTGATTTGGTACTTATAGGTTCAGCATTTGTTTTGATATATAATGCTTTCATAGGAGTTTTGACTCTTATCTGCCTTTTGGCATTCATTTCTTGGCATGGGATCATTTGTATTTAATATACTATTTACCATACTTCTTTCCATGGGCCCTTTGCTGTCACTCCCTAGAAAATTTTAATGTGACATGGATGGAGCCTCAAAATAGTATTCCAGACCCTTCGATTCTGGTTTATTTCACAAGGGTTAAGCAGGAATTCAATGCATAGATAGCTATTTGAGAAAACTACTAAAATGGAAGAAGTTCTCTTAGATAATCAGCAACATACAGTCTTATACCCAAGAACTTTAGTCATTCCAAAATTCTGATGTTCCCCATGCAACCGCGGGTTTGCTTCCTTTATTGAAATCAATAAAAATTTAAACTAAAACAAAACTAAACATCATGACTCAAAGACGACGGCCAGGCCAGATTCTTTATATACAAGATAGAAGAACACAAACAAAACTCAGGAAAAATAGGGCTTGGGAACTAAGCCATTTACTGGTAAGTTCTCTTCCCACCCTTGTAAATCTTGCAACCTATAAATTGAAGGGCCAAGCTTTACCGCAATCTAGAAAGGACCTACCCACAATTGCTGGAATTTCGTGTGTTTTCCTTTCTCATCATGGGGGTGGTCCCACTTGAGAACCAAATCTACCACTTCAAAGTATTTTGGTCCCGCCTTGTGTTTGTCGAACCATCTCTTTATTACCTCTTATTGTTGCTTAAAGTGCTCCCTGGCTCTTGATCACGCCTCTTCTGCTTTTAGGAGATTATATATCCTCATTTGCAAGACTTCATTATCTGACCCCCTAGACTCTTTAGCTATTATGGAAGAGGGTAGCATGACATTGGGGGGGAGAATGGCTTCTTTACCATACACAAGGGTATACGGAGACACTCCTATCGAAGACTTGGGGGTGACTCTATCGGCCCAAAGGGAGTTTGGTAGAGCTGAGTGCCAACTCCTCTGGTTTTCTATCACAGTCTTCTTTAAAATTCTAATAAGATTCTTGTTAGTGGATTCAGCCAAACCATTTCCTTGTGGATAGTAATTGGCAGAATAATGCAACTTTATTCCTTTCTCATGAGCGAAAGAAGTTAATTTAATCGATGAAAAATAAGTAGCATTATCAAAAACTAAAGAAACTGGAAATCCAAACCTGGTCATAATATGGTCCTGCAAGAAGTTGATGACCGCGTCCTCATTTATTTTGCGCAGTGGGATGGCTTTGACCCAGTGAGTGAAGTAATCGGTTGCGGTCAGAATATACTTGTGTTGTAGGGAAGAGTTCGGATTTATCTCCCCAATAATATCCAACCCCCATTGCTTGAACAGCTCCGTGATCATCACAGGCTTTAGTGGTGTGGCTGCTTTAGATTGTCTTCCACTACACCTTTGACAAATGTCGCACTTCCTAATATGGGTGTGTGCATCTTTGAAAAGCATGGGCCAATAGTAATCGGCTTTGAGAATTTTGTGAGCTGTAGTATCTCTTGAAAAATGTCCCCCAGCAGGCCCGTCATGCAAATCTTTCATTACTTTATTCGCATCTTCTTTATCTAAGCATCTAAGAAGAACTCCATCGTAATTTTTTCTGAATAATATTCCTTCAACAATTTGATAGGAGGCTGATTTGAGATGCAGCACTCTTCTTTGCTTAGAATTCTAATGTTCTGGAAACAATCCGATCTGAAGGTAATGCACAAGGTCTATATACCAAGATTCGGGGGCTGTGAACAGAGGACATACATCCATCAAATGTAACTCAGCTTCGTCTTCCTAGGCATGTTATTCATTGTTTCCATTTTCAGTCATTAGTTTGCACAACCCTTTCCCTTTAACTATAGAAGCTGGATTGAATTCGAGGTCATACTCTTGAAGAGCTATTACCCAATTACCCCTTATTTCTCCTAACTCCTTCTGTACAAAAAGAGACCTCACAGCTGGGTATGGGACGATCACCTTGGTTTGATTTTTTAATATGTAGGGCCTGAATTGTTTCACTGCTTTGAATAATGCATAAGCTTGTTTATCAATAGCCAGGTAATTTAATTTGACCCCTTGTATACCAGTGCTCATGAAATATATTGGGAATTCATCACCCCCATCTTCCTTTTGAGTAAGCACAACTGCTAGCGAATGATCGGATGCAAAACTATACAGAATAAAATCTTTATCGAAATCTGGGCTTTTTAGGGAGGGTGCGTGTGCAACAGTAGTTTTAATCTTACTGAATGCGTTCTTCTCAATCTTAGTCCACTTGAATTGTACATTTTTCTTCACCATTTGCTGTAGCGGTTTGACAATCTGAGCGAAATTTGGCACAAATATTCGTACGAAGTTTATTGTTCCCATAAATGATTGCATCTCATTTTTATTATGGGGAAAGGGGATCTGTTCAATGGCGTTGATCCTTTCTGGATCTATAGAGATTCCCTTCTTTGAAACTACGTGACCCGGCAACTTACCCTCTGTAACAGCGAACACACACTTCTTGGGATTGAGTGAGATGCCATATTTTCGACAGTGTTAAAAAATCTTCCTTAGATGAAACACGTGTTCTTCTCTCCTCTTTGAGAATATCGTAATATCATCGAGGTATATTACAACACTATGGCTAATCAAACCTTGGAAAGCTATGTCCATAGCCCTCTGGAACGTAGCTCCAGCGTTTATAAGCCCAAAGGGCATTCTTCGGTAAGCGAAAGTTCCCCATCTGGTCCTGAATGTTGTCTTCAATATGTCTTCTTCGGCTACTAACACTTGATTGTAGCCTAAGAATCCGTCTAATAAAGAAAATAGTTCAGAACCTGAGACCATTTGTAGTAGTTGCTCCATGGGTGGAACAGGATAATTATCTTTGTTTGAAGCGCGGTTTAAATTCCTAAAATCCACACATAGCCTGATTTCTCTAGATTTTTTCCTCACTGGTACCAGATTTGAGACCCATTCAAAGTGTCTGACCTTAAAAATGATCCTAGCATCGAATAATTTCTTAACTTCACTCTGGATCAGAGGTTCCAATTTTGGGTGCATTTTCCTTAAAGGTTGTTGATAATGTTTGACGCCAGACTTGATGGGGATAACATGCTGGATGATGCTGGTGTCATATGTCTTCAAGTATTCATATGTCCAGGCAAAAACATCTTTATATTGATTAAAAAGACTAAGGAACTTATCTCTTTTTGCTGGTGAACAAAATTTGCCAAGATTCACATATTTAGGATTCGTCTCAGTCCCTAAATTTATCAACTCAAACTGTAGAGATGAGTTGTGAGTATTCACGTTTGCTGGTCTTCTAAAATTTTCATTTAAATCGAACATTATTTCTAAGGTTCTAACTCCTTTAGGGATGAAATTATCATACTTCAGCTCGGCCTGATGTTCTTCATCATCTATAATCGCCCCTTTAAATACCTTGTCATTTGTTAAGCATTCTATAATCTGCTGATCGTCGTCGAACACTCGTAGGTTGGTAATCACATCAAGGACCGAGGGCTTGAAAATAAATTCAACGGAGCATCGATTATTAGTAGGCACAAGCCTGGCAGTTGATGTGGCAAACTAGTCAGCTGCTGCGGCAAACTAGTCAGCTGCTGCATTTTTAAGTCTTGGAATTGATATAATATTAAATGCGTTAAAACATTTGAGTAGGTACCATACCTCATTTTGATAATATTTTAAGTGAGGAGAAATACAATGTATTTGATTCCGAATCTGTTTTACAATTATTTCGGAATCTCCAAAAACTTTCAGATTAATTACCTTTAATTCGATTGCTTTCCTTAAACCCTGCACCAATGCTTCATACTTAGCTATGTTATTTGTACATTCAAACTCTAATCTACATGAAAGTAAATGTTTATTCTTCTTGGGGTCAATCAGGACGTAGCCGGCCCCTGAACCTTCTAACGTCTTAGAACCATCAAAAAATAATGTCCAGAAATAGCTAACTATTGCATGAGAATCTATTTCTACCGCTAAGTTTACTATTTTACAGTCGATTTCATCAGCCTGTGAAAATCGAAGGAGATCAGGCTGGGCGTCTGACGTGTTGCTGGCTTCTTCTGCTTGGTAATTTCATGGTTCCAATTCAATAAAGTAATTTCCCAACATAGAATCCACTGGTTCGTTCTTTTCCTCAAGTTGAGTAACGTTGTATTTCATGTGAGGCTCCCTCAAAATTTTGATTTGATTCGGGCTTCCTTTATACGGCAGCCACAGATGCAACCAATCTGAGGAAAAATATTCGTTTAGTTTTTCCGACCAGTCTCAGTTCAAAACAATCCCATAAGCGTCTGGTATGTCGGCCATGATGATATCAATAACTTGGCATACTTTATCATTTGAAGACAGGCAGACTAGGACATCCTCCATTTCCCCAATTACTTTCACATTCGTCCTATCCAACTGAACAACCCTCCATGTGGATGGCTTAGGCTTCCCATTTATCCTTTTACAGACTGATATTGGCATGACGTTAACCGACGCCCCTAAGTCTATCAGGAAATTATGTATGTTGTGATTAAAAATTTCAAAAGTGAGGAGGAAAGGTGGGTTCTTGTTCTTAGACTTACCCCCAATGCTTGCTTCCCTGATTTCTTCTTCTTCCTTGGGTTGATTGTCAGTGGGCAGCCTCTCCTCCGATGCTTCAAGCTCTTTCAAAAGTTTTTCTTTCTACTGCGTCACTTTACACATTTCAAATAGTGAGATATTCACCTTTACCTTCTTTATATCTTCCATGATGTCATAATCCATCCGCGGTTCAGTGGGACGTGGTTTATCAGCATTCATATTTTCTTCATTAGGCTTGGCCAACATATCGTGCTGTCTAGGATCTTGACTGGTGATGGTGAATTCAGGAATTTCATCAGCGGAGGAATTTCTTTGAAATTTCTTAACATTTTTCTGAAGCCTTTTAATCTTTGGGAGCATGAGACTGTTTTCTTTAGTCGACCTTTGGCTCCTTGTTGTTACGTTCATTTCCATGATGTCCTCGCATCCCCAATTCCTTTCTTCCTCAGCATCAAATAACGAAATGGAATTCCACAGAACCATGGTCTCATCTTCTTGTTCTTTCGTTGACGTGTTACTGTCTTTTCTTTCTTCATCTCCATCTTCTGTTAATTTAGAATCCAACAGCTGATTCATAACCAACGTCAATGATTTTATCCATTGAGGACAATTCTTTTAGAGTGGGGTTGTTGGTGGAAAGTGCAAAAATTGCCCATTCCCACCTCTGTTAAATTCATAGATGCTAAATTGTGCGGAGGAGGTTGGGGTTGATTGTTATCCTCCCTTTTCTTGTAATAGGGCTTGTAGAAATTTTAAGCTTCCTTTTCTTTTTCCAGGTCTATGATTCTGTTAGAAAGCTTCTACATCATTTTTCCATACTTTCAAAGTCTGGGGATTGCTCTTCCTTAGGCTTAGTAAACAACAAGGATTTCCTTCCCATAATTTTCTCTCTTGACCGTTCGGGATAATCTTCGATACTTTCTCTTTGAGCCTATACCTTTTCTGCCTCCTCATAAGTCTTTGCTAAAGTGGGCTTGGCCTTCATTTTGGCGAACATGGCCAGCTCGGGTCCTAAAGTCGAAATATAATATTCAATTAGGACTTTATCCGAAGGTCTGTCAGCTTCAGAAAAATTCTTGAGGTACGCTGCAAATCTTTGAGTAAAGCTGTGCACCTTCTCCTTTCTCTCTTTCTTTAAGGATCATAGTCCTTTCATGAGGGCTGCATGAGTCTTTTGGGTTGCATACTTACTTCTAAATATCCTGTCGAAGGTATCCCAATCAGGGATAAAGTTTGCAGGCAAACAAAAATACTATGATGCTGCAGCTCCTTTAAGGGTGTGCGGGAATAGTCTGCAAACTACATCCTCATACTCCCCAGCCCTTAACCCTTATTTTTCCAAATAAAAACTTTGCAGGTGGTCATCTACTAGTATCTTCTCACTTTGGTCGAATTTGGGCAGTATCTTTTCAAAGGATTGAGGTAAATCATGCAACGGAGGTGGTAGGTTTAAAGGTGATTTGGCTCTCCAGGCAGGTGGTGGATTTAGTGGGTTGGGTAGTTGATTGGCGTTTACGCCTACCATGATTCTGGGTGGAGAGTGAGGAGGTGAGAAAACAGGAGTGTGAGCAGGAGAACTATGAGGAGTATCCAGGCCTTCTTGATTTAAAGCTAGTATAACTTCCTGTAAGGCTGTTTCTACAAGTTCTTCCCAATCCTCAACCAGCACTGAATCTTCCAGAATAGGACGATCCTTTCTTTTATATTCTCTTCTGGGAAATTTAGGGATGATCGACAATCCTCCAATCTTCTTCACATATGCCCTAGTGTGTCTTCTCAAATTATTAACAACTTCGTTGTCGACAGAAAACAAATGTTCTCTACCCCTTTCTTCCAGAATTGGATAATGAAGCCCACTGCTTTCTGAACTGTTACCGGTGGAATAGTCTCGGGAAAATGGGTTTCCTCGGCCAGCCATGCATTGGAGGCCCTCCTTCTAACGCCAGAAACTGTTGATTCCTGGAAATTCGTAGGCAACAACAACAAGGGATTCTCCCCAGTCAACGTTCCCAACTAGCCCGTGACTGTTTGGTATAGGGAATCCGTCCGGTTTGTGGTCTGGCTACTGTAGGTCAAGTAACAAAACTAAAAGGGTTTACCGGTTGTGGCCCGGTCCATCGTATATATTTTTGTATTTTTTGACTTAAGGTATGATATGCATGTGCCTAATTAACGATGAAGGGTGATAAAGGATGCAAGGAGTGGTCACAATGTGATGCACAGGTTCTTACCTCTCATCTTAAACTCCCAATCCTCTAAATCACATATATTGCAAGAAAATAAATACTAACTAAGCTATCTCTAGAGAGATGGATATTAATTCATGAGTAATGCACTACTGTCCATGTGTTATGGAAAATCATTGATAGCTGTTCTTATAACCAAACATATAAACATGAATAAAAGTATACATTATAAGATAGCTCATCAACAGTTAAAAATCCCATTACTCATAGTGGAAAACATCACAAAGTATACTAAAGAACATTCAGACAAGAACATAGGTTCAGGAAGTTAGAATGCTCTCACAGTTAATGAAACACAGTTGAAAATGAAATAGTTCCCATTCAACATCGCTCATTTAATCACATTGATACATTCCACATAGCACTTTCTCCAACAGGCAAAATTTGCAATTTCTGGTTGTAAAACGAAATAGTTCCTCTTACAAGCAATAGTTTACAGGTTTTTCCAGGGAAAAAGCCCTTGTAAGTTCTAAATTTCAAATATTTAAACTAAAACAGTTGACCGCTTGGGCTTCCCCCCAAACGCGTGACCTTTTGGTCCCTCAAAACGTTTCACATCCCTATTTTTATCTTTTTTGTGCGCACTCATGATCCGCTGACTAACTGACCGACCTTTTAGGTCTGTGCCTTTGTCGCTATTGGATTTTCCTTCTACTTTGCTTGACCTCCTTGCGATCCTGTCTCCCATCTATACCTTCACGCCGTGGTAGTCTGAACAGTCTCTTGAATCCTCCTGCAATAGAATGACATCTATCATTCATGGGGACTGTATTTTTAATAAAATCAAACTACGTTAAATTATATCAACCAAAATGGCTAAGTAGCAAGAAAGGCCATGTACTGCATTACTGTTATGAGAATTTAACAAGCGTCGATACCACTATCTTGTCCACCTACGGGTTCAAAATAAATCACCAACGACAGGAAACAAAAAACTCATTGGTGGCCTAGAATGCCAACATTGACAGGGTAGACTTAATCGCAGCCGCATAAGCAGGTCTTAACAGGCGATGGGTACTGCGAAAACACTTAGGCCTATCAGAGTCGGAAGAGTTATGACCTAAGTTGTGGGCGAGAAACTTCCAGTCGAAAATTAGAAATACATCGACATCGGAAGCCAAATGCTTTGCACAGCTGCAACGACGGAAGAGAAAAAGGCTACAGACACATGACCAAAAACCGACACGCATCGGCGGGTGGAGCACTTACATCTCGGGTGCTTAGTTTCTTTGGGAGCCGCAACAGCGAAAGACGAACAGACAATAACCTCCGATCAGTAAAAATGCTAAGTGTTTGAAAAACTTAAAAATTTAGCAACGGTTTAAAACTGTTTCACCTCCGAAACAACGGTTTTACAAGAACAAATGGTCCGATTCATCTTAGACTAGCAAATAAAATAGAAACCAAAATACGCGACCCCATTCATTACACATATAAGCAACTTCTGAAAACAGGATGAGAGTTAATCTTCAAAATAATCCGAAATTAAAGCACGACCCAAAAATTAATGGATCCAAACGATTCAAAGCAAGATTTAATCATGAGGGGGACCAAAATTTAAAAAATTTGGGGAAAACAGTTGCAGCTACAACAGTTTAATATGATGCATGCGTCGAATAGAATCAATGATTTGTCTATATGAGTAACAATTATTACTTTATGGAAAGTTTCAAATCACTTCTTATTGGTTCCTTAAATTGTCTTTTAAAACAACTAGTTGGACCTATACATTAATTATCAACCCAATGTGCATCTTGTTATTTCAAGGTTATCATGCAAGGTCCATGCAAGCAACGATTTTGTTTTTAAAACTAGTTATCCAATATGCTCACACATTTGGAATTCAAAGAAACACTCATGTTACAAATGAGATCACACCGTTGAATTGAAACATACAAAGAACTATAGAAAGCACTCTCAGAAATAACAAGACACTTGTATAAACAGAATACACACTTCATGAAAGATACATACATTATTAGGAAATAAATACTTATACTCAACAAATTTGGACAGAGTACTAATTAGATGCATAGTAACAAATTTAATAATCAACACAATAACAACATAAACAACAAACCATTAACAAATAAAATCACCACTCTTCAATCATTAATTAACAATATAATAACAAAAATTAAACAAATCAATTAACTAACTAGAAACAATCTATCTATAATAAATAACACAAAAACAACACCTGCTCAAGGAAGGGGGTTATTCCTCCTCTAACCATAGCTGTTGAAGCAACTCACGATCTACATTAACAGAATAAAGAAACCAGTATGCTCCTCTTAAAAAAATTAAAAAAAGTTACAATAGAGTTACATCACTCCTATGTTCACAATTGAATTCTTTCCTAAGTCCTTGCTTTAGAGAGGAACTGTCCTTTATATACATGTGTAATGATAACCTCAAGAAATGAAATATCATAATGATAATGAGAATATCATGATTCTCAAGTTGTTCCTAACAATGTCTGGGATAACATTAAACCCTTTATGGAGCTATTACAACTAATCACTAAAAATGTCTTCATTAGTATTGTTGATTCATTATGATAGCTGGGCTACAATATTAAAGAAATAATTGGATCAATACATGCATTTTTATCTCCTGGAAATGGCCTTCCTATACATGATTATCGGTGATAGAATAAATACAAGTATCAATAAGTAATCTTAGAAACCATAATCATCCAGGAATATTAGCATCATAACAGTGGTGGAGTAACAACACACAACATTTCCTACTTACCAACATAGAATCTACACAAACATCTCATGAGTAACCTTAATCAATCACTAAACCGCTTAATAAACACATTATTAATTAAAATAACACAATATATAAATACGTTGTACCTCAAGACAAATCATGGCATCGTTAATGATATGGGGTCAAAAAGGATAGAAATAGAGACATGCATCTTCAAAATAGAGCAAAAAGATTTTTAAAATAGTATATTTCCTAGACCATGTTAACCACTAAGTTGCACTTGTTAGGATTATTAATCCTCCCTTGACCATATTGTCTATTATATTATTTAGACTAACTTAGGAGTCTTTATTAATTAATTGGGTCCACTAGTACCATTGGGTCCACTTGGCCTAATGGGGCCACATGTACCAATTACTAGAGTGTGGGAAACACTGCTAGAGGTTAACTGACACTGAATGCACTTGCATGCATCAGTTTAGAATCCTCCTAGCCCAATCCCTACATTTTAGGAGCCACTGGGAGTCTTGACACCAACCTCCTTAAGTCATTTGGAGTTGGAACTAGTTAATCTTAGTTAGTTTCCAATTACATTCAATTATATCACAATAAGTTCAGTTAGCGCTAGTTATGCATGGCTAATGCATGGATTCATGTGGAGTAGGATCCTTTTCTCAGCTACCACTTTAGTTAGACTTAGTTAACTGTTTATTACTTATTATATTAGTTGGTTATACATCTGGATTTGGCTATTTGGCCTCCGATATTGATTGAGACACCATGAGTTAGCTAGTCAGTTAGGTACAGTCACATCTAGTGGGGAGATTCAAATTCATTCCTAATTGATTCAAATTATTTTCCTATGTAAAACATTGTAACACCATATTTAATTAATGGCAATGATACTGTAATTATCTGATCTATACTCATCCGTTTCCTGTGTGGTTTGTTTTGTTCAGTGTGTATCTTCATTCTCCTTTTACTGCAACAATAATTTTGGACTCATTAATTGAAGATATATATGGCACAACAATTTTAAAATGGTATCAGAGCCATCTCAAGCAGGCTTCATGTTTGTTTCTCTCCATTGAACATTAGAAGAAGTTGGGTTTCCACAGAAGTCCCCAATATTGATTTGCTAACTCTGAATTTATTCAAAGTAGCGTTGTGGGAATGATGGACCCTAAAAACATGTTCATGTCAAGAGGAAAAGCATGATTCTAACATAGTTTGAATGTTTTAGTTTTTTTGTAGTGAAAATCTACATGTGCTACATAGCTTGTGTGAAGTTTTGTGATCTTTCAACCGAAGAGTTATGGATTCTCTACCTTCTACTCCTCAGATCCTTACAACCTCCAATTATCTCGATTGGAGGGATGATATGTAGGTTTCCTTGCACAACAAGGGATACTTCATGATAATACTTGGAAGGGAGGTTGAGCCCCATCAACTAGTTGAGAAGGAAAAGTTTCTGAATAACTTCGATGAAGCTTTTGGTTATCTATGGACTCATATATCTAGATATCTCCTCTTCAACCTTGAAGGTTTGAGGACACCTAGAGAATCTTGGGAGAAGCTTGAGAGCTTGTTTGGAAAACAAGATGAGCTTCAGGGACAACTCCTAGATAATGAGCTGGTAGCCGTACATCCCAACAGTTTTGAGAATATTGAGCAATTCTTTACTGAATTCAAGTCTCATGCACTTCAATGCAGATAGTGCATAATATAAAGGAAATATGAGAAAAATGTCCTCTCCATACTCAGCAAACTCAGCCATGAGTATTCTGTATTTATTTCCATATTTCATTCCAAGTGGGAAGGCTTCCTCGATTGGAAATTTTTTTCACTTGATTACTTTTCCAAGTCCTTAATAAAGGAGCAAGAAAATTTGATTCGAATGGGAGTCATAAAGACCTCCAAAGATCATGCTCTCCTAGTTACTAACTCTAGAAAAGCACAAGTCAAAGGGAAATCAAAGAATAAGGAACCTAAAGAAGCTGATTCGAAGCCTAAACAAAATAGACAAACTTCTAAAGGAGCCTCCAGCTCTAAGAAAAAGAAGAAGTTCGAAAATAAGATGTGTCCCTATTGTATGAGAGGTTTTCACCTTGAAAACTCCTATATGAAGAAGCAAGTAGATCGACTGAATGCCCTCCTCAAATAGAATAACATTGATCTCCCATAATAAGCAAAGAAGTTTGACAATGTACATGAAAGGTGCCATGCTTTGAAAGTTGGCCTACTTCGGTCAACAACCTATTTGAATGATTCTGGAGCATCCAACCACATGGTTTCCTCCAAGGATTTCTTCTCCACTCTCAACTTCAAAGAAGGTCCCACTATTCACATGGGAGATGATTCCCAAATTCCAGCAATAGGAAGAGGCACCATCAAAGTTCAGCATGGTGTGTTCAAATATGTCCTATATGTGCCTTCTCTTGCAGCTAATATGTTGTCTGTATATCAGATGACTCACACTGGCTCAACAAAGCAGGTGTTGTTTGGACCTGACTCAGTAGACATCACAAAAATATCAACTTGGGAGATTGTAGTGAAAGGAATTTTTGATCATGCCTCCAAGGAATATATTTTCTCTCACTTCATGCCATCCATAGTTCCAATATCACCACATCTTCCATTCGAAGCTGATGAAGGTATAAACATTCCTTCACTTCCTATTGCAGATTCAGTTTCAATTTTTGACATTTCAGATTCAGATTCAGAAGAGGAGGCATCCTAGCATGATCTAGACACTGAGCCTACACCTCAAATGGATCTAGATCCAATTCCAGCATCTACCTCATTTCAGTAGCCTAAATGGGATCAACAACTCATAGAAGCAGCTGGAAATGGTGCTGGGGATCCATATGTCAAGAGAAGAATGAGGTCCCATTATGAGAAGAATAGTTTTGCATTGTTCCACCAAGATCCTCTTCTTCTTGAGAAGTGTTTTATGATTCTTGGGTTAGATCCTCAATCCTTCAAGGAATCTTTCCATGATCCTATATGGCAGGTAGACATGGATGAGGAGTTTCATTTGCTACATGAAAATAAGACCCATGAACTTGTCTCCTTACCCTCAGGAAGGAAGTTGGTTCAGTGCAAATGGATCTACAAGACCAAGATAGCTGCTGATGGAACCACAACCAAGTACGAGGATCGGTTGGTGGAAAAAGGATACTCTCAGGTTCAAGGATTGGACTACAATGAGATATTCACTCTAGTATCTAGAATGGACTCCATCATCCTTGTCTTGGCTATTGCCGCTTCCAAAAGATGGGAAGTACATCACATGGATGTGAAGAGTTCCTTCCTCCATGGTGATTTAAAGGAAGAGATATATATGAAACAACCTGATGGGTTTATTGATGATCCTTCCTTATTCTGCAGATTGAGGAAATCACTGTGTGGACTCAAACAAGCCCCAAGGGAATGGTACTCCAAGATGGATTCCTTCCTCATCTCTTAGAAGTTCGAAAGGTGCAAATTAGATTGCAATCTCTACATGAAGAAGAAAGAGGGGTTCTTGCTTCTAGTTGTATTGTATGTGGATGACTTGCTTATTACTAGAAGCTATGTTTCTATATTGAACAACATCAAGTCTTCTCTTAACAAAGCATTCACTATGATTGAATTAGGACTGTTAATATAGTTCATTGGTCTCGAAGTAAGTCAAAAGACTTCAGGAATCATGATCTCACAATCTAGGTATTCATTAGACATGCTGAAGAGATTCCACATGGAGGATTGCAAGGCATCCCCCTGGCCCTTTCTATTAGGCATCAGGCTTGAAGAAGGTGGTTCCACCCCCTTGGTAGATATCACTCTCTACAAACAGCTCATTGGGAGCCTTCTGTATCTCACACATTCTAGACCATACATATCCTATGTTGTGAGTGTTGCTACGAGATACATGCAGGATCCACATGAGCTGCACTGGAAGGAAGCAAAGAGGATATTTCACTATGTGCAGGGTACTATAGATTATGGGATCCACTATGCAGCTGGAGAATAACTGGATCTCACAGCATTTACAGAATCAGAATGGGTAGGATATGGAAATGATAGGAAATATACCTCGAGTTTTTTATTCATGATTGGATCAGGGCCAATTTGTTGGTCCAGCAAGAAGCAAGCAACACTAACAATATCTTCAGCCGAAGCAGAGTATTGGGGAGCTTTGAATGAATATATTCAAGCAGTTTGGCTACATTGAATCTTGACAAAGTTCGATATTCAGAATTCATCTATAGTGGATCTTTATTGTGAAAACCAGAGTACAATAAAAATTTCCAGTGATCATGTTCAAAATTAGAGGACAAAGCACATAGAGGTTCACATGCACTACATTTAGGAACTGGTGCATGACCAAAAAGAGATTTTCCTTTCTCAGGTCGCTTTTAGGCATTAAGGTTTGATTGTCAGTTCCTATTTTGAGGGGGGGGTTTCCTAAGAGGTTTTCCCTTATTACCTCAGTTGTATTATGCAAAATTACTATCTTTTAGATTGTATTTGGGTGACTTATGGCCTTTTTTCCAGGGCCCACAGTTGTCCAAGTTAGGATTCAGGGGGGGTGTTAGGATTATTAATTTTCCCTTAACCATACTATCTATTAGATTATTTATCCTAAATTAGGAGTATTTATTAATTAATTGGGTCCACTTTGCCTAATGGGGCCACATGTACCAGTTACTAGAGTGTGGGAAACACTGCTAGAGGTTAACTGACACTAACTGCACTTGCATGCATCAGTTTAGGAGCCTCCTAGACCAATCCATACATTTTAGGAGCCACTGGGAGTCCCGACACGAACCTCCTTTCATCAGTTGGAGTTGGAACTAGTTAAGATTAGTTAGTTTCAAGTTACATTTAGCGCTAGTTATGCATGGCTACATGTGGAGTAGGCGCATTTGCTCACCTACCACTTCAGTTAGCCTTAGTTAACTGTTTATTACTGATTGTATTACTTGGTTAGACATCTAGAGTTGGCTATTTCTCCTTCGATATTGATTGAGACACCTTGAGTTATCTAGTGAGTTAGGTACAGTCATATCCAGTGGGGAGATTTGAATTCATCCATAATTGATTCAAATTATTTTCCTATGTAAACTATTGTAACAACGGATTTAATTAATGACAATGATACTGTAATTATCAAAGATATAATCATCTATTTCTTGCGTGGTTTGTTTTGTTCAGTGTGTATCTTCATTCTCCTTTTACTGCAACAATAATTTTGGACTCATTGCTTGAAGATCTATATGGAACAACAATTTTAACAACACTTAGGGTATTTTTCGAGTGAGCCACCAAGGATCAGAACCAATCAGTTTTCTTACTTAGTGCTCAAGAAGTTCCATGGTTCCATCAAGCGCAGTTTTGGTCCCCTTTTCACATGTTCACACCCCTTATAGGGAATTGTAATAAATTACATAGCATGGTGGTTTCTTTTTGTAAAAGTATTGACCTTCTTAGGACTTGGTCATCAAGGTCGCCATCCTCGATTTTTTTCTCTCGTCAATTATGTGATGCTTTTTATGCGATATATAATTTTTTAGTTTTTCAGGAAGAATCCTCCAAACACGGGATGGTGAAGTTTGTGATTATGTCTTAAAAGGTTATTAAAGCATAGGGTCTATGTATTATACCATTCTAGCCATAGTCCAAAAATTTCATGTACATGCGCTAAGTCTTTCATAGGATTTTTTAGTTTTTAGTTTTTTAATAAAATCATGGATAATGTGTATTTTAATTGTAAAATCTCAAAAGGTCATAAAATTGGGCCTAGGGAGCCAATTTGGTCATAGGGATGCTCTTTTTTTGACCCAGATCCCCCACTAAACCCATAAACCCACTCTTGAGAGTAAAATTAGTAATTTTCAATTATTAATTTTTATTTTCCCTCCAAAATAACTCAGAGGGTCAAATACATGGAAAATTGGAGAAAATCCAATTCCTAAATCAAAGGAAGCTTAGCTGGGACTTGTATCTAAGGTGTCAGGGTTGTTTTTTTTTGTAAATTCAAGAACTATTCTATTGAAGTAAAATAATAATATGGTCAAGAGTACAAATCTGAGAGTCTATTCTGCAAGAAGAAAAATGCAAAAAAAATAAGACTAGACTTCCCTTGAAGGGAATTTAGACCTTTTTTTGTCTAAGAGATCCTCCCTGTGAGAGGGAAATCATATCATCAAAGTATGGAAATTATAGATTTTACAAGTATAATCCTAATAAGGAACTATGATAGTAAACATGGGTATCCGAATACTCAATAGCTATGTCAAGAAAGAGAATGCATGATTCACAAAAAACTTGGCCTAAGGGTTTGTGTACATATCCTCCTCAATGAGTGTCATGAAGCCAAAACCCACCTACATTTCTGGAATACTTTGTACCATGGAGTCACATGGCTTTGTGATGAATGGACCATCATTATTTCTCGGGCCCCCATCCTCACTATTGGAGTCATCATCACTGTTGAAGTCATCGTCATTGCTGGAGGAAGTTCTTTTAACAAGGAGAGGCTCAGACTTTAGGTAGTCCACCACGATATTGGTTTTTCTGGCCTTGGTGCTGGCCATTATTCATTGAGGAGGAGGTGGTGGATTCTCAATGTATATAGGTGTAGCATTGGGTTCAACGGGGGGAGCCGAAACTGGAATGGCCGAGGGAGCTGGAGGTGTGAGTTGGAGAGTGGTGGAACGAAAGAGGAGACAAACCAATAGGTTTTTCACAACCCAATACTGAGGCCTACGCTCACCGGTCCCATAAGCCACAGAAAGAGATCATGTTAATTCATCTTCCTAGTCATTGAACAAAGGGTGGAGGGGACTATGGATTTCCAAGTCATATCCCTCCAAACTGGCTTGGGCACTCAACCTAGTGGCTCATTGAATGGAGGTTTCTCAACTTGCATGAACTTGTTTGGGAGTGGCCCTCTATCTGCGTGACATGATGGAGCCTGTGGGTAGAGTGGGGGAATACAACACCAGGGAGGCGGAAAGGGATATAGGAGTAGAAGGATGAAGTGCAGGGTGACCAAAATTCATAGTAATGAACAAGAGCAAGAAGGTGGAGAATGGTATGAAGGACTGACGACTCTTTACAATAACTTGACAATGCATTTCCAAAGGAGCATTAAATAATACCATAAGTATGCATGCATAGGTAGAATCCCATGTGACAATAGAGGGAACATGTTCCATGGATAATTTAATGTTTGTTCCCATCGAAGTGGTAGAAAACCAGTAGAATAAATTCCAAGGAGGTGACATCATAGGGATGTCGTTGGGGGGAAGTTGTATGCCCCGTCAGTCATGCTCTGTGGTCTAGTCAACGAAGAATCACCCACATCCAGGGGAGGTGTCATGGTTGTTGAGTATATTTTGTATAGTAAATTATGAGCATAGAGGAGCATCTTCAACCACCAAAGGAGGACCTCCAACTCACTTCCACAAAAGTGTTGAAATATTGTAACTTCGAAGAATATTCTATATATATTTTTTTGTGGTCCCCGATGGTCCTACCGGGAGAACCACTTGTATTACTTTTTACCCCGATGCTCCTAATTGAAAGAACTAATAAGAGTCATGAGGTAGTCCCCTCTAATTGTAAAGGTGGGTCATTAGCACCCCAGTGTGGTTACTTGAGCCTACATGTGTAACTCAACCCTACATGATTAACTCGAGCCTACATGACAGATGAGTTAACTTAAGTGAATGGATGAATATAAATAGAGATGTAGTGCTCCTCATTTGGAGCACACACTCTCACTTGTATAGTGCATTAGTGGAGAAGAGAAGAGTAGCTGGAGAAGGAGGAGGATCAGGCTTTGATCTCCTTGTTGGTTTTACCTTTTATATTTTGGGGCATCTATATTGAGGAAGATTTTGCTGGGTTTTTCCCTTTAGGGTTTTCCTAGGATAAATATTTGTGTTCCTTTTGTATGGTTGTGCTTGTCTATCTTTTAGTGATCCTGTTTATATTCTTTTGTTATGAAATCGAAATGAAATACTAATGATCTAGCTTAGCATATGAAAATTTAACATGGTATTAGAGCCACCCTGAAAGAATACATTGTGCAGCTACAGAAGCTAGGTATTCTTAATTTTTTATTCTCTCTCCATAATCAATTAGAAAAAGAATTCTAGGCTGACTCTCCATTGAAGGGCGCATCTTCCTGTCGAAGCGGAATTTGATTCCGAGCATTTTCAGTTTTCGGTGCGGGAAATTAGGGCTTATTGCAAAAGAGGAATTTTTGAGTGATCCTAGCACATGATTGATATTATCATCAAAATCAAAGTTTAGAGACCTGGATCAAGATTTTTGGTTGGGTTAAAGTCCAGGAAATTCAAACCCTAGTTTGACCCCAAGCTAGAAAAACCCTAAATACTAAAACTGCTAAGTTTTGGTACATTCACTATACCTAGATATTGGAGAAGGTTCAGGCACTGAAAATTGCAGAGACTGACGAACAAATCCTGATGTACCTTGTGTCCAAACATCAACATCCAATTCGTTATATTCTGGGAGATATGATACCTCCAAGTTAGGGTTCCAAACTCTTCCATAATTCATCCCTAAACAGGACACCTGGGGATAATTGCTATATATTGGGCTACAGAGGTCTAAATTAAATTCCCGAAGATGTTCTAGAAATACCATGGAGTTTAATTTATGTGGTCCAAATTTCAGAACCATAAGATGAGACAATGACATGTGGCATGCCATACAACTTTAATGTTCTGAACAGTCCTGTAAGAGGTCACCTTGGGACAAGGATCATAAATACCAATTGGTGAAACCAATTCTGATGAAACCTATGGTGTTAGATCCGAGACAGGAGATTTTACCTCAGTGGGAAATTTCAGACACAGAGGAATATTAATTTCAGAGATCTCATAGAAACAGTGATGTAAATTTCTAGAGAAGAAATTGGAAAACTAGGGCTTCCTGTTCCGAGAGCTTCCCTCCACTGTTTTCAGAAAAGGAGTACATTGGATAGCTCCGTTTGAAGAGATATATATTTCTATCCAATCAGATATAAAAGATTCCATGTTTTGAAAATTAAGGTTTCTCTAACAAACCCTAGATCAGCTAGCTCCGGAAGCAGGACGGACACCTCAAATCAGTAAGATCTAATATTTTGCTATTTGCATTTGAGGTTCTCATTTCAAAGTGATCTCTCACATCATATTGATGATAAGCTTGGTGAAGTTGACAACTTCCAAGCATGGAAGTATTTGATCTGTCTGAATAAAATGAATTGGAAACCTACATGAGTAGAGAGGTTCCAGTTCTAGAGGGAGATGAGGCTCAAAGCCTTACACCAGAAGAACTTGGTCAAGGCCAAGAAGATCATTGTTGATTCAGTCACGGATCAAATTGTACCACAAGTGTCTTCCCTAAAGACACCGAAAGAGATGCTTGATTCCTTGACCAAGCTATTTGAGGGAAAGAACATACATCGGAAGATGACCTTAAGAAACAGGTTAAAGAAGAAGTGAAGAATGCAGAAGTGGTGATAGCCACCTTGAATAGCCTCCCAAGATAATAGAATTCATTCATTCAAGGAATGTGTGCTAGAAGGAAGTAATTACTTTCAACAAAATCTGGGAAGAAGAAGAAGCTCGACTCATAAGAAGAGAAGAAGAAGATGGGAGCAATTGAAGATCAAGCTCTCACCATTCAAAGAATATCCCTCAAGCGATGAGGAATGTGAAGAACTCAATTCTTGAAGAACCTCTTATCCATCTTATCATTTGGATAAGAAATGATGATGTCATGAATGAAGAAGATGATGAAGTAGAAGGATCAAGAAGCAGTCTACCCATGAAACAAATAAAAGATAAGTATTCAATTGTCATTTCATGATATTGTTTTGTTATACATTTGATTATATTCAGTTGATGTGTTATGCATGATAGATTGTTTGCATTAATGACTATATACTACTAATATGCATGTGATGGGTAAGTAGCTCATGGTGCTATACAACTCTCCATTTCTACTTATCAAACCTCTTTGCTGACATATTGGAATAGTGCACAATCTCAATGATGTCATGGTAGAGATGGAAGGCATCTAGAATGTTTCTGTGAGATATGGATGAATGTTGTATTGGCTAAATAGTTGCATGATGCATAAGAATTTTTCGTTATGCATATGTTTTATGAAATAGTTCTAACCATGCAACTAGTGCATTTGAATTGTAGAAAAGGTCCTGTGCAACCTCCTACAAGAAAAGAAGGATGAGACTTGTTCTGAAGAACAAATGATGACAATTCAAGATTCACTCCAATAAACATGAATTTGAACCTCCCAGAGTCAGAGACACCATGATGGAAGAAAGAGCTTTAGAGAGCGGTAGATCCACCTTGGAGGATGAAGACCACCATGGGTACGAAAGATAACTCAATGAAGAATGCTATGAAAGAAGCTATGATCAAAGAATAATAGTTGATCATGGGGAATGATGTATACGATATGATTTCAAGACATAAATGGAAGTACGTAGTATCTATGGATCTACAACAACAAGTGTACAAAGCAAGGTTCGTGATTTGTCTCAGAAAGAATAGACTATGACATGACATACTCTATTGACCAGTATATATCAAGCATAGAACCACCTGTACAGAATGAAGAAGGAAGATGATACTCCACTTCAGGGGGAGTGACTACAGAAGATATCTGAGTTTGACATGGCACGACATGATGGATAGCTTCGTGATGGATCGAGACTTTACCAAGAGTAAAGTGGGTTCCAACCTTCAAGGTTGAATGCAGAAGACTAGGATATGTTGATGACCTGACAAGACGAACTCATGGAAGATGTTATGATGAAAGAATACTAGAATGATGTTTGGGATATAGTACTCAAACCAGAAAGAAAGAATGTGGTATCTTCCAAATGGATTTGAAATATAAAATATGTTGTTGATAGAAGTAAGGAAAGACTTGTGGCTAGAGGTTTCTATCAGAAAGAGGGAATTAATTCTGAAGAGACACTTACTCCAGGAAGGAAGGTACACTTCCTTCAGAACTGTCATGGTAGTTTATTCCATGATGAAGTAAAGTCAAGCCTTCCTTAATGGTATGATTGAGAAATAGTTTTACATTGAATAGTCACAAGGATTTGAATTTGAAGATAGATGGACTCACATATGCAAGATGAAGAAGGCCCTCTATGGCTTGAATCAAGCTCCCAGAGCTTGGTATGGAAGAATAAATAGTTTCCTGTTGAACATGGGCTTTACCAAGAGTAAAAGCTGATCCTAACCTTTACTACAAGTTTGTAGAAGATGAGCCTGTCATACTATTACTATATGTGGATGATCTATTTCTGACAGGGAATGAGAAACAGGTTGTAGAATGCAAGAAGAAGTTTGCTGAATAATTTAGACCTTGGTCTAATACTTTATTTCCTAGGTCTGCAGGTATGAAGGAATCTTTCTCAATCAGGGAAAGTATGCAGTGCAAAGTTTGAAAGATTTGATATGTTGGAATGCAAAGCCATGGTCACACCCATGGATTACAACCTAAATTTGTTAGCTGATGACTCATCAGAGTTAGTGGATGTGACTCAATACAAATAGATTATAGGACATTTGTTTTGCTGTGAACACCTTGAGTCAATATCTAGTTCAACCTAGATGGGTTCACCTGATAGCCTCAAAACATGTGATGAGATATCTGAAAGGGACTATAGACTTTGGTCTATACTATGATGGTAGCCATGAGTATAGATTGTATGGCTACATAGATGTAGATTCGGCTGGAAGTATCTCAAACAAGAAAAACACATCAGGTAGATACTTTTGTTTGGGGTCTGCTATGAGTTCATGGTTTAGCAGGAAACAGTCCAGTGTTTCTCTTAGCACGGCTGAAGCAGGATACATAGGAGATTGCTCTGCTAAGTTGTGAATTCATATGTCTTTGAAAGCTGATATCAGGTCTCTTTGACCTGAAGATGGGTACTACAATGATTCTATGTGATAACCAGAGTTGTGATTATAGAAAACCCTATGTTCCGTCATAACACATAGAAATCTGGTATTTCTACATACGAGATAAGATGCAGATGATGATGTTTCAGTACTCCCATACTGGAGATATAGATGATGTTTCAGTATTTACATACTATAGATGCAGATGACGGTGATTCCGTATTTCTATACTGAATATATAGAGATGATGATGCCTCAGTATTTCTATATTGAAGATATAGATGATGATGCTTTCAATATTCACATACTGGAGATACAGATGGTGATAGTTCAGTATTCACATACTAAAGATGTAGATGATGATGCTGATGTGTTGACGAAACCTCTGTCCTGAGTAAAGTTCAAACATTTTCGAGACAAGCTTGGTGTGGTTCGAAAACACCTTCCCTGAAAGGGGGAGTAGTGATGTTGCAGTGGGATTGTATCATCCCTGGGCACTTGCCCTAAACTAATTCGGTGACCTTGGTTATCGAGAATGAAGAGGGATTGTATCATCCCGGAAAATATGTTCATAATGGATCTGGTGACTTCGGTCCCTAAGAATGTGGTGGGATTGTATCATCCCTGGACACTTTCCCTAAAGTGATTCGGTGATTGTATCATCCCGGGACATATGTCTAGAATGGATCTGGTGACTTCGGTCATCGAGAATGTGGTGGGATTGTATCATCCATGAACCTCAGTTCAGAATGGATCCAGTGATTGTATCATCCCGGGACATATGTCTAGAATGGATCCGGTGAACTTTGGTCATTGAGAAGGTGGTAGGATTGTATCATCCATGAACCTCGGTTTAGAACGGATCCGGTGATTGTATCATCCTGGGACATATGTCTAGAATGGATCCGATGAAATTCGGTCATTGAGAAGGTGGTAGGATTGTATCATCCATGAACCTTGGTTCAGAATGGATCCGGTGATTGTATCATCCTAGGACATATGTCTAGAATGGATCCGGTGACTTCGGTCATCGAGAATGTGGTGGGATTGTATCATCCATGAACCTCAGTTCAGAATGGATCTGGTGATTGTATCATCCCGGGACATATGTCTAGAAAGGATCCGATGACTTCGGTCATCGAGAATGTGGTGGGATTGTATCATCCATGAACCTCAGTTCAGAATGGATCCGGTGATTGTATAATCCTAGGACATATGTCTAGAATGGATCCGGTGAACTTCGGTCATCGAGAAGGTGGTAGGATTGCATCATCCATGAACCTCGGTTCAGAATGGATCCAGTGAACTTTAGTCATTGAGAAGGTGGTAGGATTGCATCATCCATGAACCTCCGTTCAGAATGGATCCAGTGAACTTCGGTCATCGAGAAGGTGGTAGGATTGTATCATCCTTGAACCTCGGTTCATAATGGATCCGGTGACCTTGGTTGTCGAGAATGTGGTAGGATTGCATCATCCCTATACTTTAAGTCCAAAAGAGATCCAAGGATTTCTATGTCTTTATACTATGGCCTATAGGCTATTGCTGATGATGATGATGTTTTCTGATCGTAAGATCAGAGTATGATGATGTTCTCTGATCGAAAGATCATAATATGATGATGATGATGTTTCTCTGATCGAAAGATCAGAAGTTGCTGCTGATGATGATGTTCTCTGATCGAAAGATCAGAATATGATGATGATGATGTTTCTCTGATTAAAAGATCAAAAGTTGCTGATGATGATGATGTTCTCTGATTGAAAGATCAGAGTATGATGATGATGATGATATCTGATCGAAAGATCAGAAGTTGCTGATGATGATGATGTTCTCTGATCGAAAGATCAGAATATGATGATGATGATGTTCTCTGATTGAAATATCAGAAGTTTCTGATGATGATGATGTTCTCTGATCGAAATATCAGAATATGATGATGATGATGTTTTCTGATCAGAAGTTGCTTATGATTATGATGTTCTCGAATCGAAAGAGCATAGGTTGCTGCTAATGATGATGTTTTCTGATCAAAATATTAGAGTATGATGATGATGATGCTTTCTAATTGAAAGATCAGAAGTGGGTGATAATGATGTTTTCTGATCGAAAGATGAGAATTTGTAGACGATGATGATGCCGTACTAATCAAAAGATCAGAGTGTGACGATGATGATGAACCGATCAAAAGATTAGAGTATGATGATGCTTTTATGATGATATTTCTGATCGAAAGATCAGAGTATGATGATGTTTTTGATCAGAATATGATGATGTTTTGATGATGATGGTTTTGATCGACAGATCAGAGTACGATGATATTTTAATGATGATTTTTCAGATCGAAAGATCAAAGTGCGATGATAATGCTGCTTATCAAAAGATCAAAGTGCTGATGTTGATATTGGTGATAGAAAGGTCAAAGTGCTGAAGATGTTGTTGATTGAAAGGTCAAATTGCTAAAGATGTTTCTAATATCAAATTGTTGAAGATGTTGTTGCTGATCGAAAGGTCAAAGTGCTGAAGATGTTGTTGTTGATCGAAAGATCAAAGTGTTGAAGATGTTGCTGCTGATTGAAGAGTCAAGATGCTGAAGATGTTGCTGATCGAAGTGGTCAAAGTACTGATGATGCTGAAGACTAAATATTGAAGATGAAGACTACATGATGTTGAAAAGCTTCCAATGATTTATAGATGTGTCACCCTGATGATGTTGATGATGTCCTCTATCTCTCTCCTATTATTGTTGTTGTTGATGTTGTTATAGAATACCCTTCTCGTTAAGGGGGAGTGTTGAAATATTTTAACTTCGAAGAATATTCTATATATATTTCTTTTTGGTCCCCGATGGTCCTACTGGGAGAACCACTTGTATTACTTTGTACCTCGATGCTCCTAATCGGAAGAACTAATAAGAGTCATGAGGTAGTCCCCTCTAATTGTAAAGGTGGGTCATTAGCACCCCAGTGTGGTTACTTGAGCCTACATGTGTAACTCAAGCCTACATGTGTAACTCAAGCCTACATGATTAACTTGAGCCTACATGACAGATGAGTTAACTTAAGTGAACAGATGAATATAAATAGAGATGTAGCGCTCCTCATTTGGAGCACACACTCTCACTTGTATAGTGCATTAGTGGAGAAGAGAAGAGTAGCTGGAGAAGGAGGAGGATCAGGCTTTGATCTCCTTGTTGGTTTTACCTTTTATCTTTTGGGGCATCTATATTGAGGAAGCTTTTGTTGGGTTTTTCCCTTTAGGGTTTTCCCAGGATAAATCTTTGTGTTCCTTTTGTATGGTTGTGCTTGTCTATCTTTCAATGATCCTGTTTATATGCTTTTGTTATGAAATCGAAATGAAATACTAATGATCTAGCTTAGCATATGAAAATTTAACAAAAAGGGGGGAGCATTCTCTCATGGATGGTGTGTCTTGCCACTTGGATGAAGTGGTTAGAGGAGGTATATGTTTCCCAAAACAAGTGGTATATCTCAATAGAGTTGGAATCATTCCCTCCCATGATTTTCTCAACCCCCAAAATAACCTCACACTTGGAAAATTTGCTCCCTTGGGGTTTGAGCTCCGTTTTTGCTACAAAAGCAGGGTCTTTCTCCTTGTTTAGAAGGATGTACAGAACCTCTTCCCATTGTTAATTTTTTACTGATATTTTGTTAATAACATTGAATTCTTTGGATTCTAGTCCATGTGACTACATTGTGAGCTTGTGACTTGGTCAAATATGAGGTGAAATCGGTTTAATCTCATGCATTATTTTGATCAAATGATGTGTTTATATCTAGTTTAAATTTAATACTTTTTTCCTGATGTCAAGTTACTTATATGAATTTCATTATCATAATTTTGTAGGAGAAACGGGCTATAGTTGGTTATACTTATGATCTCCTACTTTTTTTATTGATGAGATTGATTAGATCTAACCTTGTTTCTCAATTGGAGCTTAGTTGCATCTAATTCTCTTTTATAATAGCCATTTCTATGCTTAACATTTATATATTTTAGATCCATCTCTCCTTTACTTATTTCAAGCATGGGCTTGGGAATTTCACTCTTTTTCTCTAAAACAAAAATATTTCTTCTTGGTTACGGTTACTTGTTGATTGGTAAAATTGGATAGACCATTCTGATATCTGAAGTCTAATTTTAATTAGGCATGTGTATCAGATCTAGATTCATTTTTAAATCTTCATCTTAAACTAGATCCAATTTAGTTTCTCAAAGTGCCTTTTTTAGTTAAAACATTTTCAATTTTTTTAGTATTTTGAGTAGCGTATATCATGAATTTGTTTTGATTAGTTAGAAAAATTATAATACATTTAACTCACTATTTTTTATCATGTTTTGAGAAAAGGAGGAGGACATCATGTTCAAATTTCAAGTTTTTGGTCACCAAGACATCAAAAACTCCATCCTCCATCCTTTTTCTTCTTTCCTTTTCTCTCCTGGAAGCATTGTAATCCTTTCGATCCTTTTCAAGGATCAAAGTGAAATAATAATTAAAAGTTTCATCATTATTGTAAATTCATTAATAAATAAAACAAGTAGGATACACACCACCTGCACTCCATCCCCCCTGGGGGGATTCACAGTCTCTTTCATGGTTTTCATTTTACTAATCAACACTTGCACACAACCCACCTTCAAGAAAATTTGTATATTTTAGTTTTTTTTCTTTGATTTCATCGTTAAATTCCATACCCGACTCATTGCCACGAAGTATGCTCTCGCCACCAACCAAAGTTTTTTTTGTCGATTATTGGTGGATGATCAGAAAGTGACACATAGTTGCAGTTTAATTTGTCATTAGTGTATTTGATTCTACAAACATCTTTTGCTTCATCAAATTGGAATAAATATTTTGTCTTAAACTCGTGTACGCTCTTTCCCTCTGTAGGATTTTCTGGTCGTTGGGGAATCAAAAGTGGTTTTTGACACTCTCTAAACTCCTCACATTAATCTAATAATTCATTAATAAAATCAACTACCCCAAAAAACATTACGAATATCCGATGTATGATAGTTGAAAATCATGGGAAAAATATTCAAAGGAATCGAGAACCACTGAGTAGCGACCTCGAGATACAATCAGGCTACATCCTTGTTGGTGTAGTGTTGGACACATTCTTAGAGACTCTAACTCAACCCAAATTTATGAGTGAGGAACCAATTTCGTCATCTTCCAAATATATTCTCGGTACTTTCTGTATATCGAGAATCCCCTTACCGTAACTAGACTCATATTTTAATAATTAAAACTGACCAATACACATTGCAAAACATTTCATTTCAACAACATTATTTTACTTTGACTCCTTTTGCAGTAATCTGATTCACATTAATTTAAATTTTTTTATACGTTGATGTTACACTACAAGAATATTTATTTAAATATGAAAATATTCTTGTCTCTGTAATTTTACTTCAAAAAACTCCTAAACAACTTACTTCTATCATTAACAACCAAAAATGAAGATCCTTAGACAACTCTTTTTTAGGGACCACCCACGTTGGCTTCGTTAGGCGTTTTTCCTAAACAGAGGATTCAAGATCAAGTGACAGTACTTGACTCGATACTTTACCCCAAGGACATACCTAGTAGCTTGAATATTTATGCTGCGCTTAACCCTAGGTGTGTGAAATGCGACAACACTTTTTGGCATCGTTGCCTGGGACAAATCTTTTTATTCCCGAGGTACATCTTACCCCTTTTTGTTTTTGTTTTTTATCCAATAAATTTTGATTAATCTAATCAAATAATTTTAAAATATGGTCGGTCCATGTGGCATCTCCATAGTTTAAAATCACTTTAGGTTATTCTACGAGAATAAATTTACACAAAGTATTTAATATTTTTCCTGAACCTGAAAGGGTCTTACACAAAAGATTTCATAGAATTGAGTCTCATAGAATCCTTGAAAATCTAACAGCCGAGTCTATTTTGGACATTCAAGTTGTGTTCACAATGGAACATCCTGTGACAAATCCCATCATCCCAATGGATGATTTCTTTCTACCACATAATTTTACTTAGATAGCAGGCCAACCTCATGCCATACTAGGAATTTGGAAAAGTTATAAAGAAACTACCAACTTTCCATGGGAATAATGCCATTTCTGCATCAAGCCATCTTACAAATTTTTTGAAATGTATCCTTATTTGGTGTTGGGATGTTGCAAGTCAACATGAATCATTTTTCCTTATCTCTTGAAGAAGATGCATGTGAATAGTATATTAATCTTGTTGATGATTCATATAATTCTTGGGATTCCTTCAAGAAGGGATTTTTGGAAAACATTGGTGAAAAGAAGGATCATCATTTCATGTTGAATGCACTCCACTCCATCAAGAGAAATGAAAATGAAACAATGGAGGAATTCAATAAAAAATATAGAGATTGTATTGCAAGCATGGATCATGAATTCAAGCCTCTTGATAAATCTATCTTGGTTTACTATATACAAGAGCTCAGTTGGGAAGTGAGATAACAATTGAGAGACAAGGAACCCATTGATCTTAAAACTGTCCAAACATTAGCCATTAAAATTGACGCAAACATGTAGGCTTTAGGTAAGTCTAACTTTCCTAGTTTTACAAGAGGGAAGGCCAAACATGAATCCAAAGGAAAAGATCCCATGCAAGAATCCTATGATAAGAATATTAAGGAGATAAATTAAAAAAATGGAATCCATGGAAGACACTTATACTAATCAGTTGAAAAACATGCATAATTGAGTAGTAACCATGGAAAGATCTCACTCTAATCAGAAAACTTTTCCTCCTAAAAGTATATGGGTTCCTAAGAAACCTCCTTATGAAGATAATAATATTCCAAATCAACTGGATACAACCAATATGTTTAAGGAAGTGATCCCTTATTTTATACCTTGTGATTCACTTCATGAAGAGGCTAGTTTTTATGTGGCATAGAGAATTTTAGAACAAGGGATTCCTAAGATAAGAAGTAGTGAAGAAGTTTCAAGTGAGCTTGAATAAATAAATGCAATTGGCCATTTGTATGCCGTGTCTAAATAAGACTAGAAGAAAGAAAGAGAGTATAGTCAACGGGTAGCTAATTTGACTAAGAACTATGGTGCTATGCCTACATCCGATCAAATTCAAGAAATTCCTAAGTTCAAAGGCATAAATAATTAAAGAAGAGACAACGTTGGAACTCCAAAATTTAATCAATATCAGGTAACGACTCCTCATGACCCAAATGATATTCTTGATATGGGTGTTTGGTTTCAAAAAGTTAAAATATCAATTCCCGCAACTGAAGTGATTAAAATCCCAAATCAATTAGAAAAAATGATGAAAGTGTTAACTCCTACTCCTCCTAAAAAAGTAACCTTTCAATAAAGTCAAGAAAAAATTACTCCAATAAACAAAGATGGTTATGTCCATATTTCAGTTATTTTACAAACTAAATAACAGGGAAGAGAATATCATCCTCCATTCTTGATCTGGATTTATGCGTGAACGAAATGAAAGAACATATACAGAATCATAATCACAAACATTTTTCAAAGATAACAGAGATACAGTAAACAAATATTATATTAAATTGCGGAAATAGAATAGCCTGCAACACACTTGCTAGAATGGTGGTAGCTATCTCTGAGAAGAGATGTGGTTGCTACACTCATCCGTGCCAAGTTGAATACAAAATGAGGCCAAAGGGGCCTATTTATAATAAGAATGAGGTGAGAACCCCAAAATTCCAAAATGTAACACTAGAAGATGAACCGTCATGAAGTTTGCGGCCCCAAGGTGGTAAGTTGAACAGTCAACTTCCCGGGGTCATAACTTTTGCATATGATCTCCAATTTGGGTGTTCGATAGCTCATTGGAAAGGTCTATCTAAGCTTTAAAACTTTTGGTTGGCTCGTTGGAAATTTCCAGAATGGACAATTATTTTGAGCCAGTGGAATAGGTGGGTGGCCACCGATCTCCATCTGGATCAATTCTATATTTCACTATTGATGAATGATCTTCTTCTTCATAACTATATGTTAGATGTTGGGTATTCAACCAACAAAATGAGTAGGAAAATTCATGGAACAGTTAAATTTAAAAGTCTCTAGACCTTATCATAATATATGTTCCATGGACTCTAGATAAGTTGAGGACGTTGGTATTATTTTGGGTCTTTTTAGTAAGATTAGATGAGTACCTTGATATTCATCTAAACATGGTTATTCTTGTAACTGATGTGCCTAGAAAATGGGGTATATTGCTATCAAGAAAGTGGGATGCTGATTTGGGGGGATCCATTCAAATGGACTGGACTTATTCCATTGTTCCTTTATTTGAGAATACAATGGTAAAATTTCATAGTGAAAATGAGAAGAAACATCTTGTAGAAAACCCCAAGAAGCCCTCTAATGAATATGTTTACCACACATATAATCTTGGAAATTATTCTTGCTACTCTACGTTTTTGGCCCCAAATAAAGAAAAATTTAAAGATGAAATATGGAAGATGAATTTTGATGGAGCTCATTCAAGATTTGGAAAGGGAGCTAGAGTTGTCATCACTTCACCTAGAGGACAAGTTTTTAACTTTTCCTTTAGGTTAGAATTTGAGGCAACCAACAATGTAGCAAAATATGAGGCACTCCTACTTGGGTTGGAAATAGCTAAAGATATGGGGATTAAGATGTTGAATATAAGAGGTGACTCCGATTTAATAATGCTCCAAGTTAAGAACCATTTTTCATGCAAGTGTAAAATGTTAAAGAAATATAGGATTCCAATGTGAGATACAATGGAATTCTTCGATGCCTTATATATGACTAGCATCCATAGAGATCAAAATAGTTTAGTAGATAAGCTAGTTCTAGCAGCTTCATTTCTTCAACCTTCAGAAGAACTGCTAAATGGTGATGGTATATTAGAGATTAACTTTAGAACATCAGTCTGAGATAACACGGAGCATTGGAAGGTATTTCAGAATGATGAACAGATTTTGAAATTCATCCACAACATAGAGGAATTTTCAAACTTCAATGTCAGTTTTTAAGAGGAGGGTAAAGAGTATTAGGGGAAAGGCGATCAATTCGACAATATGGTACCTCATGGTATAGTTTCACTTGAGCATATATTTGATAGGAAATATAGAATTAAAATAAACATAGACTCAATGACACTTGGGGATTACATTGAGATCAACATTGGAACAAACAATGAACCACAAATGATAAAAAATGGAAAAGGTACTTCTGAAAAGGAAATGAATGGCCTAGTAAATCTTGTAAAAGAGTATAGAGATGTATTTTCTTTCACTTATGATGACCTCAAATATTATCTAGGGGTAGTGTTTCAACACATTATACCTCTCAAATAGGACATTAAAGAAGTTAAACCTTTTCGACAAAAAATGATACAAATCAACCCCAAGCTTGCACCAATAGTTAAAAAGGAGCTTGAGAAAATGTTGTCTATTGGGATCATTGTGCCAACACAACATTCATCTTGGTGCTCCAACTTGGTGGTTGTGAGAAAAAAGAATGGGTGTATAAGAATATGTATAGATTTATGGAATCTAAACATTTCTTGTCAAAATGAAAACAAGGGTCGTTGCCTAATATGGAAACTCTTCTTCAAAAGGTAACGGATTTTGAAATGATGCCTATTCTAGACAAATTTTTAGGTTATAATTAGGTGGTGTTCCAAAAGGAGGACATACATAAAACAACTTTCACAACCCCATCGGGTAGTTTCGAATATTTAAGGATACCTTCTGGTTTGTTGAATGCAGGGGCCACTTCCAAGGGGCCATAGATTATGCATTTAAGGAATTAATTGGAAAGATCATAGAGATTTATAAGGATGATTTAACTATTTTTTCAAAACAAAGAATGAGTCATGTAAGTCACCTTAAGCAAGTATTTGAAATATGTAGCAAATATGGTATCTCTTTGAATCCAACAAAGTTTGTCCTACGTATTGAAGAAGGGAAACTGTTAGGACATATCATTTCCAAAGATGGAGTAAAGGTGGAACCTGAAAGGATTGAGGCAATTAAAAATATGCCTTTGCCTAAAAATATGAAAGCTCTCCAATCTTATAATGGCCACATCAACTTTATAAGAAGAGTCATCCCTAACTTAGCATAATTAATGAAACCAACCCATAAGTCATTAAAGAAAGATGATAAGTTTGAATGAACTGATGTGTGTCGAGAAGCTTTCAAATGCATCAAGGATGCAATTACCGGATCACTAGTTTTGGTTAGCCCTGTTTATTCTAAAGATTTCTTGATTTTCTCCTTTTCTTCTGAAAGTACTATCATAGGGGTCTTGCTCCAGAAAAAAATGAAGGATATGAGCAACCCATCGCTTTCATGAGTCGATATTTATAGGATTTAGTACTGAAATATACAATCATGAAAAAGTAGGCTTATGCCTTGATAAATTCATTAAAACATTTCAGAACATACATTGGCTACTCAAAAATAATTGGTTATGTACCTAATGTAGCTATAAAAGATATCTTGTCTCAACAAGATTGTTTGGGCATAAGGGGTAAATGGGTCTCTAAAATTCAAGAATATGATCTAGAGATTAGGCCCATAAAATTAATCAAATGTTAGGGTCTATCCTAGATGTTAACTCAATGGAATGAGGAGGATTAGGGATGGTATGTTAGAACAATGATCTAGAGCATATAAAGTCAGCAATACTGCAACAATTAGAGAAGGATCCATGCTATGCAGATATAATCTTCTTTCTCCTTAATATCACATGTCTTGATCACCTTAAGGGTCACAAAAGAATATATCTAAGGATTAAATACGTCAATTATTGCATCACTCAAGAGGGACTTGGTTGGAGAAACCTTAACAGAACAATACTTAGATGTGTAAATGAGCAAGAGTCTAAACAACTCTTAATTGAGTTTCATGCAATATTTTTTGGGGGAGCATTATGCATCAGATAAAACATCCCATAAGATCCTTAGAGAGTGTTATTACCGAACCTCCGTATTTATATATGTACACAAATTTGTGAGGATTTGTAACCAATCCAGTTATTCACGGGAAAACAAAGGTTAGTAGCCTTGCCTTTGCAACCAGTTGTGGTGTTAGCCCCTTTTTAGTAGTGGGGGATTCATTTCATTGAGAAATCCAAAGAAAATTCAAGTAATGGGTTTTATTGGATCCTAACGAAAACTCACTATTTCACCAAGTGGGTAGAAGCAATAACCACCCAAAAGGCTACTGATAAAGTTATTATGGAATTCCTAGAGGACAATATTATCACAAGATTTTGGGTTCCAACTAAAATAACAACCGACAATGCCAAAGCTTTCAGTTTGAAAGATGTCACATCATTCTTCTTCAAATATGTCATTATCCCATCCCACTCATCCAACTACTATCCCCGGGGCAATGGCCTTGAAGAGTCAAGCAATAAAAAATTAATGACCATCCTTAAGAAAACAATTGGAAATAACAAAAACTATTGGGACAGTAAAATAAAGTATGCACTTTGGGTTGATAGAATAACTAAGAAAAGTGCTACATGAAATACTCCTTTTGAGTTGGTATATGGTTCAATTGTCTCCTTGCCTATCTATCTTCAATTTCTAGTGTATCAGATGCTTCAATAATATGGTTTAGAAGAAGATTACATGCCCAATAGAATCAATTAGTTAATTGAACTAGATGAAAGTCGAAGGAATTCTCTTGACAAAAGTATCAAAAACTAAGAGAAGGTTAAAATAACATTTGACAAGTCTACAAAACCAAAGGACTTTCATATTGGAGATACAATTTTATTATGGGACAAACAACGGGAAAAACCGAGAAAACATGGGAAGTTAGATATTCTCTGGATGGGGCCATTCATCATCTATGACATGGCTGGCACCAATTCATTCCTTCCCAACACTATGGAAGGAGAAAAGTGCTCTTACTAGTGAATGGGAAACAATTGAAATTTTTCTTTAATGATCCTATCTAAAGCCCAATGGGGCATTATCAAGACTTTTCTAAACTATTTTCCCTTTGTATCATATTTCTTTTGTATCATGCTTATTATTGTACAATGTATATTAGTTATGTACCATAGTTTTATGTATCATATATTTATGTACCATACTTTTTGTATATTATGCTTGTATTTCATTTTGACATTAATTTACATCTATATTGTACTGATGCACTTTGGTTTATTGCACAAACTAGACATTCTAGGGTCCTCACACACTCTTTAATTGAATACTAGTCAAGTGCACGTCCAACAGTTGGATCCAGATGTTATCCACTAAGTTTCACTTAGGGTATTTTTCAAGTGAGCCACCAAGGATCCGAACAAATTAGTGTTCTTACACAGTGCCCAGGAAGTTCCATGGTTTCATGAGGGCCAATTGTGGTCAATTTTTCACATGTTTACGCCCCCTCGGGGGAATTGTAATAAATGACATAGCATGATGGTTATTTTTGTAAAATTCTTGGAATTATTAGGACTTGGTCATCAAGGTCATCATCATCAAGTGTTTTTTCTCTCCTTAATTATGTGACGTTTTTTTAAGCGACATATAATTTTTGAGTTTTTCACTCAAAATCCTATAAAGTTAGGATGGTGAAATTGGTGATTATGTATTAAAAGGTTATTAAAGACTATGGTATATGTATTATACCATGCTATTCATAGTCCCAAATCTTTGTGGACATGCGCTAAGTCTTTCACAGGATTTTTAATTTTTAGTTTTTTAGTAAAATCATCAATAAGGTGTATTTTAATTGTAAACGTTTAAAAGATCATAAAATTGGGCCTACATAGCCAATTGGTCATGGGGATGCTCATTTTTGGACCTAGATACCTTGCTAAACCCCTTAACCCACTCTTGAGAGTCAAATTAGTAATTTTCAATAATTAATTTTGATTTTCTCTCCAAAATAACTTAGAGGGTCAAATAAATGGAAAATTGGAGGAAATCCAATTCCTAAATCAAAGGCATCTTGTCTGGAACTTGTCTTTGAGGTGTCATGGTTTTTAAGGATAATGTATGGTAAAATTATGAGCATAGAGGAGCATGATCAACCATAAAATGAGGAGCTCCAACTCACTTCCTCAAAAGGGGGGTGCATTCTCTCATCGAGGGTGTGTCTTTTCACTTGGATGAAGTGGTTAGAGGAGGTGGAGGCTTCCCAAACCATGTGGGATACCTCAATAGATGTGTCGGCCTTTGCTCCCATGAATTCAAACTTCCTCCCATGATTTTCTCAACCCCCAGAATCACCTCACACTTGGAAAATTCGCCCCCTTGCAGTTTGAGCTCCATTTTTGCTATAAAAGTAGGGTCTTTCTCATCATTCATAAGGATGTATTGAACCTCTCCCATTGTACTTTTATTGTTGATATTTTTTTAATAATATTAAAGGCTTTAGATTCTAGTCTGCGTGATTGCATAATGAGCTTGTGACTTAGTCAAATTTGAGGTGAAATCGACTAAATCTCATGCATTATTTTTGTCATATGATGTGTTTAGATCTAGTTTAATTTTAATAAGTATTTGTTGTTGTCAAGTCACTTATCTGAATTTCATTATCACAAATTTTTAGGAGCAACAAACTGTAGTTTTTTATACTTATGCTCTCCTACTTTCTTTTTATTAATGAGATTAACTAGATCTAACCTTGTTTGTATGAGAAATTGCCTAGTTTTTGTAGGATTATCTCAGGTAGAAGGGGGTTGGAGCTCGGTTGCATAAAATTCTATTTTAATATATATATATTTTATATGCTTAACATTCATGTCTTTGATATCCCTCTCTCCTTTACTTCTTTCAAGCATGGGCTTGGGAATTTCACTCTTATTCTCTAAAAAATTTTAATCTTTCTTCTTGGTTACAGTTACTTGATGCTTAGTAAAATTGGATAGATCATTATGATATATGAATTTTGATTTCAATGATGGATATGTATCATATATATATATTCATTTTTAAAGCTTCATCTTAAACTAGATCCGATTTAGTCTCTGAAAGTGTCATTTTAAAAAAAAATTACAATCTTTTGAGCATTTTGAGTAGTGTAGATAATGCATTTGTTTTGATTAATTTAAAACACTCTAATAAATATAATTTTCTGGTTTTTAGATTTTTTTGAGAAAAGGAGGACATATTGTTCAAATTTCGAGTTTCGGGTCACCTGGGACATCAAAAAATACATCCTCCATCCCTTTTCTTCTTTCATTCTCTCTTCCAGCAACATTGTAATCCTTTCAATCCTTTTCAAGGATCAAAGTGAAATCATAATTCATATTTTCATCATATTGTAAATTCATTCATAAATAAATCAAGTGGGATACACAACGCCCACACTCCATCCCCTGTAGGGGATTCACAGTCTCTTTCATGATTTGCATTTTACTAATCAACACTTGCACACACTTCCCCTTCTAGAAAGTTTGTACATTTTAGTTGTTTCTCTTTTATTTCATATTTAAATTCCATACCTGAATCATTTCCACAAAGTTTGCTCTCACCACCAACCAAAGGTTTTTTGTCGATTATTGGTAGTGTAAAATCGTCGACCCTCCGACCGGCGAAGAGGACGCTACCAAACCATTATCTATCCGAAAAACTAGCCCCATGAACATTTGCATACCTAAAACTAAAATAAAATGCTTGGAAGTAAAAACATGCAGAGATGCATAATTTTTTAACAAAAAACGGAAGCAATCCATACATTTAAGCATTCGACATGTTCATCATAATCCATTAAATAGTAAATATAATTGCAGAGATGAAATAGACAAGAATACTTATCTTGTGAAGAATTCATCCCGCAACCAGCTACGTTGATGCAACGTTCCACCCAACCATAAGCCAGTGTGCTCCTTAGTCTCTCAGCAACATTGCCACCCTCGAGTTGGGCATGATTCCCCAAGGAATAAGCAACAAGTAGGCTTACACATAGTCAAGGATACATAAATCAGCCAAGACAACACAATTAGGTTTATCAGGCCATTAAGGAGCTGGGAAAAGCTGAATGCTAAGCTGGTGAGCTCATTGAAGAGCTACCGACACCTACACTAGAACTAGCCTGACTTCTAGGACAACCACACACACCCAACACAAGGAAATCAGTCCCTTCTTTGCTACACAATCCCTCAGACCCTGACTTCCCTTCCAGTGCTATTCAGGGGTTATGGAGAAGAAATCCAGCCCTCTAGATTTTTTTATGTGGCTCCCAAACACACTAGGTTTATCAAGCAAATCAAGCCTTCATTCCCACTCCAACACAGTTCAAATACCAACCACTGCATACACGCAAAAAGACAAGCGATTCACAACTCTGACTAGGGAATTTGATTCCTGAGTCGTTCTTGGCCCTATTGTGGCCAAATGACTCATAAGAATCTAGAGCAACCCAAAATGCAAATGACCCCACATCAAACCAAAAAATCATGGGGAAAACAACAACCCCGATCTCAACATTGAGGCAACGGGAAATACATAGCCCAAGTTGGAAAGGAGATCTGACTCTCAGCCTGGAAAGGGGCAAACATATACACAGAACCACAATCAGTGAGGAAAATACATACACACCCCGAAACGTAGATAGCTCAGTCATAGGAAAATCATGGATGCCAGAAAATAGCTTCCCCAGCTCTTTGCGTGAGGAAAAAAAATGAAGAATCCCAACCTATGTGTGAGGAGAAGAGAGAATGACTACTCTCTGCATGAGGATGGACGATAATGGAAGAATAATGGCATCCTATTTTCCCTACCCACATGAAGTGAAAGAGTCTGCTGGTGGAGTGTGAGTGTGGGCAAGGACTGGTAGTCCTACCACACACCACTTCCCAGCAATAACTACCCCAACTAACAACAGAAGGTTTTAATGTGGTAGTTAATTAATGAGACAAGGAAAGGTGAGTAAGTCAAAAGGAGTTTAACAACTGACACATGGATTTTCCCCATAGGCTCAAAGTTTAATAATTCCCCCTCCTTATCCTTAGGAAAATTCATGCCCTTTTCATTATGGTTGCATTGACACAGCTGGTTGGGGTTTAATTTAATTAAAGTGCATATTTACATGATGCCAAAATTATAATGTGTCGGATATCACGATATACCATCGACAATGATTTATAATCACCGGAACATTAAATTCTAAATCGATGGTGGGGATTTTGCCTTTGGCTCCACACCACGATTAATTACAATATATACATCATATACATTTAATGCAAATGGGGTCAAAACCGGGGTGTTACAGGTAGATTATGAGAAAGTGACATATAGTTGCAGTTTAATTTGTGATTAGTGTATTTAATTCCACAAACATCTTTTGCTTCATCAAATTGGAATAAATATTTTGTCTTAAACTCGTGTATGTTATTTCCCTCTGCAGGATTTCTCTAGTTGTTTGGGAATCAAAAGTGGTTTTTCACACTCTCTAAACTCCTCACATTAATCTAATAATTCATTAATAAAATCAACTACTCAAAAAAACATTACTAAGATATGGCATAAGATAGTTGACAATCGTGGGAAAATTATTCAAAGGAAGCGGGAACCATTGAGTAGCGACCTTGAGATACAGTCATGCTACATACTTGTTTTTGTAGTGTTGGAAACCTTCTCAGAGACTTCAAATCAGCCCACATTTCTAAGTGAGGAACCATTTTCATCATCTTTCAGATATATTCTTAGTACTTTCAGTATATCAAGAATCCCCTTCCTGTAAATCAACTCATATTTTAATAATTAAAACTAACCAAGACACATTGCAAAACATTTCATTTCAACAACATTATTTTACTTTGACTATATTGGAACTCATCTGATTTGCATTTATTTAAATTTTCTTATGTGTTGATGTTATGATGTTGGAATATTTATTTAAATTTGCAAACAATACTGTCTTAGTAATTTTCCTTCAAAAAACTCCTAAACAACTTACTTCCATCATTAACGAGTAAAATTAAGAGCCTTAGAAAACTCTTTTTTAGGGACCACCCCCCTTGGCTTTGTTAGGATTTTTTCCTAAAATGGGGAGTTAATCAAGTGATAGTATTTGACTCGAGACTTGCCCCTAAGGACACACCTAAAAGCTTGAATATTTATGTGTTATATTTTCTTATGATCTTATTAGATTATCTAGGATATTTATATTAAAGAATAACAAGTACAACAAAATGCATAAAATGTAAAAGATACACAAGACAAAAAGATTTTTCATCGTGGAAACCATAAAGGAGAAAACCCTGCAAACTTCTTCAAAATAGTAAGATGATCAAAAACAGTAATAAGAAATGTTCAACATTTATCTTTCTCTCCTCCTCCGGCTGTATCTCTCTCTAATGAGCCTTAGAGAGTATGTGAGGTGTGTATAAATGAGGGAGAGCGCCTCCCTATTTATACCCTTTCAAGTCACTGAACAAATATAAGACTCGAGCCTACATGTCATCTCACATGGGGCCCACTTCTCCTAGAGAGACCACAATTACATATTACATGATGTTACACTGGGGACTATTGCCCCAAATTACAACGAAGATTGTACCTTAAGATCTAGACACAACTTAGAAATCCCATAAAGGAGTAACACACATCCCCAATGGGGGTACAACAACATACAATGATAATATACATCAAAATATATTTCGAAGTTACAAATACATCAACACTCCCTCTTAACTAAGAAGGTATTCTTTCTATGCACAGTCATCAACACATTTAGTCAGGTCTTCATCACATCATCATCACCACAGAGTCATAGATTCTTCATCATAGCTGTCGCCATCATATTCTTATAATTTGATCATCATCCCATACTATCTGTCATCAGAAGTTTCTACAATGCCAACCCTTTTTCATGTTGGATATAGGCCTAGCCTCGATGTAGGTCTTTATCGACAGATCCAACCCTTTTTCATGTTGGATGTAAGTCTACAGTGTCAACCCTTTTTCATGCTAGATATAGGTCTCTATCTAGAGAGCCAACCATTTTTCATGCTGGATGTAGGTCTATAGTACCAACCCTTTTTCATGTTGGATGTATATATCCATCTATAGAGCCAGCCCTTTTTCATGCTGAATGTAGGTCTATATTTCCAACCCTTTTTCATGTTGGATGTAGGTCTTCATCTACAGATCCAACCCTTTTTCATGTTGGATGTAGGCCTTTCTCTATGCAAGGTATTTCTCTATATATCCAGCCCCTTTTCATGCTGGATGTAGGCCTTTCCCTCTGCAAGGTATTTCTCTACAGAGACAACCCTTTTTCAGTTGGATGTAGGCCTTTCCCTATGATAGGTATTTCTCTACAAATCCATCCCTTTTTCATGTTGGATGTAGTCCTTTCCTTTTGTAAGGTCTTTCTCTAAAGAGGCAACCCTTTTTCATGATGGATGTAGGCCTTTCCCTCTACAAGGTCTTTCTCTACAGAGCCAACCCTTTTTCATGTTGGATGTAGGCCTCGCCCTCTACTAGGTATTTATCATCTCTGGGAGCAAGTCATCAAGTAGGTACATATTAAGACTTATTATATGCCTCTTGCAAAACCTGCAAGATCTCCCAGGACTAATTATATACCACTGCAAAACCTAAAGGAGCATAGCAGGCCTGATTACATTCCTTGCAACACCTATGTACCCTACTATTACCTCATCATATTTAGATCATCTCATCGTCACATTGAGCAAATCCCAGATACACATAACACAACACTTACATCAACGACCATGGGAGGTCCAACCTGCCACCATGTCATAAAGGAATATGTGTATTTGCGTCTTCTAGACTCATCAGTTCCCCTTGGAAGGAACCTTGATCTAAAGTACACCAAGATTCTCTCTGAAGTATTCAAAATTAACTCTACCCATTTCTAGAATAGAATCAAATTAGGACTAATTATGTCCAAGGATAACCTGTGATATTTTTCAGGACTGATTACATCCAAGGACAACCTACAAGACTGATTATGTTTGAGAAACCTATGCACTTCACCGGTATTTTATGCTCAGACAACCTGTCTCACTAGCTATGCTAGAACTCATCACTCCCTCTTTCGAGAGATCTCAATCTGGATCACATACTGGTGCTTCACTTCTCCTCTCTTAGCTATAATCAGCGCCATGTAGGAATGCATCTCGCCAAACCAGTAGCCCATACTGGATCTCAGACTAAAGAAGAAACCCAAGGTGCTATTCTTCTTAGTGGCACTACCAATATGAATCAACATAACCATGCAGGTTAGTCTTCTGATTCGTATCATACTTGATCCCATACTCAATTGTACCCTTCAGGTACCTCACAACATGCTTTGCAACCAGGTGAGCATGTCTCCAATCCATCGGGAACTGGCTCAGTTCATTTATAGCAAAGCATGTGTCTGTTCTTGTGTTTGTTAGGAACATCAATTAAAAAAACATCTTGTGATACATCATGGAATCAACCGTCTCTGGTGAAGCATCACTCAATAGCTTCAATTTCGATGCCATAGGTGTGGACATGGCCTTGCAGTCCATCATCCTGAACCTCTTCAGGATCTCCAGTGCATACTTCCCTTTTTGAAGAGAGATTCCATCCACACTCTGCCACACCTCCATGCCTAGAAAGTAGTGCATCATACCCAATTCCTTCATCTCGAATCAACCACAAGTCTCCTTCTTGCATCTTTAATGAGTTCCTCTTTTCCTGCTAGGAATAGGTCATCAACATATAACAAGAACATCACTGGTTTTATTCCTTCAACCTTGAACCAAAGGTTGGAATATTATTTTCTCTCATTAAATACTAGAGCCATCAGTAATCTATCCATCCTGTTGTACCATGTCGAACCTAAGGATATTCTGCAGTCACTCCCTTTGAAGCGGAGCATCATTCTCCTTCTACCTTTCATACTCTATGTATTGAAATATCATGTACTAGAGTTACAAGTATCTTCCTCTACTCATAATATTCTATTTATCCATCTAGGGTCACTAGATGCCAATATCCTCTATCTTGAACCTTTTGAAAATTTCTTCTCTCACCCATCTGTGATCTTGTCATCCTCTATAGGCTTTCATCTTCAACCAGCTTGTTTCAAAGGTTAAGATATTCATCACTCAGAGGTGATATTCAAGCTCCTCATGTATATGTTATCGCATGGGTTCCTTCTGAGCTCATACAAGGCCTTCTTAAATTTTAACACATGAGTCTTCCTATCATGTGTCTCAACTCCCAGTGGCTGTAAATGTCTCTTCATAGTCCATGCCTTCTTTCCGTGAGAATCCTCGTGCTATGAATATTTCCTTGTCTCCCACAATGTTTCCATCTACTCCATGCTGGGTCTTGTAGATCCATTTGGAAGACACTACGGACTTCCCTGCAGGTCTCGATACCGCATCCTAGACATCATTCTTCTTGAACTGGTGCTCTCCTTCCCCTTCTTCATGGCTACTTATTCATAGATGGAAGGCTCTACATCAATGATTTCGCTAAACAATGTCACATAACTAGAGTGTGTCTGAGGTCTCTTTCTTTCTTTGAAAGTATCATCATACTATTCTTCATCTCACGAGGTGGGTCTATCGTTTTCTTTATATTCTTCTGAAGATCTTTCTTTCGCCATGGTGTCTTTGACTTGGGAAGCTTCAGGTTCCTCTTTTGAACTGTTGTTACTTGTTGTTTCACATGATCTACAAGTCAAGTTCATTTGCATGATTAGAAACATATAATAATTTCCAAAACATATTAGTAGTGACAAATATATGTCACATAGCCATGCGACTATTTTAGCCAATGCTACAACATTCATCCATATCATGTATACATCTAATAAATTCTAGATGCATTCTACTCTAATGTTATTAAGATTGCGTACTACTTCTAATATTCCAGCAAAGAGGTTTCAATCTATATAAGTAGTAATGTAATGTATTACAATAGCATTGACTTCTTACCCATCATGTGCAATTCACTAGTATAAATTAAAATACTCAAACATGCATAACACATCAACTGAATATAAACAAATGCATAACCAAAAAATATCATGAAATGACAATTGAATATTCATATTTATTTGTTTCATGGGTAGAATCCTTCTTGAGCCTTCATCTTCATCATATTCTTCATTCATAACAACATCATTTCTTATCCAACTGCTAAGATGGATAAAAGGTTCTTCAAGAATTGAGTCCTTCATATTCTTCATTGCTTAAGGGATCTTCTTTGAATCATGAGAGACTAATCTTTAGTTGATTCTCTTCTCTTATAATGATTTGAGCTTCTTCTTTTGTTCACTCTTACCAGAGTCTACTAAAGGTAATCACTTTCTTCTAGCACACATTCCTCGAATGAATGAATCCCATGATCTTGGAATGCCATTTAAGGTGGTTATAACAATATTGTATTCTTCTTTGATTGCTTCATCATAGAATCGAACACTTCCTTCTGGTGTCTTTGAGGATGGCACATGAGGGATGAGATGATATTTAATAGAATTTGCAATGATTCTCTTGGATCTAGCCTTAGCCTCATCTCCCTCTGGCCCCTAGAACTTTCTTACTAAAATAATGATCCAAGTCAATTTCTTCAAGGATCACAGAATTCCTATACTTCCATACTCAGAAGTTGTCAGCTTCACCAAGCTTGTCATCAAGTTGATGTGATTAGTCATTTTGAAATGAGAACCTTAAATGTAAATAGAAAAATCTAGATCTTACCGATTTGAGGTGTCCGTGCTAGTTCTGGTTGTTAGAGAAACCCTAAATTTCAAAAATTGGAATTTCAAACTTCTGATTGGATAGAAAGATGGGCCTCTTAAAGGTGGGTTGTCCAATGTACTTCTTTTCTAAAAACAGTGGAGGGAAGCTCCCAGAACATGAATCCCTAGTTTTCCAATTTCTTCTGTAGAAATGACTTATATTTCTTCTATTGTATCTTCGAAATTTCAAATCCTTATAGTATGAAATTTCTGACTGTGATATCTAGATAAGTCTTATTTCCAACCCCATAGGTTAGAGAATAAATGGATGCTCCAAGTGGGACTTATGATGATTTTATCAAGGTGACTAAGTTTGGGGATATTTTAGCATAGCGAACGTGTACGGACATCTACCTATCATTGTTTCACATTCTAGGTCTAAAACCTATACCACAGAAGCTACAGTCTGTGCCCTACCTATAAAATTTTGTGAAATTTTGTTTGGACCTGCCTATCCCGAGATATAGCAAATATCCATAGGTCACTTGTTTATGACTATATTCCAAAGGAGGTTGGAACCCTCATTTGGAGGAACCATATCACCTGAAGTATAGCGAATATGAGGCTGAAGTATAGAGAATATAGCTACAGGAACATATAACCATGTTATGCAGTCAAGAAAGCATGAAGAAGAGATTAAAAACATAATGACAGGGAAATCTATTCCAAGAACACAGTCAAGATTCAGGTACCAAAAATTGATCAATGGCTACTGCTATTGTTGTTCTGACTTTGGTCATAAATCCAAGTTGTTTTTTTAACTTTAGAAAATACAACAAAGAATGTTTAGTGATAAACAAATGCTGCAACATAGATTGAAACAATCAATGAGCAAACAACAACATCATTCTACTCCATCTCCAACTAGAAGAAATGCTAGAAATATCAATTCTTTTGAGCTTTTGTACAATAGACCAAAATGTTATATTTGTCATAATTTTGGACACAAGGCCACAGAATGTTATTTAAAGAATTATGAATCAAATTCAAGAGCAGATTATTCAGTTAAAAAGGAAAAAGTACAGAAGAAGAAAGAAAAGAACTAGTGTGGGTTAGTTCTTTTTGCTCAAAGACAAAAGGACCCCTGGTATATTGACAGTGGATGTTCCAAACACATGACTGGGGATAAAAGTAAATTTCTGTCTCTGAGCGAACACAAATCAGGACATGTAACTTTTGGAAATGATGCTCTAGGGAATATCAGAGCAAAGGATTGGTAAGCTTGAATAGTGGTAAAGGGAAATCTCAATATGTATTGTTTGTAGATGGCCTAAAGAATAATATCCTTAGAGCTAGTCAGGTATATGATAGAGGGTGTGAAGTTGTTTTCACCTCTAAAGATTGCAAAATAAAATCTATATCTTTAGGACAATTGGTTACCAAAGGTATAAGAACAGAAAACAATGTCTATGTTTTGAAAGATGATAAGGAAGAATGCCATATAAGCAAGTATGATGAGAGTTGGCTATGTCATAGAAGACTTGGATATTTGAATTTTGATCATTTAATCAAGATTAGAAACAATGGAGAAGTAAAGGATTTTCCAAAGATATCAAAACCATATGATTCTGTATGTAAATCCTGTCAAATGGGAAAACTAAATCGAGCACAATTTAAATCCAAGAGCTTTACCTTAACAAATAAACCTCTTCCAATAGTGCAGGTTTGTTTATGTGGACCATCAAGAAAGGAAGGCACAGGAAAAGAAAACTATTTTATGCTGGTTATTGATGATTATTCTAGACTAACATGGGTTTCTTTTCTGAAAGAAAAATCTGAAGCATTTGAAAAATTCAAAGTATTTAAGGATCTAACTGGGAATCAAACAGGAAAAGATTAAAAGCAGTAAGATTTGATAGAGGAGGAGAGTTCTGTTCAAAGGAATTCAAAGAATTTTACGATGAACAAGGAATCAAAAGAGAATATACAATTCTAGGGACTCCACAACAAAATGGACTAGTTGAGAGATAGAATAGATTAGTTCAACAGATGGCAAGGTCAATGATGAATGAAATAAATATTTCTTAGACATTCTGGGTAGAGGCAATTCACATAGTTGTTCATATTCTTAAAAAATCTCACTTAAGGCCAAACAATGATAAAACTCCTTATGAATTGTGGTATGGGAGACCTGCTTCAATCAAGCACTTTAAAGTCTTTGGAAGTAAATGTTATATCAAAAACAATGATGAACATCTTGGAAAATATGATGATAGGGCTGATGAAGGTATGTTTTTGGGGTATGGCACAAATAGTAAAGGGTATAGATGTTATAATAAGAGGTTATATAAAATGGTTGATATAATTGACATTAAATTTGATGAAGGTATGCTTGTAAAAGACACTCAGATAAGTAGTGTTGAATCAAATACAAAAGATATGTCTGAAGATGAATAAGAACATGTCCAAGAATTAGAAAAGGAGGACTCTAAGTCAGATAATGAAGGTACAGATTCACAAAAACAATCAATAAAACCCCCTTCAAAAATTATTCAAAAAAATCATCCTGAAAGCTAGATTATTGGTAACAAGAATGAAGGTGTACAGACAAGAAGAAAGTTACTCAAAGATTTAGAATAGCCTCACATTGCTTTTCTATCTATAATAGAACCCAAGAATTTTTAGGAAGCCAACTAATATGAAGATTGGATAAAAGAAATGAATGAAGAGCTTGATCAGATTGAAAAGAATAATATTTGGGAACTTGTTCCTAAACCAACTGACAAGAATGTGATTAGTGACAAATGGGTGTTTAAAAATAAAATGAATGAATAAGGACAAATTGTGAGGAATAAAGCTAGATTGGTCTGTAAATGGTATGCTTGAATTGAAGGACAATATTTTGATGAAACCTTTGCACCAATGGCAAGAATGGAAGCTATTAGAATGTTCCTTGCTTATTCTTGTCACAAGAATTTCAAATTTTATCAGATGGATGTCAAGTCAGCATTCCCTAATGGAGATCTAGAAGAAGAATTTTTATATGGAACAGCCTGAAGGATTCTCACTAACAGACAATTTTGATTATGTCTGCAAACTAAAGAAGGATCTGTATGGATTGAAACAAGAACCCATATCTTGGTACTATAGATTAGACAAATATTTACAAGAAAAAGGATTCAAGAAAGGCACTGTTGATAGTAATCTGTACATCAAAACACAAGCTGATGAATTATTAGTTGTTTTGGTTTATGTTGATGATATTATTTTTGGATGTACTAATGATTCTTCTGTTCAATGGTTTGCTAATGCCATACAATTTGAGTTTTAAATGTCCATGATTGGATAACTGTCATATTTTCTTGGTATTCAAATCACTCAGAGTTCTGAAGGTCTATTTATCTCTCAAAATAAGTATCTGAAGGATATGTTGAAGAGATTTCAGATGGAGGATTCTTCACCTGTTAGTACCCCTATGATTGTTGGCTGCAAAGTTATAAAAGATGATATTTCACCAAATTTTGATCAAAGAACATATAGGTCAATGATAGTAAGTCTTATGTACATCATTGCATATCGTCGTGATATTATGCATGTTGTTGGAATGTAGGAATATTTCAGACTGCTCCTAAACAAAGTCACTTGGTATCCATGAAGAGAATTTTTAAATATCTAAAAGGCACAATGAATTATGGTCTCTAGTATCCTAGAAATAAAAAATTACAATTAATTACATATTCAAATGTTGACTGGGAAAATTGTTTGGATGAGAGAAAAAGCACAAGTGGAGGTGCATTCTTCTTAGGTGATTCATTAGTATCTTGGATGAGTAAAAATAAAGGTTCAATATCTTTGTATACTACTGAAGCTGAATACATTGCTACTACCACCTGTCGTACACAAGTACTATGGATGATTCAGACTCTTGCAGATTTGGAGGTGAAATATACTGAACCCATTCCCATTCATCGTGACAATATGAGTGCTATTAGTGTTTCTAATAATCCTATCTTGCATTCCAATACTAAGCACATCCCAATCAAGTATCATTTTCTAAGAGAGAAAGTCACAAACAGAGTGGTTCAATTGAATTTCATTTCTTCTATAGAACATACTGCTGATATATTTACTAAACTATTATCAAATACTCAGTTTGAATATCTCCGCCAGAAATTGGGTGTCATACCCTATTCCAAATGATCTCCTCACTTTGATAGGGGTATCTTGTGTTTATTAAACATCTGATAGGAATTTGAAGTGATTTCAAGTTATTTTCTCAGAAACAAGTATTTGAGTTTATCTTGATAGGGGGAGCTATGTTGTACATAGTATATTTGAGATTGATGTCAAAGGGGGAGAAGCTCATGTAATTTGGAAAAGTCGCAGTTGGAATATCAAAAGAAGGTGTTCCAAAGTTAGATCAGAAGAAGGTGTTCTATAGTTTTAGGTTGCCATCAATGCCAAAGGGGGATATTGTTGGCTAGACTGGCAGAGAGGTATTTTGGTTGTCATTGATGGCAATACAGATTCATATTAGGATATAAGCACAAGCTTGAAATATATGCATGCAGACTTGGTGGATAGAGATGGTAAAATGGCTATTAAAGTGACCAACGGATTTTTGGTTTTGTGCCTCAACGGCAGGTGGAATTTTGGTTTCGTGCCGCAACGATGGGTGGATTTTTTGTTTGAATATCGGGTGTAATTTTTGGTTTCGTTTCGCAACAACGGGTGGATTTTAGTTTGAATATAGAGACTTCTTCTGATTATTCTTTATCTCGTTACAGTGGATGGTTCCCGACTTTTGAGCCGCTACGGCAGAGGTGGTTCTCAACTTTCAAGCTACTATGACGGATGGTTACTGAATTCTAAGCCACTATGATGGATGGTTCCCTAAGGCGGATGGTTCCCGACTTTTGGGATGCTACAACAAAGGTGGTTCCCGACTTTTGAGCCACTACAACAGATGGTTCCTGACTTCCGAGCCACTACTGCGGATGGTTCTCAATGGCAGATGGCTCATGACTTTCGAGTCGCTACGACGAATGGTTCTATGGCAGATGAGCCGCTATGGTAGACTGTTATATGATGGATGAGCTCCTACAGTAGAGGGCTTGTCATTTTTGAGACACAACGATGGGAAAATTTCTCAGTTTGACTGTCGGGTAAAATCCCAATGCTTTTTTTGTTCCACTACATCAGATGGATTCTCAAGTTCATGGCCACTATGGCAGTTGATTTTGTGTTCGCATCTTTGTTGCTGAAGCACGATGGGGGCTTACATAGCCTAAGAATGAGGTCATGTGTTGGTGCAAAGTAATTTGGTGAAGCGCATAAAGGCTTAACACATGAAGAAAAGTAAAAAACTTTATGTTTATAATCTAATGGTTGATGTTGCTTCATTGTTTTTCAGTTATAGAATTATAAATGATTCTTGATTAGGGTTATGAAGCGTTGGGAAGCTGAAGCAGCTTGGTGGGTGGTGTATAAAAGTGAGATGTTTAGAGGAGATACAATACTCTACATGTGAAGAAGAATGAACCGAATAAGATATAGAGAGAAGAGCAGATACTGCGGATGTACAAACCAAAGATCAAACAATGAAAGAAGCAGAGAATGTGCAGCAGAGGCAAAACTAATGAAGAATAGAGATAAAGAAGACCAGAAGAAAAATAAAGATAAATGATGAGTGTAAAAGAACAAAGAAGGTGAAAAGATAGAAGTAGAATGAAAGCAAAGCAGAAGAACAAAAAAAAAATGAAGTGCTAAGCATCATTATATCAGTATCTTTGTATTATATTGATTCAAAGTAATCCTAGCAAAATAGGGCGGTAAGGAGGTGCTAGGGAGGACTGTGGTCCTCAAGATTTAGTGGGTGTTGGAGAAATTTGAGAGCTGGTGCTCTCTACAAGTTGGTGCTTGTAATTCAGAGGTTGTAGCCTCATTAGAGTAGGATCTCAAAGAAATAGAATATGTACAGAATTTGAATCTTTCCTAACATCCTAAGAAGAAGATATTTTTCCCTTCATGGGTTTCCTCATGAAATCTATGTCTCTATGTACTTTATGTGATTGAATATTGATGGTTTTCTTTACATATTAAATCTGTTGTAACAAAGTTTCTACTAGCAAAGAATGAACATAGAATTCATCATAACATATTGACTATCATAAAACATCAAGGATAAAATTGTATAAAATTGTTTAAGCACATAAAATAACTGATTCACCCCCCTCTCAGTTATTTGAACACTTTCAAAATCAGGTTCTTTCATAGAAGTTTTGGAATTATATGTTTCCTCTATGCTTGGTTTTTGTGTAGAAGCAAAAGGGGTAATAATGGGTGGTTCTATCTCCACTAGTGCAAGACCCATTGACCTCATCCTCCTCCTTGGAAATAATTCCATGAATTCTACAACTGGTCTTTTCCTACTCATTGGTGTAGTTGGCATCAAGGGATGCTCCTCTTCTTCAATACAAGATAAATGCTCATATTTTGATGGGTTTTCTTCAATAATTTCTACACCATTGTTTGATAATGGTGGCATAGAATGACTAGGACCTGTTTGCTCTTCTAGATTTTTGGCCCATGTTTTCATCTTCCTCTTTTGGATCATCTACCTAGTTAATTTCATATGAAGATCCTAATTCTAAGGATCTCCCTTCCTATGTATTTACACTTTCATCCTTTGGATCATTTTCCTGGTTAACTTCATATAAAGTCCCTTCCAATTTTGATGCTTCCCTTTCTTTTATGCTACCATTTTTTTCTCTCAATTATTCTCCTTCTTTCAGTTTTTCTTCTCGATCCAATTCTTCTTTCTTTGATTCGTCCTTGAATTCTTATTTATATTCTTTTGGTAAACCCATAAATTGTCTCCATGCCATTTAAGTATTAGTTAAGGCATCGAGGACTAACAACTTAATCAAGCCATGAATTTTTATTGTTTCCATAGGGTGCTTAATTCCTTTTTCAGGTCAAGCCATAAAGTTGAGGGTACTTGTAACACCCCTGGTTTGAAACCACAATGTTTTGTTAATGTAATTTTTTAAAATACTATGAGTTCCTGTAAGGTAGAACTCATATTGTAATTATTTTATTAATATTAAATTTAAGCTAGCAATCCAACACGTTGAATGAAAGGGGAATCATGTATCACCTAGTTCAATGGGGGGGTGGTGTGATATAACCTAAAATCTAATTATGACCCTATTTAAATACTATTAACTTATAAATTTACTAAAACCATACGTTTTCTAATTAATTCCTTAAACATGTTTTTGAAGTCAAAAAGGGGGCTAAGAAGTTAATGGACAAGTGCTGCAAAAAGGTGAAAATAGACATGCAAGGTTGGTGGAATCTTAGGAAAAGGAGGATGAAGAATGTAGGAAAGGAATAACAGAAACAGAGGGATAGAGAGAGACAGAGAGAACGTCAAAGAAAAGAGGAAGAAAATGTATTGTGCAGCATGAGAATGTAGTAGTATTGAGAAGAAATGTGACAGAACATAAAATTCATGGCCAATTGGAATCGCCATAGGAAAAAGAAACAAGTATAGTTCTAGAGCGAGGTGTCCAATTTGATGAGTTTATGGAAGTTGGTTTGTTTGAGTGAACATGTAATCCCAAGCCTGCTTTGTTACCTTTTTGGTTGATAATTTTCCTGGTTTTTTCCTCTGGTTGCACTAGTGATATGACAATGGTGCAAGAAATTATTTTGAAAGAATTCTAACACATCTGCAGTGATGGTTTTCACTCTAGTGCTAGCTAGAATGAATATAAAGGAAGGAATTGCATAGTTGGCATGAATTTGGTAATAAACCAGTAAATCTTGTTTCCAAGTGAGGAAATCCAAGAGAAACCCGCGACTGGTGAGAATCTATGGCGAATGCATGAGTCTCAGCTTGGGGGTGGAGATTTGTTGATAGAAAAATGAGAAGAATTTCCTAAGGTTTTTTGGAGCATGGATGTCACGAACCAATAACACATTTCAATTATTTCGCAAATAAGTTTATTTTCCTGGAAATTGTATTTTAATTTCTAAAGCGGTAAATAATAAATGATTGATAAAATTTTTGAACAATTTCTTTGTTAAATTTCCTAAGTTTGGATGTAAGGTATAAATTCATGCTTTATTTTGATTAATTCATGTGTTTGATATATGTGCAAGTTTAATTATGTGGCAATTATTCAAAATTTTATGAATGTGACTTCTTTATTCAAGTCTGAGTTAAATTCATTCCATGTGGATAATGTTAATTTCCAGGCTTGAAATCGTATGCTGAAATTGTTTCATTTGGAAAGGAAACCCCACCTGTGGCAGTTACTGCGCGGTAAGTTTTAATGGTGAATTCCTTGTCTTCATGAATATTTGACTTAATAAAAGAATAATGTTTATTTTAGAAATGTTTAGCATAATTTTTATATCCTTATGTGGTAGTTCACTTATTCGATTTCCTTTATTGAATTTCCTTGTTTTAAGGAAAATTTTGGCATAATTTTTATATGCTTATGTTCCAGTTCACTTCTAGAAGTTGATTTATTGAATTTCCTTATTTTAAGGGATGTTTGGCATAATTTTTATCTTCTTTTGTGGCAGTTCACTTGTGAGAGTTCATTTATTGAATTTCCTTGTTTTAAGGAATGTTTGGCATAATTTTATATAATGGTTGTGCTTCACTTGTAGGGGGTCCACTTAAATTTCCTTGTCTTAAGGAAAATTTTGGCATAATTTCATATGCCTAATTAGTAGCACTTCACTTTGTATTAGCTCACTTCGTCCCATCACTTAGTGGAAGTTCATTATGTCTGATCTCACTCCATCGCAACTCACTATCCCAACTCACTGAATTGCATCTCATTGCGTCCCAACTCACTTTGTCGCAACTCACTCAGTTGCAGCCATAAAGTTAATATGGTGGCGAAATTATTTATTATTTAAAATATTATAACATATATATTAAAAGGAGTGGATTTATTTACATGTATTAACCTAATAATTTTTAGGTAAGTTAAACTCATCCTGAAACCTAAGGCTATTTCTACTGCTAAGTAAGAATAAAAAAAGGGGTATGTCTAATTATTATTTGGCATTGTATTAATAATAAAACTAAGTTTAACTTGTGTTTAGTAAGTGCATACAAACATAGCATGAGTATTTATGAATCTCAATTAAAAAAGGGGTATGTATAAGTATTATTTGGTCTTGTCTTAATAATAAAACTAAGGTTAACTTATGTTTCGTAAGTGCATACAAACATAGCATGAGTATTTATGAATCTCATTATTTTGATATTATTGATTTTTTTATTATACATTTGTATAAGAGTATACGAGTCTTATGAATTAGTTAATCTTTCACTATTTACTTATAATAATTATGTATTTTAATATGCACTTGTCATATTTATGCATGTAACAAATATGCATATAATATTCCCATAAAAAGAAAATTGTGAGGTCTAGTGTGACATGGGGTGTGTTACAGTACTCAACAAAAAATATGACATATTTAACAAAAAATGGTGCCTTATACGAGATAAAATCTTAAAGTGATATGTGTATATTACCTTGTAAGAGAGATACATCCTTCCATGACATAAATAAGGATTATAGCACATCGGTTTGATTCTATAGCACATCGGTTTCCCTTTATTCTTCTGCTATATGTGAAAAAGGAGTTCTATGTGAAACCCTATGTTCTATATCTTTGTTACTCAAGCTATATCTCCTCTATTACTAGAATTGGAAGAACCATTACTATGGAAAATTCTTTGTTCAGGTTATGCATGAATTCTAGTGCTATACATTTGTTGAAACTATGTAACCTTTCAAAACATACCATCAACCCCGTGTGTTGAAATACCTGGTATGCCGCTACACTCCTTCAAAGCTTATTTATTGATTCATGTTCATGTTGAACAATTGAGCCCCATATGTTTTTGGATTGATAACAAGCATGTACACTTTTTGAAATTCAAAAGGTTATGGAAATGGATATATAGTAAGTTCATGTTTTTGCATCCAAGTTGAGACAATAATAGTAATATGAAATCTTGGATTGAGTTTAAATTACTCAAGTTACTTGTAATTTTCTTTGTTTTAATTGGTAAATAATGTACCGAGATGGATATGCATGAATTTCTCATAAGGGATAAGTAGTGGTTAAGCAAGATTAATCGAGTAATAATGTAATGTGCAAATATTCATAAAGTACAAGTCGTGACACCAACCTCTCCCCAACCGATTGGTTATACGACCATTGCCAAATAATTTGGAAAGGTGATAAATTAATCCATACACCATAGTTATTTTTGTGAAATAATGGGAAATTAAGGGATAATTGTACCTAATTTGACTTACCACAAATGTTCATGATGTAAATATGAACAACTATAAGTACCCGTAGATTTGGTGGCGACCACGATAGATATGTATCCATGTTAGTAATGTACATGTCAGAATGTTTTGATTTGGTGCTAAATTTGGAGGATTTTCAATTTCAGCGTGGCGAAGCACCAATATCAAGTGTGTTGATAATAAAGGACTTGCATCAATAGAAAATGTGTTGCTACTCTCGGTGTTGCAACATTTTTTATTTTGAAAAAACAATTTATAGTGGAGAGGTTGATGCTACTAAGGGAGTTGCAACATTCTTGACCTTAAAAGAACATATAACTTATGTTGAAAAAGGGTTGTTTCTACTGTGATAGTTGCATCATTTCCAATATGTCTCCACTTAAAATGTTGCAGCAATATCAAACATGTTTCTACTCAAGGAGATGCAACACTTTTTATGTTGAAAAAAACAAACCATCTCCAATGGAAAGAGGTTGTTTCTACTCAAGGAGTTGTAGCACCTAGAAGATCATGCGGATATTACAAAAATAATTGGTCTAAAATCACAAGAAAAATAGATTTAGAAACATTTTATGTCCTTTTTCTTTTGGAAACAGTGGCCGCTATTAAGTTTATTTTCAATTGGAATTTGTCTAGATATGCTCCGTAGGGATTTTATTGAAAACCAGCTTACTGGACGTCGCCATTTGCAAAAAAAGAGAATAAAATGTTCTAAATTTAATTTTCTTTTTATTTTAAACCAAAATATTTTGTAATAACTACATAATCTTCTTGTGTGTGTGTATGTAAAATTTTCTTTTGATTTTGGACCAATTTTTTTGCAATAATTGCAGAATCTTCATGTGTGTGTGTGTGTGTGTAACCTAGAAAAATCATGTAGGTGGAGGTATGGGGGAATTCCCTTCTCCAACTACCACTTCTAAATATGCAGTGAACACAATTTGCTAGATCAAAGAGTCCTTTGAGGATGGATGATGATACAATAGAAGAAGGTGTCCATAAGTGAGCAGGGGAATGTGTGCCTCATCTATGGTTATAATTTTGATAGACACATTGTCGAAAATTGTTTCTACCTTATAGGCACTTGACTACCTAGTGTGAATATTTCCTTTGAATTATTTATAGTTGGAATCGTATAGAAGCGCCCAATATCTTGGTTGAAACTTACTTTTCTTGATGATTTGGTCATGCCACTTTACACACTATTGTTGTACAATGGAAGCGTTTTACAGTGCTTCCAAATAGATTTCATCCATCTCATTGAGTTGATCTAGCTAGTGCTTCTCTTTTGTAGTTAGATAGAAACCGGAATCTAGATCAATTCTAAGTGTATTGATTTCAAATTCAACAGGAAATATGGGGCACTTACCATACACAAGCTCAAATGGAAAAAAATATGTGGTGTTACTCCAAGTAGTCATGTAGGAACATAGATCTTCTGTGAGTCTATCAACCTAGGCACGCCATTGATTGGACACAGTCTTCATGAGGATATTTTCTAGTACCTTATTGGTTATCTCCACTTGGTTTTTTCTTATGGGATATAAAGCGAGGTGACATGATGTTGGATTTTATACTTTGCAATCAACTTCTCAATTTTGTGTCCTATAAATTGCAATCCTCCATTTGTGACTATCCCTCTCAGCATCCCGTAACAGATGAATATCTCTTCATACAAAAAGTATAAAACAACCTTTTATGTGGCCTTTAATAGAGCCTTCGGCTCGACCCATTTGGTATTGTAGTATGTGCACAATAGAATGAAGGAATTCTAGCAATACGAGGAATAAATTGGTCCCACAAAATCAATTTTCGAATATCAAAAGGTTTTAATATGAGTTGGGTCTGTAATGGAATTCCATTAGCTTGAATGGGTTGTCCCATTTGCTAGAAAATGACACATCCTTGTACATAGTTCTTCGCAACCTTAAATATGGCCAACAAGAAAGAACCCATGCACAAATCCTTATGACATGTTTGCTTGTTATTGAAATTCCCTTCATAGGGCTCATCATGAGAATATTTAGGGACATCATGGATATCGTCCTCTATAACACACCACCAATTTTTTTTATCTTCTCCAGTATAGAAGAGATATCCTTCTAACCATGAATTTTTGGAACTTTGTTGAATGATCATGTGTCAATCCCTTGGAGATATATGGTGTGGAAACTTCCTTGCAACAAGATAATGAGCTATATATGCATACCACAATGTGTGAGTTGATAATGCAAATGTATGCTCATTTTTGAAAATATCTTCTACATGTGAAGTATCACTATCAATAGTAAGCTTAGAGAGGAAAGTCACAACAATGTTTTCCTTCCCAAATTTATCAATGACAGTGATGTCAAATTCTTGTAGTAATAGTAGCCATCTATTAACTCAAGCATTTGCAATAGGCTTACTTTCTAAATATCGGATGGTCAAGTGATCAATATGCACAAAATGAGGTAACCAGTTATATAGTGCCAAAACTTATTGATTGCATAAACGAAAACAAGAAATTCCTTCTTTGTTACCATATAATTTGACTCAATGAGAGTCAAATTCTTGTTGGCATAAGGCTTATTTTCCTCCTCTAGTCCTAAGACGACTCTAGTAGTGTTAGAGGAATCCAAGGAGATGTGGAATGGTAATGTCTAGTTAAGGACACATAGAAAAAGAGCTATAGATAAATTTTCTTTAAAATTTTTAAAAGAAGATTGACAAATATCAGTCCATAAAAATTCTATATCTTTAGCTAGCAACAAAAATAGAGGAGGTGTAGTCATGGAAAAATTCTTAATAAAGCGTCGATAGTAACTAACATGTCTCAAGAAGCTATGTAGCTCTTTTTTCACTTTTGGAATAGGAATTTTTATGATTTCTTCAATCTTGGATGGGTCTACCTGTATCCCTACAGAAGAGAGATAATGGCCCAAAACCACCCCTGCAGTCATCATCATATGTAATTTTTATGTGTTTGAGGAAACATTGGTCTGTTCTTTGCATTGAAGCACTTTCTATAGATTAGATAATGCCTCATCAAATGAAGTACCATATGGGATAAAATCATCCATGTAAATTTAAACACTTTCATTTACTAGATTAGAAAAATGCCTAACATAGCCCTATTGAAAGTAGCAGGAACATTGTAGATCCCAAAAGGAAGGACATAGTATGTGTAGGTACCCCAAGAGATAGTGAACATGGTTTTTTCCTAATATTTAGGAGCTGTGTGTATTTGGTTGTAACTGTTGAAGCTATTGAGGAAGGAAAAAAAGTCCTTCCCTAGTAGTGTATCAAGGACTTGATCAATGAATGGAAAAGGGAAGTAGTATTTTTTTGTTTCATTTTTTTAGTTCCATGTCGTCAACATAGATATTTCATTTACCATGTTTCTAACAAAAAAAACAAGTCACGAAAAAGATTCCTTCACTGGCAATGTATCAAGGACCTTATCAATAAATGAAAGGGGAAGTGGTATTGTTAAGTTTCCTTGTTTAGTTCTTGATAATAAACATAGATCCTTCATTTACAATGTTTCTAAGGAACAATAACAAGTGGTGATACCCATTCACTATTAAATATTGGGTAAATAAAATTAGCATCCAACAACTTTTGAATCTCTTGTTTGACAATGTCTTTTAAGACATGATTCATTCTTCGTTATGGTTTGATGAGTGGGATGAAATTATTCCTTTATATAGATTTGTTGGGTACATGGATATGGGTTGACACCCTTCATTTCCATGTAATTTCATGCAAAGGCTTCTTTCTCTACACGAGGAATTTGCATCAGTCATTAAGTTTGAGATGGAGAGAAATTTGGAATGATATTCAATTTTTCCCTAGTTCTATTTCATTTGAAATTTTTGTATGCACAATCATAGTTGGTATGCCTTCTTCACTAAGATCTATCTCAAGATTTTATTGAGCATCATTATTCATTACAACTTCTCGTAATTGAAAGACAAACTAGGATACTAAAGGAGGATTACTAATAAAACTATTAATGGAATTATCTTCTGTATTATTCTTGAAACATTAATATTTTTCAATTGTAAGGATAGGTTGAACATTCCCCCTTTTAGGGTAAAATTCATCCCACAAAGGGGTATCATACCCCATACTTAGTTTATCCGGTGGATAGATAACTAGATTCTTTGTAGAATCCCCATGGGAAATCATAATGTTTCATGATATACACCCTATGTATGCATCAATTTTGGATAACCATGGCATTCCTAGGATTGGGGGATGTCCCTCTTGGTAATATTTTGTTTGATTTGGTATGATATTAGCAAGGCCAAGTGATTCCCAATTTTTCTTATTCATAATATTGATGGATTCCCCCAAGTCCATGAATATCTTTGAAAACTTTTTCCTTGAATTTAGACAGTGAATTTTGGATTCCTAGGATCATCATTATACTTGACATATGAAATTCTTCCCAAAATCACATCAGTAAAGTTTCCTAACACATGGATGGTAGGTGATCCTTTCGAATTCCTTCCAATTCTCTTGATACATAATTCACATACCGTCTTGGCATAGATTTACTAATCCTTGATTACTTGTAATAATGGAATTTTAACACACAGATTCTATAGTTATCCCATAAAATAGAATTCAGGATGTGAAGGTACCTCAAATAAGACCAATGTTTCTAGACATGGACGAATAATGAGTTGTGTCCGGGATGTCCAAGATGAACCTATAATAGTTTTGTTTGATGTTATTGTTGAATCTCTAGGATTTGCAACGAATGAAAAGTTCCAACTTATTCATGATGAGGTTTTGTTTCAGAAGGAAGAGTTTCTTCTTCACGGTGTTTGGTAATCACATGTGTAGTTTCTAAGTTTATTATTAACCCAAACCTAAGTTGTAGATTGTTGCATTCAAGATGGGTAATATATTAAGCTGGGAAATTGGACATTTTATCTTCTTGAATCTTTTTATATTTGGGTTAGCATCATCTTGTACAAGTAGTTGGGGTCGCAAAACAAGAGCATTCATTGGTACATTTGAAGGGAGTCATATTTTTTATTGTATGGGTAATTGAGGTTGTTGCATTGAAATTTGATTTCCATTAAAAGGAGGTCCCCATCAATTCTATGGCCAAGAAGGAGTTTGAACTGATTGGGGTGACCATTGTAGCCATGGTGAAGGGTACTTGAACTATTGAGGGTTATTCCTTGTAGGTGTGGGAAATTGCATATAATAACAATTATATTGATTATTACAAGTATTGAAAATGACGATGGGTATTTATTCATACCTAGTGTTTGAGCTTTCCATGGATTTTTTGGAGATATAAACTAGGCTAGCTCATTTTCTTCACTAGTACCCTAATATAATACTTTCAATACTAGAAATGCTGGGCATGATTTCATGGCATGATACTATTTGAAAATCACACATACTTCAACAATATTAAGTGGACATTATTTTGAAGAGTGTTATGTATGCATCATGGGCATAAACTAGCTATCTCAACTTCAATTTTCCTCTATTTAGACTAAAACAAATCTAATTGTGAATATAATGAGTCAAGGATATAGGTCTTAAAATCATATAATATGTATCAATTTCCACATGGGTTACTCCTCCATTATATGACTTTGTAGCCTTACTAGAAATGTCTCTTACTCTAGGTTTTTTTCTAGAAGCTCCTCATGAACACCTACTGCATAGTTCACAAATTGTATCATAACTTTATTTTGAAATGTATCCCTTTCCCATCAAATTTAGCATATCCAACCACTCATTTCTCATTCCTTGATTCAAAAATTTCTTCAAAATATCCTTGACCATGGTAGCAGAGGCCTATGCAAATTATACTGGAAACATTCAACATAATATTCCATATTTTATTCTTATTTTTGGTCCATTTTGAATATCTATTCTCTCATCTCTCATGATCTACAGTAGTCCTCGTAATTCTCAAGAAAAACTTGTTATGTCTCATCCCATCAAAGTTATGAATCCATAACTAAGTCCCATGAACCACCTTAATGGAATTCCCTTCAAAATAGAAGTAAATAGTTTAAATTTATGTAAGTTTGTGGTATAGTCATAACTTCATCATAACACATCAAAATGAAAAAAAAAGGCATTTATATATTTAACGACTGTGTCATGGAAGTTAGGAAGGGATGACAGGTAAATAGGTTCCATTTTTGTGCCCCATTATGTATGAACAATTGGAAATTTAATCCTAGATGTAGGGGTGGCCATGTTTTCCTACAACCTCCAACACCCTTCATGGATCTCATAATAAATAAGAACTCATTTAAATGAATCATAATCCTTTCATTGAGATGTATGTAGTTTAACAACAATTACTTGGTCTGAGACAAGAGTAGGTATGTTAGGACTTGGTTCACAAGAAAGGTCTAGGATTTGACATTCATGTGCTGATTCTCCTATCTCCCCTTGTGCTTTTGTCAATATTTGGAACACAACTTCTACTACTGCAAAGGATCTTGTTTGTGGAGAGAGTTATGGGTTGATTTCATTTTGTGGTATAGGTCCCCTTGTCTCTTCCTATCCTTCTGTCAATTCCCTAATATTGGGTCCTACTATTGCAAATGGATTGGCTAGAGAGGAATACTAAATATTGGTTCCTACCTGAGATTCCACCTTGATTGCATTATAAGATGTTTCTTATTATTATGATCTTGAGATGAGTTCTTATATGTGTTAAAATATTGTAACTTTAGAAGATATTCTATTGTCCTTTTGTTGTATTCTCCTTTGGAGATGTTATTCCTCCATTTGGAGATGTCCTTGATGTAATTGGTCATGTAAAAGTCATGAGGCAAACCCTCCATTGTAATTCGAGGAAATAGTACCCACATAAGTAATAAATAAAATGTATTTTGAGTCTCCCAATGTAGGCTGACCCTAATTAGGGAACCTGGATGACCTAGTTAGTTATTTGAGACACTCACCTAATGAATATAAATAGGTGAGGTGCCTCTCTCATTCACACACATCTTACACTCAAGTATTGCACTAGAGAGAGAGAAAGAGAAGGAGGATACTGTGGAAGAGAAGCAACTATTCTTGTTGCTGGGTTTTTACACTGTCTTGTTCAAATTCTATACTGAGTAATTTTGGTGGGGTTTTCTACCTTGTTGTTTCCCCGAGGAAAATCTTTGTGTTCTCTTGTGTTCACTTATGTTGCTGCATTTGTATTTCATTCAGTGATCCTTTGCTTATGGTTATGATGTTATTATGATAAATGTTTTTATATTTGGTATCACCATTAAAAATATAACATGGTATCAAATATACCCTAAAAGAATTCTTTGTCCAGCCGAAACAGTGCTCTAGCTACATCTATTGAAGATTAGGATTTCATGCTTGAAAACACTAAAATACCAAAACTAGTAATTTTGGGACTTTCACTATATATCGATATTGGAGAAGGATCATGACCCAAACCTTTTACAAGAAGAATATAAATTACTGATGTACCCTATGTAAAAATTTCAGCCTCATATTCTCTATATTCTAGGAGATATGAATCCTCCCATTCACGGTTCCAACCTCTCTCGATATTCATCCTTAACAAAGTGACCTAGGGAGAATCGCTATATCTCGGGCTAGGAAGGTCCAAATGAAATTTCGTAAGATGTTCCAAAAAGGGAACGAAATTTAGTTTTTGTGGTAAATGTTTCAGACCCTGAAGGTGAACGAGTGACACATGGAAGTTCGTACAAGTTCACTATCATGAACAGTCTGAAATAAGTCACCGTGGGAAAATTCACATAAGTACAAATTGGTGAAACCCATTCTACTCTAACCTCTGGTGATGGAAAGAGGACAGGCTAGGCTACCTCAGTGAGAATTTTCAGACACAGAGGATAAGTACTTTAAGAGATATAGAAGAAAAAAGAATAGTCATTTCTGTAAAAGAAACCACAAAAAAAACTAGTGCTTCATGTTTTGGGCACTTCCCTCCACCAATCAGTTGAAAAAGGAGGACCATCAAATTCCCCCTAGGAAGGTACATATCTCTATGTAATAAGTTTCTCATTCTGTGAACTTTCATCTTTTAATTGAACACTGTTGCCGGAAGATCAAATATGGAGAAATGTATGAATGATTAAAGAAGAGATGAGAATTAAGCGCTAATAACTCAGGCCAAGTAGAGAAAGAACAAGAATGAGGAACATTCCTGCCAAGAATAGAAGGACATATCACAACTCAATAGTTAATTTGTGATGTGAAAGGAAACTTTGTGAAAGAATGTCCCAAGAAGGAAAAACAGAAGGATGATATGTTCTAGAAGTGCTAGCCGATCGTACAGAATGATATTTGGATATGAGATCAAGACATAAAGGGAATTTTTATGAAGCATATCAAGTACACTGATGATAAAGGTATCAAAAGATACGAAGTAAGTTTCATGGTTTCTATCAACGGAGAGATTTTATTATAGGAACTAGACACACCTCTTTAGTAGTAGATATTACACTAGACAATTGGTGTAATCAAAGTATAAGAACAAATCAAACAACCTATATGGTTTGAGACTCTCTACAAAGAACCACCTATGCATAGAAGGATTTTTACAATTTCAAATAGGCACCCATGGGATATCACATGCAGTCACATGAGAAACTTGAGGATCAACTAGAGCGATGGAGATCCCAACCTTTACTACAAGGTTGAAGATAGAATCCTATAAAGGATAAGAGAAAACTTGCAACAAAGTTCGAGATGAAGGATCCTGATATCTAGTGACATAGATGGATACAAAGAATACTAACAGCATAGGAGACTACCTATCACCCCAATGTCCTAATACAGATACAGAGGGAGGATGGTGCTCCACCTAAGAGGGAGTGACTATAGTAGATCTCAAAGTTTGAGAATCTCGACATGATTCTTGAGATTAGAAGCATGATAAAATCCAGAAGACATTTTACTTATCCAAGTAAAATATGCAAAGCAAATGGTGTGGTACCTAAAGGGAACTGCAAAGGTATGATGACCTTGTTTGATTTAGTAGTAGTACGTACTCCAACATGTTGCAGAAAGCAGATTGTTTCTATCAATGCAACAAATTATGAGTATATTGCAGCTAAGAAGAAAGCAAGTAAATATTCCTCAAGAAATGAGAAATATGTTCCAGAAGAGTTATACCGATGAAGATAAATACTATACTCTTATCCATTCCATCATTGGATAAGAAGGGATGCACTGGAAGGATACAAAGACACAGTTCTATGTGATATGTGGTGTCATAAGACTTGTTCAGTATTTTTTATCATAAGCAAGATAGGAACAGGTCCTCAAAATCAGATGGCAAAGGTGAATACATTGGAAGAGACTCCAGAAGACAGAGATCAAGATAAGTATTTGAATTGTCATTTCCTATATGTCTAGTTATTCAAGATGTGTACATAGATATGTTTCTAGATTCAGGAAATGTATTATGCATACTAGAATATTTGTAGTATACTACTAATATGCAGGTGATGGAAGACATATAGAAAGATACTATATATAGATGTTTGTTACATTAGAAAAAATAGTTGCATGGCTATATGACATATATATTTAGGTATGTCATATGTTTCTAATCATACAAATGGATTTTATTTGTAGGAAGGATTGTATGCGATCACCCACAAAAGAAGAATGATGCAAGTTGTGAATGTAGGATACCATTGCGGATGCACAAGAGAAGAATGATGCAGTTACAGATGCATAAAAGAAGAATGATGCAAGTTGTAAATGCAATTGTGAATGTACACAAAGATAATGTTAAAGAACAAGTTGCAGAAAGAAGCTGTAAACCTCAAGCATATTCCTACAAAGGAACAAGTGGAAGATGTGTTGACTAAGCCTTTGGCTCTTGTAAAGTTTGAATACTTTCGAGACATTCTTGGTGTAGTCCAAAAGGACCTCTCTCGAAAGAGGGAGTGACAGTAGATGGAAGAAGGATGCAGTGGTGAGTAGCTCAGTCTAGAGTAGGGTAAGTTTGGCTATGACAGTTTGGTCCAAAAGGGTTAGTCAGATGAGGCCTGTTGATCCTAGGGAGATTAGTATGTCTGGCTAGATCAATTTAACCCAAGTGGGTTTGTAAGCCAGGACAAGGCTTTTTGGTCCCCAGGAAGATCCATCTATCTAACTAGGCTTTTTGGCTCAAAAGGGTTAGTAAGTTAGACAAAATGCTCAGGTGGATCTACTAGAGAACTCACTGTGATGTTGCTTTGAGATAGTTAGAGGGAAGGATGGTTGTTACAGTATTGCTATACTGTTGAGATGTGTAGTTTAGTATTATTATATTGATAACTGTTTAGCTCAATATTGTTATACTGATGGCTGTTGAGATGATTGCTTCAGCATTTATATGCTGAGATGTGTAGTTTAGTATTATTATACTGATGACTGTTTATCTCAGTATTGTTATACGGATGGCTATTGATATTATTGGTTCAGCATTGATATGCTGAGATGTGTATTTCAGTATTGTTATACTGATGAGCTCAGTATTGTTATACTGATGGCTACTGAGATGATTGGTTCAGCATTGATATGTTGATTGTTGATATGGTTGATTCAGTATTATTATACTGATGAAAGTTTCAATATCAATATACCGATGATTGATGAGATGTGTGCTTCAGTATTGTTACACTGATATTTGGGATGATAGTTTTGGTGTTGTTACACTGATTGTTGAGATGATTGTTTTAGTGTTAACACACTGATGATGGTTGATTGTTAAGATATTTGATTGCGATAGTTTCAATGTTGCTACACTAATGATTGATGATTGTTGAGATGATTGTTAATATGTTCTTAGTATTGTCACACTAATGATTGTTAAGATGATTGTTGAGATATTTTTCAGTATTTCTATACTGATATATCAAGTTTAGTATTCTCATACTAATTATTGTTGATTGATTGAAAGTTTCAGTATTTTTTTACTGATGTAGCAGGTTCAGTATTCTCATACTGATGATTATTAATTGATGAGATGATTGATAGTTTTAGTATTTCTATACTAATGATGGTGAGGTAATTTCAGTATTTCCATACTGATATTGATGATGTTGTTGCTTCAACATTTGTATGATGATGTTGATGATGTGGTTATGGTCCCAAGACCTTGTGTTGATGATGCTGATATGGCTGTGGTCCCAACACCTTGTGTTGTTGCTGATATGATTGTGGTCCCAACACCCTCTGTTGTTAATGTTGATGTAGTTGAAGTCACAACACTTTGTGTTGATGATGATGATGTTGTTTCAACATTTCTATGTTGATGGTGATGATGTTGTCCTAACATTTCTATGCTGGTAATGCAGATGATGATCTAGCACTACAATTTATTTGGTTTTTAGCACTAACATGCTAATGATATTGTTGATTGTTTCAGTATATATATATATTGTTGATGCAGATGATGATGTTTCAGTATTTCTATACTGAAGATATAGATGATGATGTTTTAGTATTCCCATACTGAAGATATATATGTTGTTTCAGTATTTAATACTGAAGATGCAGATGATGATGATTCAGTATTTCTATACTGAAGATACATATGATGATGTTTGAGTATTCCCATACTGAAGATGAAAATGATAATACTTACGATGCAGATGGTGATGCTTTCAATATTTACATACTAGAGATACATATTATGATAGTTCAGTATTCACATATTGAATATGGGAATGATGATAGTTCAGATGATGATGTTACAAGATGATGATTCAGTGTTTACACACTGATGTTGGCAAGTAGATGATTCAGAAGATGTTGATATTATAGATTATGGTTCATTGTTTACACACGGATGATGGAAAGTATATGATTCAGAAGAAGATTCAGTATTCACATACTGATATGGCAGAAGAATATTCAGTATTCACATATTGATGTTACAAAAGAAGGTTCAGAAGATGATTCAGTATTCACATGCTGATATGGCAGAAGATGATTCAATATTCACATATTGATGTTACAAAAGAAGGTTTAGTATTCATAATATGATTCAATATTAACATACTGATGTGATAAAAGATGATTTAGTATTTACATACTGATGCTAGAGAAGATGATTCAATATCCACATACTGATACTACAGAAGATGATTTAGAAGATGATTCATTACTTATATTCTGATAGAAGATGATTCAGTACATATAGAAGATGATTCAATATTTATATACTAAAATTGTGGAAGATGATCCATGTGAGATCAATGATGACTATGTATGATGATGTTCCAAAACTTCCTATGACATATAGAGATTAACCAATCAGTTGTACAGTTGTAATGATGGTTGTGGTTGATGTAGAATGCCTTCCTAGTTAAGAGGGAGTGTTAAAATATTGTAACTTCGGAAGATATTCTATTGTAATTTTGTTGTATTCTCCTTTGGAGATGTTATTCCTCCATTCAGAGATGTCCTTGATGTAATTGGTCATGTAAAATTTATGAGGTAAACCCTCCATTGTAATTCGGGGCAATAGTACCCACAGGAGTAATATATAAAATGTATTTTGAGTCTCCCAAGGTAGGTTGACCCTAATTAGGGAACCTGACTGACCTAGTTAGTTATTTGAGACACTCACCTAATGAATATAAATAGGTGAGGAACCTCTCTCATTCACACACATCGTACACTAAAGTATTGCACTGGAGAGAGAGAAAGAGAAAGAGGATACTGTGGAAGATAAACAACTATTCTTGTTGTTGGGGTTTTACACTATCTTGTTCAAATTCTATACTGACTCAAGTTTTGTGGGGTTTTCTCCCTTGTGGTTTCCCCGAGGAAAATATTTGTGCTCTCTTATGCTGCTTCATTTTACTTTCTTTCAGTGATCCTTTGCTTATGTTTATGATTTTATTATGATAAATGTTTTTAGATATGGTATAACCATTAAAAATCTAACAGTATGTACATTACTCATCCTTGATATTTATGGCGTCGACCTCCTCTACCTACAGTGTTAGTAGTTTTTGTGGGTCTTCTTGTTCCTCTAGGATTCACAATTTTATTCATGCATCCTAAGTGTTTTGATACTTGTGAGATGAGATTCTACCACATAAATACCTCTATAGAACTAGTTGTGTAGGTTTTTACTTTTCAGATTTATGGCATAGGCCTCAGAATATCCATAAACAATCTAAATCATGCTCTATATTCTATGGTATCTATTAGATGAGATTCCACCATGGAAATATCACTATAGATATTGATGGAGGATTATTAGGTTCTTATCTTCTATCTTTACCACTTAGGACTTGACAAAACCAGAGACAATACAGCTAAAACCAATGCTAGGTTTGTACTTTTGTGACTTCAATAACCTCCCTGACAATGATGCAAAAATTTTGGTGCCTTTAATTTCCTTTTAAAACAACTAGTTGGCCCTATACATTAATTATCAACCCAAAGTGTGTCTTATTATTTCAAGGTTATCATGCAAGGTCTATGCAGGAAATGATTATCCTTTTTAACATTGGTTATCCTATATTATTACTGAATTGAACATACAAAGAATTATATAAAACACTCTCATAAATAAGAAGACACTCACATAAAAGGAATAGACACTTCAGGAAAGACACATTTGTTATCAGGAAATAAATACGTATACTTAGAAAATTATGACATCGTAATAATAAGATGGAAAGTAACAAATTTAACAATAAATATAGTAACAACATAAACACCTAACTATTAACAAATGAACTGACCACTCTTCAATCATTAATTAATAATGCAATCACAAAAATTGACAATCAATCATTAACAAACGAATTAACTAACTACAAAATGTCTATCTATAATAAATAACACAACAACAACGCCTACTCAAGGAAGGGGGTCCTTCCTCCTTTGACTAGGGCTATTGAAACAACTCACAATCTATGCTAACGTATTGTAGAAACCAAGATACTCCTTCTATTAACTAATTTTAAAAAGTTACAATAGAGTTACAACACTACTCTGTTCACAATTGAATTCTTTCCTAACTCCCTACGTTCAAGAGGAATTATCATTTATATACCTTTGTAATCATAACCTTGGGAAATGAAATATCAAAATGGTATTGAGAATCTCACAATCATCAAGCCATTCTTAACAATGTATGGGACAGTGTTAAACCCTTTGTGGAGATGTTACAACTAATCACCAAAATTTTATTCATTAGTCTTGTTTATTTGTTATGACAACTGGGTTGTGATGTTCATCGAAGAATTGACTTGTTTCTTGGAAACACAATGATACTAAGAGGAGGGGGTTGAATAAGTATGCTGCACTTTTATAAACATTTTACCTTGTTAGAACTTCATCATATTTCATTAATCATTTAAGCAACTTTACATTTATCAGCATGTGTGCATGAAACAAGAAACATATCATCAATATGGGACACCAGATGTATATGAAAAACACAACATATTATATTGATAAAAACCATAAAGAATACTTCAAAATATAAGGAGACAACAATATCCAAGTGCATTGAATACAACTGATGGGATACTTCAACCTCATAGCTTCTTTATTTCCACATAAAGGATCCCACAACACCTGCTTCAGCAACTCCAACTCCAACTAGAACTTAGGATACAACCCCCTAGTTTTTATCATCTCCAACTGAAAGGATGCTACAACACCCTAGAACATAGATTGAAACATTTTGTCCTTGCACCAGCCTTCCACCCTTTACAAGTCTTCTTTCCTATTGTCTTATTCTTCTTCTCAACTCTACAATTGACCTTACTATCAAGACTCTTTTCTCAACTTTTCATTTAACCTTAATGTCAACCGTCAACTCTCTGTCAACCATGCACCTTTGCATCACAACTGCACCTTCCCTTCTTGTAAATTCTCTACTCTATCATTAACATATCTCTATTTCAAATATGCATTACTCTGACTCATTATATTGTCTATGTTGTCTTGTTCTACACTTGACTTCACTGTTCATACTACCTTCACTTCATTGTCAAAAAAAAATTCTACATATTTAACTCGGTATTTTTATCATACTCGCGTTCTCAATCATAAATACCAGTCATGATACTATGTAACAACACCCTATTTATGTTCGCTCATTTATAGAAGGATTCACCATGCCCAAATACTTATATGGTCTAATAATTACTACAACTTGTTACAAAACATCCGCAACTAGCTTCACCATAGAACCCTTGGAATATCTAAGATTAGAGCATCTTGGTATTGCAACATAGCTCATAAAAACCTTCGGATCTACTCAATGTCTCATCCAGAGATCATGATTATTTTGGTTTTGCAACTCAGCACACAATTCCTTTATGTATTACCCATGGTATGAAATTTTCATAGCCTTTAAAACAACTCATCCTCAATCCTTCTTCATCATTAACTAGACCCACAATAGAAAAATTGATATGCCCATAAACATATCCATGATCCATACCCCAAATGAGACATTTTCCTCTCATATATACTAATTCTTTTGATTTAGAATCGACATGACTTTTCATTTTAAGACTGATTTAGCTCTTCATATGTAACTTATTCAAACATATTTGTTTAAGTTGATGTATTTGTAACTTCAGAATGTATTCAATTGTATATCTTATATTGTATTTCATTATACCCCCGATGTTTCTCCAATTGGGAGAATCATTAATATAATAAAGTCATAGAGGTTAACCCTCCTTTGTAATTTGGGGCAATAGTCCCCACAGCTGAGGGGTACTAGGGTTATTAGACTCTCCTTCTGAGATCATCCTTGGTAAGTAATTGTCAAGTGGAAAACTAGTATAAATAGAGAGTGAGACTCTCTATTTGAAACACACACTCACTCAACTATAGCGCATGAGTGAGAGAAGAGGAGCTCACACAAGTGAGAGAGAACAAATGTTGTAGATCATCTTTGTGTTTTTGGGTTTTACTTTTTCTATTATTGCTCATTCTATCTCTGTGGAATTTGCAAGGTTTTATCCTTTATGGTTTCCTAGAGGAAAATTCTTTGTGTCTCTTGTCTCTTGTGATTATTGATGTGCATGTTATTCTTTCAGATATGATCCTAGATCATATTAATTGAATGATAAAAATATAAGATGGTGTCGGAGACTCTCTGAAAGAAGACACTATGCAGCTGCAGAAGCTAGGGATTCTTAATTTCTAGGTCACTCTTGACAGATCATCAAAAAAAGGAGGCTAGGCTAAATCTCCATTGAAGGGCGCATCTTTCTATCGAAGCAAAATTTGATTTCGGGCATTTTCAGTTTTTGACCTGTCACTACTTCTGGAAATTAGGGGTTTTCACAGAAGAGGAATTTTTGAGTGAGCCAAGCATAGGATTTCTCTCCTCCTCAAAATCAAAATTTAGAGACCAAGATCAAAAAATTTATTTTGGTAAAACTACGGGAAAGTCAAACCCTAATTTGACCCTAGACCAGAAAACCCTAAAAGATGAAAACTAGTCATTTTGGTGCATTCTTTATATCTAGATATTGGAGAAATATAAAAAGCCAAAAATGTTATGGGCCAAAGATAAATTCCTGATGTACCCCATGTAAACGTTTCATATTTAGATGCACTATTTATAGGAGATATGATTCCTCCAAATTAGGGTTCCAACCTTTCCCTGGATTCATCCCTGAATAGGACACCTAGTGAAAATTGCTATATCTCGAGCTACGAAGGTCCAAATGAAATTTTGTAAGATTTTCCAAATAGGGAACGGACATTAATTCCTATGGTAAAGGTTTCAAACCCTGAAGATGAAACAGTGACACGTGGAAGTCTGTACAAGTTTGCTATGCTGAAAAATCCTAAAATAAGCCATCTTGGGAAAACTCTCATAAGTCCCAATTGGTAAAAATAATTCTGCTCAAACCTACGGTGTTGGAAAGAGGACAGAGAAGGATACATCAGTGATAAGTTGCAAACATAGAGAAGTATTACTTTAGTATATATTACAGAAACAATATCAGGCAATTCTGCAGAAGAAATTGAAGAGAACTAGGGCATCAGATATTTTGCAGTTCTGATCATAGTTTTGGGAAAATGAGTATGCTGCTCAGCTCACCTTGAAGAGGCACATATTTCTATCCATTCAGATCTGAAACATTCCAAGTTTTGAAAATTAGGTTTTCTCTAACAAACCGTAGATCATCCATAAATAGGATGGACACCTCAAATCGGTAAGATCTAATATTTTTTTATTTACATTTGAGGTTCTCATTTCAAAATGACCTATCACACCAGCTTGATGACAATGTTGGTGAAGCTAACAACTTCCAAGTATGGAAGTATAGGAACTCCATGATCCTTGAATAAATTGACCTATATAAGTTCTAAGAGCCAGAGGGGGATGTGGCTAAGGCTAGAGCCAAGCGAATCATTAAAGATTCTATTAAATATCATCTCTAATGTGTCATCCTTGAAGACACCAAAAGGAAGTGTTCAATGCTATGACGAAGAAATCGAAGAAGAATACGATATTGTTATAAGCACCTTGAATGGCCTCCCAGGATCATGGGATTCATTCATTTAAGTAATGTGTTCTAGAAGGAAGTGATTACCTTCAACAAACTCTGGGAAGAGTTCACATAAGAAGAAGCTCGACTAATAATAAGAGAAGATAAGATGGGAGCAACTGAAGATTGAGCTCTCACGATTCAAAGAAGATCCCTCAAGTGATGAGGAATATGAAGGAATCAATTCTTGAAGAACCTCTTATCCATCTTAGAATTTGGATAAGAAATGATGATGTTATGAATGAAGAAGATGATAAAGCTGAAGGCTCAAGAAGGAGTCTACCCATGAAACGAATAAAGATAAGTATTCAATTTTAATTTCATGATATTATTTGGGTATGCATGTGTTCATATTCAGTTAATGTGTTATGCATGATAGAATGTTTGCATTAATGACAGTATACTACTAATATGCATGCGATGGGTAAGTATCCCATGGTGCTATACAACTCTCCATTGCTACTTATCTAGAATGAAACCTCTTTGCTAACATATTGGATCAGTGCACAACCTGTGCATGTCATGGTAGAGATGGAAGACATCTAGAAAGTTTCCGTGAGATATGGATGAATGCTGTATTGGCTAAAATAGTTGCATAATTATATCTTTATGCATAAGAATTTTCCATTATGATTATGCCTTATGAAATGTGTTCATATTCAGTTGATGTGTTATGCATGATAGAATGTTTGCATTAATGACAGTATACTACTAATATGCATGCTATGGGTAAGTATCCCATGGTGCTATACAACTCTCCATTGCTACTTATCTAGAATGAAACCTCTTTGCTGACATATTGGATCAATGCACAACTTGTGCATGTCATGGTAGAGATGGAAGGCATCTAGAAAGTTTCCGTGAGATATGGATGAATGCTATATTGGCTAAAATAGTTGCATAATTATATCTTTATGCATAAGAATTTTCCATTATGATTATTCCTTATGAAAATTTTCTAACCATACAACTAGTTCATTTGACTTGTAGGAAAGATCACGTACAATTGCCTACAAGAAAAGAAGGATGAGACTTATTCTGAAGAACAAGTGACGACAGTTCAAGAAATAATCCAAAATGAAGAATAGTATGATGAGACTTCAAGAGGCCTCATACACACTCTAGTTATGTGACACTGTTGAGCGACATCATTGATGGAGATCCTTCTAGCTATGAATAAGTGGCTAAGAAGAAAGGGAAGGAGAGTACCAGTTCAATAATAATGATGTCTAGGATGCGATGTCAAAGAATTGAAGGGAAGTCCGTAGTCTCTTCCATATGGATCAACAATATCCATCATGCAGTAGAAGACAACATCATGGGATACAAGTAAATATTCATAGCATGAGGCTTCTCACAGAAACAAGGCATAGACTATGAAGAGACATTTGCATCCATTGGAAGTTGAGACACATGACAATCAAACTTATGTGTGAAAATTAAAGAAGGCCTTGTACGAGCTCAGAAGGAACCCATGGGATAACACATACATGAGGAGCTTGAAGATCACCTAGATGAAGATTTTAACCTTTTCTACAAGGTTGAAGATGAAAATCCTATAGAGGATGAAAATCTCACATATGGGTGCGAGAAGAAATTTTGAAAAGGTTCAAGATAGAGGATCTTGGTATCCAATGACCCTAGATGGATACATAGAATACTAGTAGCAAAGGAAGCTACTTTTCACTCTAGTATAGAATGTTTCAATGCATAGAGTACAAAAGGTAGAGGGAGAATGATGCTTCGCTTCAGAGGGAGTGACTACAAAAGATCCTCAAGTTCAACATGGCACGACAGGATGGACAGATTACTGGTGGCTCTAGGATTTACTGAGAGTAAATGGGATTCCAACCTTTACTTCAAGGTTGAAGGCGGAAGACCAGTGATGCTCCTGTTATATGTCGACAACCTATTCCTAATAGGAAAAGAGGAACTCATTAAAGATGCAAGAAGGAGACTTTCTTCCAAGTTCAAGTGAAATGACTTGGGAATGATACACTACTTTCTAGGCATGAAGGTGTGGTAGAGTATGGATGAAATCTCCCTTGAACAAGGGAAGTATGTAGTGGAGATCCTGAAGAGGCTCAGGATGATGGACTTCAAGGCCCTGACCACACCTATTGCATCGAACCTAAAGTGATTGAGTGATGCTTCATTAGAGTCGGTTGATGCTATGATGTATTGTCAGACGATTGGGTCATTGATGTACCTGACGAACACGAGATAATATATTTTCTTTGCTGTGAACAAATTGAGCCAGTTCTTGACAGATCCGAGACATGCTCACCTAATTGTTGCAAAGCATGCAGTGAGGTACCTAAAGGGTACAGTTGAGTATAGGATCAAGTATGATATGAATCAAAATCCTAACCTCCATGGTTATGTTGATTCAGATTGGTAGTGCCAATGACAAGAAGATAAACTTGGGATGCTTCTCCATTTTGAGATCTAGTATGGGTTACTAGTTTGGAAGGATAGAGTCCTGGATGATGTTGAGCACAGCTGGGAGAGGAGTATTGAAGCTCCAGTTTTTTATCCATATCGAGATCTCTTAAAAGAGGGAGTTCTAGCATAGTTGATGGGACAAGTTGTGTGAGCATAAAATCCTGGTAAATCTCGTAGGTTTCTTAGCATAAAAAGTCCTGTAGGTTTTCCTTATATGTAATCAGTCCTGGAAAAGCTCATAGGTTATCCTTGGATGTAATAAACCTTGATGTGATTCTATGCTAGAAATGGCCAGAGTGAACTTTGAGTACTTCAGACAGAGTCTTGGAGTTTATCAAATCGAAGTTCCTTCCAAGTGGAAGTGATGATTACGGAAGCCTTTATGACATGGTGGCAAGATTGGTTCCTCCCATGGTTAGATATAAGTGTTGTGCCTTTCGAACATGGAGAGAGGATTGGTTCCTCCCATGGTAAGATGTAAGTGTTGTGCCTTTCTGACATGGTGAGAGGATTGGTTCCTCCCATGGTTAGATGTAAGTGTTGTGCCTTTCTGACATGGTGAGAGGATTGGTTCTTCCCATGTTCAGATGTAAGTGTTGTGCCTTTCTGACATGGTGAGAGGATTGGTTCCTCCCATGGTAAGATGTAAGTGTCGTTCCCTTCTAACATGGTGGTAGGATTGGTTCCTCCCATGGTCGAATATAAGTGTTGAGACCTACAACTACCATGAAAAAGGGTTGGCTCTGTAGAACTACAACTAGCATGAAAAATGGTTGGATCTTTAGAGGAAGACCTTACAGAGGGCAAGTCCTACAACTAGCATGAAAAATGGTTGGCTTTGTATAACTACAACTAGCATGAAAAATGGATGGCTTTGTAGAGGAATACCTTGCATAGGGCAAGGCCTACAACAAGCATGGAAAATTATTGAATCTATAGGGGAATACCTTGCAGAGGGCAAGGCCTACAACTAGCATGAAAAGGGTTGGATCTGTAGAACTACAACTAGCATGAAAAAGGATTGGCACTATAGAGGAATACCTTACATAGGGAAAGGCCTACAACTAGCATGAAAAAGGGTTGGCTATGTAGAGATAAATCCATCATGAAAAAGGTTGGCTATGAAGATGGAGAACTACATCTAACATGAAAAATGGATGGCACTATAGATTTACATCCAGCATGAAAAAGGGTTGTCTTTGTTGATGAAGACCTACATGGAGGCTAGGCCTACAACCAACATGAAAAAAGGGATGGCTTTGTAGAACTTCCTATGATGAGTAGAATTGAGAGAAAGAACCATTTGCTCGAGATAGCGGGATCAGTGATGATGATGATGATCAAGTTCGATGATGATCCAACTTTGATGATGATCCTATAATGAAGACTTGTGTTGATGAACTATGTCAAGAGAATACCTTCCTAGTTAAGAGAGAGTGTTGATGTATTTGTAACTTCAGAATGTATTCACTTGTATATTTTATATTGTATTTCATTCTACCCTGATGTTTCTCCAATCGGGATAATCATTAATATAATAAAGTCATGTAAAGTCATAGAGGTTAACCCTCCTTTTTAAGTTGGGGCAATAGTCCCCAAATTTGAGGGGTAATACGGTTATTAGACTCTCCTAGTGAGGTTGGCCCTGGTAAGTAATTGCAAAGTGGGAAACTAGTATAAATATAGAGTGAGACTCTCTATTTGAAACACACACTCGCTCAACTATAGTGCATGAGTGGTAGAAGAGGAGATCGCACAAGTGAGAGAGAGAACAACTGTCAGAGATCATCTTTGTGTTTTTGGGTTTTACTTTTGATATTGATGCTCATTCTATCTTTGAGGAATTTGCGGGGTTTTCTCATTTATGGTTTCCCCGAGGAAAATTCTTTATGTCTCTTGTCTCTTGTGATTATTGTTGTGCATGTTATTCTTTCAAATAAGATCCTAGATCATATTGATTAAACGATAAAAATACAACAATTTATAGGTTTTCCTACTAAGGGTTTCTTGAGAGAAAATACATTACTTCTTTTGGGATTTAGGTGGGTCCTTTTGAGGGCTTAAATACCACAATATTTTGGTCCACACAATTTACAATTACCACTCTTAACTTGATCTCAATTATGGTTTATCCTTCATGTGTCCTCCATCCATTTTCATTGGCCTCTCTTCAATGAGTTACATGCCTTCTTATAACACTTTTCAAAGGCTCCAAGATGTCCTAAGTGGGCCTTTATCAATCCTACAGTAGTTTGTCATGCATGATTTTCCATAGGGCTTCAAAAAAAATAGAGTATTAACTTGTATTCTTATTCAAGGCTCTACACTCAAGAATTCAAGGGCTAAAGCATATTTAAATTTGTATAACAACGAATTAGTACGACAAGGTCTCAGTCTACTTTAATTATGATTCTGTTCAAATCTTATCCTTGTTATCTTTTTATCTTCCTAACAAGTTATATAAATCGAAAGCATCAATGTTATCACAATTAAATGCATCGATGTCTTAAATGGAAATAAAAACATCAATATTATTAATTATAATCACACACCAAGGGTTATATAAATAAAATGAACTTGTGTACCACAATTTAATGTTATGCACTAGTGCATTTGTCTATGAAAGGAACCAATGTGCATGTATTTGAAAACAATAGTGCACATGTAATTTAAATTCACCAACATGCCATTATAATACTAACACATTGTTTAAAAAACATGCACTATAAACTCTAGATTCCCAATTTGTTTTAGTTATAATAGACATCTGTTAAAACATCCAAAAAAAGATAGAATGGTGGGTGTTTTAGTAGATAATTTTGTTATGATTTTGGCCAATCTTGTTGTACTAAAAATGTCAACCAGAATTTTTTTCCTTGTAGTGTTAATTTAGCGGTGAAGCAGGGTTTTTCAAAACCCTAGATAGAAAGCCTCATTGTTCCTATTTTTAAAAGTGGAAATAAAAACAATCCATATAATTAAAGGACCATTATTATTTGCCCTCTTTTATACAATTTAAATGGAATTATCTTGTAAAAGAAGATCAACATATGGGTAGAGAGTCATAAAAATATCTAAAGGCAAGGTAGGATTTAGGATCTATCATTCAATTATTGACCACCTCGCTACACTTAGGATCATTACTAAGGAGTGTTGTATTAATAAAACCAATATTTTGTGTTTCTCTATTGACTTTAGAAAATCATTTGACACAATTCCCATAACTAACATTCTGAATAGTTTATAAGAGCTAAAAGTCCCTTTTGAGTTGAGAGCTATTGCGATAAGGTTATTTCCAAGTTTATAAACTTTGAGGGAAGGTCAAAAGAAATTAATTGTAATATAAAAGTCAAGAAAGGTTGTTCGATGTTTGGAAGATGCAGGTTGTGTTGGAATAATATTGGTTGGTATAACCATCATCCCTTTTCTTTACATTAATGATATTATTCTTATAGTGTGAAGTCCCAATGATATCAATAAGTGACAACAACTTCTCAAGGATTTTTTTTCTAGTACATGTATGACAATTAACCCTGACAAAACAAAGTTTATGATAATAAAATAAAAAAATATCACTTGTGCTAACTTCATATATGAAAATAAGAACTTAGATGATGTGGATTCAGATAAATATATTGGAATTGATCTTCATCACAAGCTTAACTCGAATTGTATAATTGAGAAAAGGATTAATCAAGGGTGGAAATATTATTATGGACATGAAAATAATTGTAAATAACAAGACCTTTGGATATGGGAGAATATGAAACTCCTATTTGACACTCCTCTCACTCTTATTATCTTATGTGAATGTGAAATTTGGGCTTGAATCATATCTACGGAATCATGGTAACTTATAGATAAAATTCAAAAGTGTTTTATAATGTATAATATTAAAATTAAAGGAGACACACCCTATCCTATCCTTCTCATAGAAGTGAGTCCCTAACCCATTGAGAGAATGACTGTAACTAGGTACCTAATGTACAAGAGAACAATAAACATGGGAGACAAGAGGCTTCCTAAGGTTTCTCCATAATCTAGTCAAAACAACATGTGGCTTAAATGAGGTTGAAATATAGACACCATGTCTTACTATGGGAAACCCCCGACAATAAATAATGAAATGCATGATATAACAGAAATAAAAGAAAACCGAAGGATATTATTGATTGTAGGGAACTTAAAGGGGGAACCTGATTTGATCAATCTCAATACAAATAACTCATGGATGCTTTCATTGGCCTCAATACATACTTATAAACTAATTCTAATCTAGACAACTATTACTCCCCATGAATGTGGGATAAACATGTACTTATATACTAAGTCTAATCTAAACAACTATTACTCCCAATGAATGTGGGATAAAACAATATACTCATGGGATGAATTACAAAGCATATGTGTCCAACAAGATACTAACGAAGTAAAGAGAAGGGTTGACATGGGCTCCTAACATCTCCTCCCTACTATAAAAGCTTTATCCTCAAATATTTAGATGTGGAAGTTGTTTCTAAATATAAGGAGTGGTTCCCATATATCATCCTCTGGTTGCATATCGTGCCACTAGCTTAATACCTATGTGATGGATCGAGAGTGAAGCTGATGAGTGAACCTATTCAGGATGTCCTCCAACTCTAAAATGATGGATCCTTCATTATCCAGTTCTGGTAAAAAAATTTGTACTCTGATGTTGGTGTCAATAACTTTCTTAAGACAAGAGACATGAAATATTGGGTGAACGTGAGAAGGAGGAAGTTCCAATTTATAAGCAATGGACCCAATCTTCTAAAGAACCTTAAGTGGACCATAAAAATTTGGATCCATCTTATGACGCCCTTTGAGTTTCAGATAGGATTTCTTGTACACTTGTAGATGAAGAAAAAATATATCACCAACTTGAAAAGTGCACTCAGAACGGTGTTGATCGATTTGTTGTTTCATTCGGTTTCTTTCCATGTGAAGATTGTCCTTCAAAATGTGAAGAATATGATCTCAGTTTCAAAGAACCATGTCAACTTCCTGAACTAGTAAATTGTTGGGGGTGTATGGAAGGAACGTTGGAAGTGCTTGACCATAAATTGCTTCATATGGAGTCATTTTCATGTAGTATGGTAAGAGGTATTGTACCACCATTCAGCGAGATGGATATAGTTTTCCATGCATTTGTTGATAATGTATGTCTAACCATCTATTTGTGGGTGATACCCTGAACTCATCTTTAGTTTGGTGCTAGTTTGGAGAAATATTTTTGTCCAAAAATGACTTGTGTAAGTTGCATCATGATCAAAGACAATGGAAGTAGGGATTCCATGAAGATGGAATATCTAGTCCAGGAAAAAAGTTTCAACTGAGGAGGTGGTATATGGATGGATCAGAGCACAAAAATGACTATATTTGGAGAGGAAATCAACCACAACCAATATCAATATATTCCTTCCATATTTAGGGATCCCTTCAATGAAATCCATCGAAATATCTATCCAAATTCATGTAGGGATGGTCAAGGGATTGAGAAATTCCAGAAGGAGTGTCGTTTCACCCTTGTGGTGCTTGTAGGTGTCACATCAGCCTCCATCTATTAATTTCCCTTTTCATTCCCTTTTCATTCCCTTCCAAAAGAAGTTATGTTGTGCACACGCACATGTTTTGAGGAACTGATAGTGCCTTGCCAATGGAGAAGCATGGAGTCCATAGAATACAACATGTTGAAGATCTGTGCTCTAGGGAAGCACCATACAACCCTTATATCTCAGAGAAGAACCATCCCAAGAGTAATGTGGTACAAAATAAGGGTTATTGTCCAACTATTAGATGATTTCAAATAATGAAGAGTCATTGACATAGCCTTACTGAACATATTACAACCAATTTCGAATAGGAATAGAAATATTTGAAAGAGAAACATGGTAATCAAATCTATGAGAAAGAGCATCTACCCCCAGATTGTCCTCACCCTTCTTGTAATTGATCTCATACTCATAACCCATAAGTTTTCTAACCCATTTTTGTTGTGTTAGGGATGAGACCCATTGTTCCAGGAAATATTTCAAACTTTGGTGATTAGACTTGATGCAGAAATGATCCCTAATAGGTATGGTCACCACTTCTTCACTGCATGCAAAATAGCCATCATTTCCTTCATATATGTAGATGTGGCTAAATTGTTATCAGAGAAGGATTTGCTAGTGAACGTAATGGAATTTTCATCTTGAAGGAGAACAAAACCAAGTCCATTGTCACAAGCATCACTCTCAATAGTTAAGGGCTTGGAAAAATTGGGCATAGCTAAAAAAAGTGTGGTACATTTTGGCCTCTATATTCTCCTTGTCTTGACCCACGGTTAAATACTTCAACACAATACCAACATGACAGCTCAACACATTGGCCCGACAAAGCAAGCTCAGTCGGCAACACCCGTGAAGTAGGCACGGTCTCACCGGAGATATCTTAATGGGTAACTGCAAGAACCATGTTTCCATAGTTGGTGAGGGATTATAGTCCCTTGGAGCATGGATAAGGCTCTCAACAAATACAATGGGAAGGAGTATTTCACTCTACGACAGTGGCACAACTATGTGCCATAGTTCACCTGCACGACACAACAATTTCCTTAGGCCTTACTGACTGGTGCAAGGGTGCGACACAACCAACCCCTTACACTCTACAGAGAGTGTGCGACTTATATTTATACTTAGCAAATTAACCATGAACTCATACATAACATTCCAGTAATGATTTAAACATTCATTCATTCACGGATTAATAAGATGGAGTCATACATTCAACAGTAACTCATCAATACACAGTAAGCAGCTACTTGACCTTCACATAAAAATTCAATAGTCATCAATCATTCAACATAGGAAATAACATGGAAACCCATCTGGGAAAAACCACCAAGGTGCTCTTCATCTAGCATGAGAAATGGATATAGCACCTTGCATCCTGAAACTTGCTGATTGTTCTTAAGATATGTCTTTCTGACTCAATATTCTTGCTCTCATTCCCTTTGGTTTATTCTTTTATCTACTCCTACTAATCCGCACAAAGCCTTGATCGACTCTTCTACTCTACAAGTGGCCTGCGCATACAGCTGTAAGACCTACGGCTCAACAACCTTCTACCTCTATTGTTTATCAAACTCAATAAACTTACATAACCTTTTGAAACCTTATATAGAGCAGTTTTCTCCTACTTATAGTATCTGCGAGACCACACAAGGTCGACTAAGTACAGCTCATTTATTATAGACTCAAAAACTTACAAAATATCTATGTTACATAAATTTCGACCCGTAACTAGCCGTGAAAGTCCTGAAAGACATTAAACACAACTTTAACTAGCCACAAAAACATATTTCAGCTTACTTGTGTTGGTCATAACTAGCCGCAAAAACTGTACTTTAATCTTCCATTGGTTCATCCTTCTATTGCCTTCCTTAATTTCCACATGTCCAACTTTAACTCTTCTACCTGCCTCTTCCAATGATTCAGATCTTCCTTCCTCATCGTAGGTATCCTTGTCCCAGCTTTCCTTTTTCTCTTCCTCTTCTGCGCACATGTTTTATCTTCCTATGTCGGTTCCTTAATTCCCTTCTTGACCTGTTTTTACCTTGTCACGTGTGCACTTTTCCTCTTTTTCTTGCGCATCTGATTTATTATTGTATACTTTTCCTTCTTTTCCTCTCTCTTATCCTGGCCAAATAGGCCCCCAACACTCAAATGTGGATCATCCCAAGCTACTAAGCAAAAAGGAACTTCTCCTCAAAATTTTGTGCCGCAAAATTCCATGTTTCCCTCAAAAACTTATGTTTTTGGTGCAATCTGCACCACAGGACAAACCTTATCCTCTAATTCCTTCAAAAATTATTGCACCAAAGAAACATCCATGCTGAATTCCTTAGCTTGTTTCTCCAATTGCTCCACTTGGTCGTAACTAATGTGTTCTAACAGTCCCGCTTCTAGCAATCATGCAATATGCTAAAGCTTCTGCTGCACGGGATGAATAAGTCTTGTCACTCGCACTGCTTTCAACTAATATGTTTCCACCTCCTCATTCCTAGTTCACTCTCGATCATGCAGGGATTGAGCTTCCTTCTAAATTTTTTTGAGCTCATCCATGTCAGTAACCTTCTCCTGCAGTGAGAGCTTCTTCATCTCTACCTTCGCAACGATGATTTTCTGATCAGCTTGTTGCGCATCCGCCTTGATATTCTCTCCCATATCATCTTCCATAAGCACCTGCCATATAGTGGAAACAACTTCAACTACCTTAGAGCAGAGATTTTCTCCATCTCGTATCTTCACAACAACCTCAGACACTGCTTTATTGCATTCCTCAAGCACCTCTAGAGGTGTGCTTGGTACCTACATGGCTTGAAGTTCCTCAACCTGCTTCTTTAACTCCATTGCAATTCATAACAGCCGAGCAACCTTAGCTACTGAATATTCATCTTTTTGGCCCACTTTCGATGGGAACCCAATGACTATGCCCTTAATGGTCTCAGCTAGTGCAATGCAGCTTTGCTCGCATGCCTCGATTTCTTGTTCTTTTTCCTTAAGGAGGGCCTTGTGCCCCTCAAGTTCTTGCTCTTTTTCCCTAAGGAGGGCCTTGCGCTCCTTCACCTTTCATTGTCGTTTTTTGGCCTGATAGTGTTGTACAGGATTATGCACCTAATAACCATAGGTCTGGGGTTACCAACATACTCAATCACTTGCAGACAATTGACTTCTAAAGTGTAGAATAGGAAATAGGAGGGTCAGAAGGACTTACTTGATAAACGAAGGTTGATCCTTGCTATTCTCTTCCTCTCTGCTCCACTTCAAAAGTCTTCCGGACTGCTCATCTTTCACCTATCAAAAGACACTCTTCCAGATACAATATGATTCATATACATATATGCAGGTTAGGAAAATCAAATATTATACTGAGATATAAACATCTGTCAAACCATAAGACATGAAACACATATGGAAGAAGTAATATCTTTATTATCAATAATGGAAAGAGTTTAGGTTACAACCCAACGTCTGAGACAAGGACTCCTCTGCAACCAAAGGATTCTGAGTTCAACTACTCCAAAGACTTCTATATACAATCCACCAGCATAACTTTGCTCTCCAAGTTTTCATATCCAACACCCTCCCCAAGGCCTGTATTTATATGGGTGAAATAAGGCAGTTCTCGAAGGTTAGGGAAGTTGTGGCAGTTGAGGAAATTAAGTTAAATGAGTTAACTAATCTCCAATCAACGAGTGTTTTAATGTTTTAATGTTGAGAGACACATACGCAGGTATGTATAAGGGAAACCCACGTATGATTCGCGACTTAGTATAAAGGCAACCCACGAATATATGTATATGCGACTTGCTACACCCGGGACTCGCGAATGATGCGTGAGTTGTATAAAAGGAGAGTCGCGAATGCACCTCAACATAGCCAAATAACAAAGTAATTAGGTGGATGAAAGGAGAATGTATTCTAGCACAAGCCAATCTATAATGTTATGGGCAAACCTCTATCCATAAGTGTCCTTTTGTGTGCCAACATGAGGGGTGATGGCACTCGGATGGAGAGGTGCCAATCAGGTGTATAACAGATGCCCCCTAATGTGTGAGGTCAGAGGGGAACGATGGCCTAAATACATTATAATCTTTAACTCTAGAGAACTCAAAAATCCAATGGAGCAGAGAGAGTACCTGAAACAAATACATGGTAATTTCATATACAAAGTTACATCTGAGGATGCTATGTTCAATTTACTGGAACACTAGCTCCTTTACAATATTTGATTACATCATATGATACGGGTAAAACCACGTATATTACAAAGGTGGATCAAAGCCACAATACAATAATGATGAGTCTTCAAAGATCTGAAAGCTGGAGATAGAAATAGAACATAGTCTTGCGCAACTTAGTTCATGAGTCAAGAACTAAGGTCTTCATAAAGGATCCCAAAGAACCAGTACAATCCAAGCCATGTGAATAAGGGTAAGCTGAAGTTGAACATGGAGAGGATTCAACAGTTTGTCAACCAATAATGGATAATTGACAACTGAAGCAAAGGAATTCACCAATGATGAAAGTGAATCCAGAGGTACCATCATCAAAACTCTAGGTCTTCGTCATCAGTAAGTGCTGAAACAGAACCATGCTGTGATAAGGAAGGCAATAGATCCTCCAACGGATCACAAGAGTGACTAGGAACTGGGAAAAAGAAGGGAGACACAAGTAAATAGATAACAGATATAACAGTGATGGGATCGGGTTATAGATCAAACACTGGGAAGAGTCCTTGAACAGTGAGCACAACACAGAGATGACCCAAGGCAGCATACAACGGATAGATAGAACAACTAGACTTATCTGTCATGTAAGAGACATGAGCAGATTCCCCAAGTATAATGGACAAGAGGAGGATTCAGAAACTCAAAGTGATAGCTGAACACAAGTGAACACTGAAACATGGATATCGGAAAGCAAAGAGTGCTATGTTCAAGGATGACATGCTTCCATTACTGAAAACAAGAGAAAAATTCTTCTTTACCTTCCCTGTTAGGTTTTAATGAGTCCAGGAAAGTCAACTCGATTCCCTCTTCATTTTTTAACAAGCTTGAAGAGATGGGAAAAGAATGCTTGATAGTGTCACTTATCCGTGGATTTAATGAGCCCGAACTAGTACATGCTCAGTCGGTGTTTTCACATTTAGAGAGTCTGAAAATGCCAAAGAAGACTCCAGGAGGGTCCTTTTTCATCCTATTTAGTCTCCTGAGGCCGAAAAAGTATAAAACAAACCACAGAAGAACTCTCTTAACTTCCGAAGAAGAAAAGGTGAACCTTTTTCGTACTTAGTCGGGAAGGTCCGAAAAAGGTTAAATTACCACCTACCCAATGCTCCTTCCAGAACAACATAAAATAGCTTGAGTTTTACGAGTGTGAAGGAAAGCAAGATCACTCAGAAAGATCCATTTGGTTATGAGAAATGGGGCTTACAAAAATAAACTCGTTGCTTTGTTCTTGAGTGTTTAACGAGCATGACAAAGACACAAAGTACACTCGAAATCTTTTTCATGTTTGGGTCCAGAGCACGAAAAAGAGAAAACTAAGCTCAAACCGGGTGTTCCTTTTCCGTAAATTTAGTCCCTCAAGTCCAGAAAAGTGATAAACCTATACCTGAGAATACTCTTCCCAATTCAAAAGAAAAGAGAGTGATCCTTTCTCATATTATTCCGCATGGTTCGAGAAAGAGATAACCTACCACCAATGCAGATGCCCGTTCACATATTCTTAACGAGCTTGAACGGATGAGATAACTCGGCAGTCAAGTCTGTTTTGAGGAGTCAGACCTGGGCCTAAAGAAACTCCATAAGGGTGGGAGTCCTATAAAGGGATAGCTTGTAAAAAGAGATTCAGAAGAAGCTCAATTTGGCATGAAAAATAGCTAGGAGGACACCCATGGGCCTGAAATAGTGACGGCATGAGCATCAAAGGATGACAAAGGCATATAAGGATGATACTCATGAAATAAGGACCCTAGACACGGAAGAACAATGGTAGAAACAAGGGACTAATGGATTAGAATACCATAGTCCGTGGAAAAATGTTGAATACTAAGGTTAATGTGGAGTGATAAGATTCCAACATGTGTTGGAAATAGCAAAACCACCCTAAAGAAGCACCAACACTTTGAAAAAGTTGATAAACCTGTTCCAAGGTACAAAGAGGGTGATATTAGTCAATTGACATTTCAAACTATATAAAAAGACCCACTTTACGAAATTTTATTTCTATAAAGAGTTTGAAAATTAAAACATTTCTCACCATTTGAACTTTTTGGACCAAAAAGGAAAGATTTACCCTCTACCATTGATTGATCGCCGTGGACAATTGGACTGTCCGAATTAGAATCCGTCAGCTTCAGGTAATTCTACACCCTAACCTCGTCAATTTGATCCAAACAAATATTAAAATTAATGGTTAATTCAGTATTTATTAGCATCCCAAACATATATCAGTGGGCATGTGCATGTTGCCAAGTGTAAGAGTCGCGAATACGCGTTTCATACGCTGGTTGTCAAACAGGAGAGTTGCGTATGCCTCGCGACTTGCCTAAGTGGATAGTCGCGTATGCTGTGCTAAGGGGAAAAAGTTTAAAAATAGTCAAAAATTTAAAATTTTTATTGTGAAATACTGAATCCAATTGTTGATACTTGCCATGAAAAATATGGTGCTAGAGTGGAGGGAAAGAGAGCATGAAATAATGGATCATGCGGCGCTCCAAAGAGTGCCCACAATACAAGCATTGAGGACTTGTGGGCTACTGAAGTTCTTTTGTACCTTGCCCATGCGGGCCAATGTCCACATTCTAGAGTTCATGGTCAATTACTGGGACCATGAGTTGGGGATGTTCAATCTTCAGGGTGAGACCTTAGAGTTGACCATGGAAGATATATCTATTTCATTACCGGGTTATCACAACAGGGAGCACCGGTGAATTTGGAGGGCACTGATAGGGGCGGTGGCCCCTTGAGTGTCCAGAACTATGTGGACATATTCTGTATACCGGGTACTCAGAAGAAGGGAAGCAGCGTTCTCATTGCAGACATCCAGGATTTTACTCTCCAGGTACTAGCTAGTACCATTGTGAGACTTGCAGAATCATCAAGGTTACATATAGCCACTAGGAACTAGATGAGGGTGGTGGTTGATTGCTTTAGAGGTGCCCTCTATGATTGGTGCTCGGGAGCCCTCCCCATCATGAAGAGGCAACTCTCAGACTGCAAGAGAGGAAGACGCAAGAATTTTGGTTATGCCAGCATACTAGTAGCATTCTTCTTCGAGAGGGTACCAGCTATGAGCCATGCTATACCACTACAGGTCAGATCTCCTCGTCAGCCTAGGATAAGCCGATGGGAAGACATCTTCCTCCGTCAAGGAGGAGGATATGTGGTACACAGCATGTATGATGATGACTTTTACATATGGTGGGAACGATAGCTGTCGGCGTTGGAGCAGTTTCCATACGCCAGGATGGATTTCCGAGGTGATCCCAACCTAGTCCTCCCTCCAGGAGGAATATGGGGCAAGATGGGTAAGTAATTTTTAAATTTTTTTATCATTATCAAATTTTTATGAATTTTCAAATGATAGGATATATACATATGTACAAGTATTAATCCGATTTATATGTCAAAATGCAGATATTGGACCAGTCCGCCCTGAAGGGTGCCTGCGGATGTTCGTCTATCTGGTTGTAGGAGGAGACCCAGGATTGGTGCGAGTACTAGAGGGGAAGTTGGCTAGGCTGACCCAACGAGTACCGACGATACGTATTGAGCACATACCTACAGCCATGTAGGAGTTTGTTGTAGGGGTTCCACCGGTTTGGCTGTGGCTATTCAGGCGAGTAGCTAGAGCAGTACTTGTGTATAGAGATGCGGTGGAGGCTGCCGAAGCCGAGGAGGCTAAGGAAGCTAGGGTGCATAGAGATCATGGGGACCAAGGAGGTCCTAGTGGCCAGGGCGGCCAGGCTTAGACCTAGGGCATTTTGATGGATTTTGATCCACATTTTTGTATATTTTGTATATGACGGGATCTACGAATCAGACTCGACCTATCTATGACATATATATATATATATATTTATGTTTGGTTGTCAGTTTATTTACAAATGTTTCTTATATGTTTGCTGTATAATTTTATCAAATGTGTGTGAGATGCCAATCCAAAATGTAATTAGCATATGCATCAGTTAATGAATTTTGGTTTCATGGAATATGATTAAAAGTAATAACTTCAAAATGTCTTTCCAATAAACTAATTTGCATGAACTGACGTAACAAGGTAGGATTATGCACCTGGTAAGCTCAATTGAGCTGGGAAACAACCAAATGAGAATCCAAACGGACCTCAAGCTGGGTAATGCCACATGACAAAGCATCCCATAGGAGCTCAATAACAGCCCTATACTCAGCAACATTATTAGAAGCAGGACCTATACAAGCGCCTCCTGCGGCAACAAGCTGTCCTGAGGGAGAATAGATAACCCATGCTGCCGAAGCCAGGTTACAAGTGTGATGGATGGCGCCATCAGTGAAACCTACATACATTTTGAAAGACATCTACAACAATCAGCAGATAGTATAAAAAACAAAACTGACAACCTAATGTACATAAAAATGCATACACTAATATACAAGAAAAAGTGCTAAGCCTAAGCGTACTACTTCTTCAAGTAGAGCCCATTTCTAGGCTCAGGCAGCTTATTCCCATCATAATCCACTAATTCATATGCACCTTTACTCAATACTTTAGACATGACATAGGGTCCTAACCACATGGCCTTGAATTTTCCTGCCCCCAGAGGTTCTTTATCCTGGTCCCAGAGCAAGACAAGTTCCCCTTCAAAGAAAACCCTAGGTTTGACTGATTTATCATATTAAGCTTTAAACCTATTCTTATGAGCCTGATTAGCAATCAGCACATCTCTACGCTATTCATCAAGGTGCTCTAAGTGTACCAAGTGTTCTTCAAGCTCAGTCGTATCAGGTAACACATGAATAGCTATCTGCAAGGATGGGATTTCACATTCAATCGGCGTAATAGCTTCCACCCCGTGAACGAGTTGGAAGGGGGAGAACCCCGTAGCAGTCTTTACATTGGTTCAATAAGCCGAAAGAGCAGGGTATAACATGATGTGCCAATTCGAGTGGGCTGCATTAATAGTACGTTTAAGAATAGTTTTTAAAGTCTTGTTTACAGCCTCAACCTGACCATTTTCTTGCGGATAGTATGGAGAAGAATGTTCTTGTCGAAATCCGAGCATGGTGGTCAGTTCTGTCATCATATTATTTTGAAAATGACTGCCATGGTCAGTGACAATCACTTTGGGAATACCGAACCTTGCAATAATCTGATTGAAAACGAAGAAAGCTGTTGTTTCCTTGTCGGCTTTAAAAGTAGGCATTGCCTCTGCCCATTTCATAAAATAGTCTACAGCGACAATGATGTATTTATGCCCCCCAGCCGAGGCTGGGTTTCATGTCACGTAATTGGTCCCCCATTTCATAAAGGGGCCTACCGAGACAACGGGAAACAAGGGAGCAGGATGTGACCGCATTTTCTTGGTGTAAAGCTAACACGGATGACGACGCTTCACTGCTTCCACACAATCTTTAAATATCGTGGGCTAGAAATAACCGGCACGTAATATTTTATGGGCCATTGCTAACCTAGATAAATGACCCCCACATGCTCCACTATGAGAATCATTTGGGACAATCTCCACTTCCTCATGAGTAAGGCAGCGACGCAAGACGCAATCTACCCCTCGTCGATATAAAGTATCTCCTATAATGAGGTAGTTTTTAGCATGAAGGCGTAACTTACATAGGTCTTCCCTAGAGTAAGTGGTAGGGTACTTTAAAGTCTGGAGATATATAAGAATATATCCGTACCAAGGATCAGAGGTGGATATAAGGAAGATGTGCTCATCTGGGAATGAGTCATCCTCAATTACTACATCTTCTTCCGTAGGAAACTATGCTATGCTCAGCAAAAACTAAGGACTTTTTAGACTTAGCAGATTGGAAAAACAAGTCAAAATCTTGGAGAATGACTATCCATTTGTTGAATTTTCCCCCAACAATGCGTCGGGATAAAACATATTGGAAAGGGTTTACATCCACCACTACAGTAGTGGTCCTCAGTAAAATGTAGTGCCGTAACCTTTGTATAGCGTAAACAGTTGCTAAGGCTAACTTCTCGATGTGGGAGTATCTAAGCTCAGGTCCAACCAAAGCACGTCTAAGATAATAAATGACATGCTCAACGAGCTTATCCTCCTCTTGAACTAGTACTACCCCAATGGTCGACTCCAATGCAGCCATATATAATATAAAATCCCTAGAATAATCTGGTGGGCGTAATAAAGGAGCCGACAGCAAGGATTTTTTCAATGCCTCGAACGCAAGTTGTGCGGTTTCATCCCATACAAATGGAGTGTCCTGTTTGAGCAGGCGCATGAAACCTTTAGTAATCTTGGCATAATTAACGATAAAATCTCGAAGGAAGTTAGACTTTCCTTGCAGGCTCTGAAGTTGCCTGAGAGAACGAGGAGGAGGCAAATTTACAATAGCCTCAACTTTTAAAGGATCCACCTAGATGCCTCTACTAGAGACAATGAATCTAAGTAATCTCCCTGACTCGACGCAGAATACACACTTGTGGGGATTCAAGCGAATTTTATAGTATCTGCATCTCTCAAAAATTAACCGTAAATGATCTGGATGTTGGATCCTCTTTCGAGAATGTGCGGGAAGATCATCAAGGTAAGGCTCGACAATGGCTTTAATGTCATGAAAAGAAAAGTTCATGGCTCATTGAAAGGTTGCCCCCGCATTTTTCAATCCGAAGGGCATTTTCCTATACGCAAATGTACCCCAAGGGCAAATGAAAGTAGTTTTATGTTTGTCTTTCGGTTTGATTTGGATTTGATTGTAGCCAGAGAAACCATCCATAAACGAGAACACCTCACTTCCCGCACATGCATCTATGATTTGATCAATAAATGGTGTGGGGTAGTTGTCCTTAGGACAGGCTTTGTTAAGATCTCTAAAGTTTGTACAAACGTGAATAGTCCCTTGCTTTTTATCAACAGGAATAGGGTTGGACACCCATTCAGTCAAAGCTATGGGATATATAAAACCTGCTTTCAACAGCTTTTCAAACTCTGCCTTCACAGCCGCCGCTTTACGCGGGTTCACAGGACGTAATTTTTGTCGAACTGGCTTGGCATCAGGATAGGTTCGGATCTCATGTTGAACAATAGATGGATCTATGCCTGGCATCTCCTCATATGACCAAGCAAAGACATCGAGGAACTCCTTGAAAAGGGCAGTGTAGATAGCAATCTCCTTCGGAGAGCAGTTTGCACCTATATAGATGTTTTCCATAACATCTGGGTTTACAGAAATGTTGATAGGTATAGTGGCGGAAATTTTTTCCATATTCCCCTCGTCAAACACTCCTTCCCTAGGCAAAGGGTTGACAGGTGTATCAACATCTCTAGACAGTCTCACATGAAACTCTTGGTTTTCTATCTTGCTTAGGTCTGGAAGGAAATAAGAGCGGTGATGAAGATCCTCACATATCTTATCACGTCCACACATAGCTTCCAGAATAGCTTCATCGGAAGGTAAAATGGGAGTCTAAGCAATCTATGGAATGCAAAGAGTTTTCCGCCCATGTGGGCAAATAGACTTCTTCCAGATCGCTCGAGACTGTTAGAGGATCTGGAATGGGATCAACAGTGGTTTGGGTGATAGCTTGATATGCCACTTCCACTGCCGATAAGGGCACTTCCGATTCCTGGGGAGTTGGGAGAACCCAAGGATCAGTCCTATCGACCACCGTGGTAATAGAATTCCCCACACTAGTAGAACCGATATAGTTAATCGGGGCTGGAAAATAGAATGTGCCCATCAAGGATGCATACATTCTAGCCCCCAAGATCTGTGCAGTAGGTTTGTCCTGATCAACCAATGGCACAGTGGAATATTTAGACTCGAAATGGCCTTTTTGGGTAAAATCAAGTTGGTCAACAGTAACCACCTTTCCCTCATGTGGAAAAACCATGACACGAAAGACAGTCGATGCAACAGTAGACATTGCATAAGTCCAATTCCTTCCCAGAAGCAAATTGTAGTCCAAGGGAGCATCAATCACTTCAACTTCAACAGACACTGCTTTGCCTGCCAACTTAATCTCAAAAGCCGGCAAGATACCATGTAGACGGAAAGACCTTCCATCAAAAGCAGTAAGTAAAGTGTTTGATGGGACCAGCTCTGGGAATCCAAGAGCTTTCCAATAGGCCAGGGACATAACACATGTAGAGGCTCCCTCATCAACAAATTCCCTTCCAATGGTCTTACCACCATGGACAACATCTATTGATAGGGCTACATGGTAAGGGAGGAGAATTTTGACATCAGATAGATGAAATTTCGTTGTGAGACTCGAAGAGTCCATGCTACCTAAAGTTGCTAAGAGGGCATCTCGCTGAGTGGGACAGCTCTATAGCACCTCCAAAGCTGACATTGCACACGGGGTCTGAGCCAAGTCTTCAACCACAGAGTAGTTGGAAGTATCCCTAGCATTTGGGTTATGCAAAGTCTTCTTAAATATACCTTTGGGTATCTTTGGCATTATTTCCGTAGGTTTCTCTATAGTGAGAGGGTTGGAAGGTTCACCTACATATTTACCCGTCTTTGGAGTCTCTTTCTCATAGTTTTGTTCTTGGTTTGCAACAAAGTCGAGGATCTGACCATGTTGATATAATTAGGGTCAGGGGAAGCTTGACTGCCCCCTGCTACATTAGAAGCTGAAGCTGAATTCTGTCCTTGGGGAAAAGGATCCTTCAGGAAAGCCGGTGGTTGAGCTTTGAGCAGCTTCTAAGCTTGATCCATGAGGGGACAAAGATGAGTAAGGTGGTCCCCTTGGCACAACTTACAAGGGAACTTGACTTTCTTCTTTTCTTTTTTTCCCCCATCATCATTGTTCGCGGGCTTAGGCTTGTTTTGGTTTCCCTCCCTTTTTACCTTTCTTCTTCTTCCCGCTGGGCTGCTGATTGCCCTTCTGAGAGGTTTTTGCAAACACATTTGCATTTTGGGGAGAGGGGGAATCCTTTGCTACCTCCTCCGTAGACTGTTTGACAGACAATTGGTGAAGTTGTTTTGTCAAAGACTCTACAGTGGGAGAATGAACGGACCCAACCACACCATCTGCATGGGGTCTAGGCTTGGGTTTCTCGGCCTCATGTGAAGGCCTTGGTGCCTCAGGGATGATCTCATATAAAATCCTAGACTGTGAATAAATCAAGTCCAACTGCTGGGCCCTGAGTATGGCTTATTCTTCACTAGTCACTCCTGATGTGGAAACGTCCTTAGATATGTATGGCAACAGTGATTTAAGGAACCACTCTAATAGAAAATCAGGAGGAATGGTGGCTTTGATAAGGCTCTTTCTCCTCCTCCACTCTTGGATATGATCTAAGATGTGGGTAGCCTTGTTTTATCTAAAGGTAGATAACAAGTCCATTCTGAAATCGTATCGGACCGAAAGCTGAAAGTGGCTAAGGAAAGCATTAGCCAGGTCGCAGAAACTACTAAAAGCAGTAGAAGGCAGCTCAATGTACCATTTTACCGCAGTGCCTGTCAAGGTCCTCTGGAACAGCCTCAATCTCACTGAATATTCATTCAATGAATTGGAAGAACACCATAAATGGAAGGTGGTGGCATGAGCCCCAGGATATTCACCAGCTTTACCTTCGAACTTAGGGATGTCTAAGGGCAATTTGGTGGGAACAGGTGGCCATGTGGGGTCATGCCTCACCGGGTCATTCATCAATTTTGATAAATCTGGCAAGTTCAAAGTTGCCAGAAAAGGAATTTTAGGCCTAACTGGTGTACTAGATGTGCCATCTTGGGGATTAGAGGGTCCTACCCCCGAATTCCCATAGGTAAATGTGGGGTTGCCCCCTGACACCGGTTGTGAAGTGGGAAGATTGCTTTGAAACGGATTCCATCCGTAAGCCACTGGATTTTGGGTGGGAGGTGCAATGTAAGTGGTTCGGGCCGTCCCCATGGAAGCTAGGGTCTGAAAGACTGGAGCCGGTATCCTTCCGCTAAACAAAGAGAAGGGAGAGCTCATGTATGGGATCGAAATAGGGGTTTGGAAGCTTTTCTCGTAAGAGTTGTTTCTCCCAAACTGCACTCCTACATATGAAGGAGATGGACCTACGTATGGACTAGATGGGGGGATATGCCCCCCATTCCAAGGGAATCCTTGGACAAAGGCCGAGGATCCCATCGGACCACTTTGGGTAGTGTAAGGGAAGGAAGAAGGAATTGTAGGTATACTGGGAATCCCAGTAACCATATCACCAGAAATACCTCCTATGTTCGAGTGAACTGGTGGTTGGACCACCCGGCTCGCTGGAGTTAAGGGTGTAGAAGGTAAATTAGATCTAGGGGCACTCACCGGGGGAGGTAGCACCCCTTCAACTGGAAGGGTTGAGGTGAAAACAAAGGGACTTTTTTCCACAGAAGACATGACTCTACCCAAAGGGACACCTATCACTGGTGAACTAAAAGGTCTAACTTGAATGATCACAGGATCGTTAAGATCAATCAAGGGGGTGTTAAAATTTCTTGCAAACTCGTCAGTCTACAATTCTTCTATCTCGACTGTGTCAAAATAAAAATGGTTAGCTATCAATTCTGGTTCACCAAGTACCTCACTTATCCCTACTAGTTCAAAAGAACCGTATGTGTCTAATCTCCGCCTTTGGGGTAAAGGTGGAGGCTCCAATGTGGTGAGAGGAGGAAGGTTTCTCGACCTTCTTGACCTTCTAACAAGTTGGTCCTCCAGAATTAAAAACTTGAAAAATCACACCCTAAGGCCAACTAAACATAAAAAAATCCACAGAGCATACACTAAAAAGATCCTAGAGTCTCAAGCAATCAAAACAGGGTATAAAGATATACTTTCCTGAAGAAAGCTGATGAACGATTACTTGGCGTCCTTGAGGTGGTTCTTAGGCACAAGTGGAGGAATCACCCACCGCCCTCCTACACTTTCCACAAGGGTTACCTTCCAAGCCCATTCAAGGTGAACCAGAAATAACCTTCCAGTTTACCTAGGTATGAACCCTAAAAGACAAGAGACTAAAGGGTACCTTGGCAATACCAACAGTCTGGGGGGGCAGTCGTCAGCCGAACTCGTACGCATGGGCAGGGTAGCTGAGCCCGAAACTATGTCTAGGATAGAATCCCTAGATGTGTAAAATTCCTGGGTTACGCTTTGACAAGGATTCGGAGGGCTATCTCCTCTGTCCAAGCCTCCACGCGGCCTAGTGCTTAACTCCCATTTGAGAGGAGCTTCCTAGATACAGTGATAGAGTCAAGGATTTACCTAATGAAAGGTCCACTATGTCTGAGTTTATAACTTGTGGGAACTTTACACTTCCTAGCCCACAAGTCTAGCCTAAGCTAGTAGGTGAAAGGCCCCTAAAAATAAAACTTACTAGTGAATTTTAATTTATGCGTTTATTTTAGAGGGTTGTTTCTTACTCAAGAGGAAATGGAAGTGATATACTATATGGTGTTTTGACTCAAACAGGAAATAAATGAAAGTAAAGGTGTATTCAAAGCAAACTACTACTATAAAATAAACTTCTTTTCATTTTTTCAAATATGTATTGATAAACTAAATGCAATTATGAGATAAACTAAGCCTATATTTTTTGTAGTTTTCTGAGATAATATTTTTTAACTGAAGCAAACACTACTATTGCAAAAACACAATGCAAAAGCTTAACAATGTTTTGTTTTTCACTTTAAAAATGCTCAAAAATCTACTATGCATCTACAATGCACTATGCTTGAGTAAAACTTGAAACTTATAAACTGTATAAAAGCCACAAACTGAAGCAAACAGGCTGACAGAACCAAAAGACCAGCAAGAAAAGCAGGCTAGGAACCCTAGCTTGGGTGCAAACAATGAGAAATATCACTACAGACTTACACAGGCAAGTGACAACCAGCTACTGTCAAAAGGAAAACTGGAAAAACAGATCCCAAGACCCTGATCACTTATCTAGACTAAGACACTTTAACAAACAACCCAAATAGGCCAAATACTTCAGGATGCAAACAATAAATAAAACAAGTACAAGAGACTCAAGGGCTTTCAAAAAGCACTAAGTGTGATCACCTGATACATTCAAACAAGGTACTCAGCATTCATAAGGAAAATCTACTCAGAAAATAGGGACTATATCAAGAAAAGAACAAGCAAACTCTTCTCAAAAATCCCAACTTCCAGGAGTACTCGCGACTGTCTATAAGGGCAAGTCGTTAATGATACGTGACTGTCTATAAGGGCAAGTTGCGAATGCAACTCAATATTTGCGACTGTTCAGTAGAACAACCCGCGAATGGGTATGAAAATTTTCTTAAAAACAAGAAAAAACCCAAAGACTTTCAAACACTGAATCAAGTAAGAACTAGGATGAAAAATCACACACAGACTTCCAAGCAAACACTGGTCAGGAGGATAGAAATGACCTACAGCAGTCTAGGCTTCCCTAGCAGAGTCGCCAGTTCTGTTGTACATGATTATGCACCTAATAACCATAGGTCTAGGGTTACCAACATACTCAATCACTTGCAGACAATTGACTTCTAAAGTGCAGAATAGGAAATAGGAGGGTCAAAAGGACTTACTTGATAAACGAAGGTCGATCCTTGCTATTCTCTTCCTCTCTGCTCCACTTCAAAAGTCTTCAGGATTGCTCCTCTTTCACCTGTCAAAAGACACTCTTCCAGATACAATATGATTCATATACATATATGCAGCTTAGGAAAATCAAATATTATACTGAGATATAAACATTTGTCAAACCATAAGACATGAAACACATATGGAAGAAGTAATCTCTTTATTATCAATAATGGAAAGAGTTTAGGTTACAACCCAATGTCTGAGACAAGGACTCCTCTGCAACCAAAGGATTCTGAGTTCAACTGATCCAAATACTTCTATATACAATCCACCAGCATAACTTTGCTCTCCAAGTTTTCATATCCAACACCCTCCCCAAGGCCTGTATTTATATGGGTGAAATAAGGCAGTTCTCGAAGGTTGGGGAAGTTGTGGCAGTTGAGGAAATTAAGTTAAATGAGTTAACTAATCTCCAATCAATGAGTGTTTTAATGTTTTAATGTTTAGAGACACATATGCGGGTATGTAGAAGGGCAACCCACATATGATTCATGACTTAGTATAAAGGCAACCCGCGAATATATGTATACGCGACTTGCTACACCCGAGACTCACGAATGATGCGCGAGTTGTATAAAAGGAGAGTCGCGAATGCACCTCAACATAGCCAAATAACAAAGTAATTAGGTGGATGAAAAGAGAATGTATTCTAGCACAAGCCAATCTATAATGTTATGGGCAAACCTCTATCCATAAGTGTCCTTTTGTGTGCCAACATGAGGGGTGGCGGCACTCGGACGGAGAGGTGCCAATCAGGTGTATAACAGATAGGAAACAACATTCTCCCTCAATTGTATTTCCAATGTGGTTTCCTTTTGTAAGCCATAGAATTCACTCAAGGACAGCTTGGAGAAGTTGATCTACAGTGTGTCAAAATCCTTGACAACATGATCGAATGCGCTCGTCTCTGTTCCTATTTCTAGTGCACACCCTTGGATCTCTACTTTGATCAGCAACACTAGCTCTATAGTGACTAAAGGGACACTGAGATCCATGCCATATGTCTCAGCCTCAACAGTGGCTTTGACCTCGTAAATGGCCTCTACCAACTTAGTAAGGTGGTTCCCAACTTGATCAGCTATGCTTGCCTACTATGTATTTAGGAGAGCGAGGTTGTCCTTGGTGACCTTAGTTGCCACATCTACTAGCATGTGAATACCCTCTTCAGTCAAGGTATCAGTGTTAGTTGTTTTACTATCTTTCCTCTTCTTTCCCTAGGGATCTCATCCTTGCTGATATGTTTTCTCTTGGGTCTATACATTCTATGGACTAGGTGTGTGGTCTGAATCACCATGATCAGATCCACCATCATTATCTTCTTCTTCACCTTCTTGCGACTGATTATCTTGACCGTCGCCTCCATCATTTCCTTGGCCATTACCTTAGTTCAGTGGTGGGTATTCTTGGTGTTGTTCTACAGGAAACGGCTCTGCCAGTGGGTCGTGCCATTCATGTTAGCTGGAATATTTCACCTCCTACAGACAATAAGGTGTTCCACTAGTCTGAATGGTTTAGATCCAGAACAAATGAAGGACAGAGGTTGAAGACTCTCTTTGGACTTCGTAGATACCTAGAATGTGATGCTTCAATAGTAACCATGTGTACCTTCAATAAGCTTAAACACACAAACACATCGAAATTGCCATAATATAATCTACTGATCCATGTTAGTGACTAAGAAATCTAACAACATACATGTGAAATCAAACAACAACAATAATGTGAGACATAAATCAACTTTCATTAAGATAAAAATATGGAGAAGTTTACAACCAATCCTTAGTGTTAACATGCATCTCCATGAAACCAAGCACTCTCATCCCCATAAGCTCCGACTCTAGCTCTCTATGCTCTCCAATGAATTGGGCCAAGTAATCAATCCAACATCCTAACAATACCTTAAGAGTTATCCCTCTCAACCATGGATATGAGCTTGTATTTATAAGGATCAGTGGATAGGGATGGTTGAGATATTAGTGGATGAGTTGGCCTCTAGGATCCTAGGATGAGGGATCTCAAGCTCAACTGACCGACAATGATAGGGATAAGGGAGGACACAAGGCTTATCATCTAGAAGCCTTGAGAAACTTCTCTTTTTCCCTTTTTAACTAGGGTACCACATTTCTCCTTCAATGACAGAGCGGTTCTAGGAAGAAATGCTTATGGACTAAGGGCCATAAGTGGTGGCACCGCTTGTGGACAACAAGGGATAGGTGGTGCGAACAAGGTACTGCTCCTGGACAACAAGGAAAGCTCGGTGCTGGGAATTTTCATGAAAGATTGATAATTAGCATGGGTTTCAACTCCAAGAGCTGGGATTCAGGGCAAGTAGGTATGTCAAGAGTCTTATCACATGATGGTGATAGGATTTTGGTATAACAAGATGCCCCCCAAAGCATGAATCTTAGAGGGATACGATAAATGAGAGATTTGAGAGAACAAGTCATTGCTACAAGGTGAAAGTGTCAACTCGATTGGAGCATGTTGTCAATTAGGAATCTGTATTACATCAGTATGTTGACTCATAGACACAAGTAACCAAACTCATGGCTGTAGAGCAATACAAGGCAAATCCATGAGAGGAATAAACAATCATGGCTACTAGAATACATTGTAGATCCATGTGATAGAGGACTCAAACTTGGACATAGCTACTAGACATACAATGTAGATCTATGTCATACAGATGCAAATTTGAGCATAGCCACGACCATACAAATGTGGATCCATGCTAGATATACAAAACTCCATCGCAACCTGGGGAAAAGCAATGAGTGCTTTAAACAAATACCCAGGGTCTTTGTCTCATCTTCCACAAAGTATGATTCTATCCATGTGATTACAATGATCTGAAGTCAAACATGGTAGAAACCACTTGATTACCAGTCAATGATGTGAACCGTTAACAAGTGTGAGGGAGATCACCATTGATGTCAATGATTCCCAAGGTACCCTAGTACAATCTACTAAGTGTGAATATATGTCCTGATATCGAACACCCAGTCGATTCTATCGATCAAAGGTCAATGAGGTGAACCTATGTCGAGAGCGAGAGAATCTGTCATTAAGGCATACAAATCTCAAGGTACCAAATATTATTTCTAAGACTATTTCCCGGATGATGAGCTGATGTCGACAGGAAAAGTATCGTCGAAGGAGGGCCATGATGAGTCCCACATCAATGACACAAAACTTGGAACATAGTTCTGGAATGATGTGAATGTAGTAACCATATGACTAACTCAAAGATACCAACACCAAGACTGTGTGGACTATAGAGGTAAAACCTCTTCAAATCCCCCTTTGAACATCGGGCGGCACGACAAAAAGACTTGGTAGCATGACTGAACGGGACAAACACACAATGCGATAGTGAACAATGCATTCTTTTGAAAGACTCAAAGGATTGACATGACTCATGAAAGTGGATCATCACGGAGATCAGCTGAATACCCAATTGACTGACATGATGTGCAAATAAGTGCCATGTTCAAAGGTAATGACAAATAGCTGTCATTATTTGCAAAATGATTCCCTTCCCATTTCCCCCATCATGATCGATGAGTTCCTCTTTTCGGTTTTATGAGTTCAAAGACGGTAACAAACATTTGATATAGCTTGTCGGAAGACAAGGCCAGACTCATATGTTTTACGAACCTGAGAGAGGAGGGGTTCGTTCCCAAAACGGGTCTCTCAATGTTTAATTTAACAAGTCCACTGAAAGAAAACTCAGTATCGTTCATGTTTATAGAGTCTAAATGAATACGGAAGAAGACTCCAAAAGGGTTCCTTTTTCATATGATCTAGTCTCTAAGGCCCGAAAAAAGTGTAAAATCATACCTTAGAGAACTATTCTAGTCATGACTAGCTGGAGTGTTCCTTTTTCGTAAGTAGTCCTATCCGAACTGAAAAAGAGATAACCTATTGTCGGACGGACGACTCTTCAAATACTTTAATGAGCGTGAAGAAGACAAGATCGCTCGACAATATTTTTCGTATTTAGGGAGCCTGAGAAGAGTTTAAAGAGAACTCCATGAGGTTTCTTGACAAAATGTCATATTTTATGAGCCTAGAAAGAATCGAAAAGGACTTGACGATCTTTTCATGTTTAAGGATCCTGAAAAAGAGGTGAAAAGAAGACTCCATAATGCTTCTTTACACAACGTCAATTTTTTACGAGCCTGGAAAGAAACTAAAATGGACTTGAACCTTTGATACTAGGTTTTTAAAGAGCGTGACCAAAGTGTCGTAATGAACGCTCATCGACCTTTTCCATTTTATGAAAGTGTGAAAAAGCCATAAACAAACTTTCAAAGCTTCTTACTATAGTTCTCTTATCTTGCAATCGACTCAAAAACAAGTGTTAAATGCATTTATAATTAGCATTAAGGGATTACGACAAGCAAACTTTGACTAAAACATGATTTTATATCAAAACTATAATACGTTAGACCCAAAAATGCCTATATAAGTCATGTAAATAGTAAAAATCAAATCATTTCACTATTTACCTATAGCAGAGAGCACTTGGAGCATTTTCTTAGCCAGATCTTCTGTAGCTGATACCGGGAGTTTCCACTGTCCATTTTTAGCATCGTCGGTTGCAGGTAATAGATAACACCCTATTCTTTCATTTCATAGTGTTTATTTTGAGTTTTGGTGGGGTTTTGGGCTCATATGGAAAGCCCTAAAACCTTAAAACTGGGCACCGCGGCTACCCCTTATGGGAAATGCGGTACCACCCAAGAACCATGATTATAACATAGTAGACAGGCAGTGCCACCTCCAATCTCCAATAGTGCATAGGAGGTGCTAGTCATGGAGAACTTAAACTAATAGCATGGGAAATATAGAGTCATTCCTTTGATTTTTAATGATTAGGGATGATTCTAATGCATGCCATTATTGTGTTTGGTAGGTCTAGGTTGCTCAAAACATGGTGATATGGAAAGAAAGAACACATGACAATGAGGATTATTTTACTAAGAGAAATGAGGGTTGTATTGTCGCATTACGGTACTGTGGGCTCCTGAAGTTATTCCGGACCCCAAGCATGGTGTCACATGAGCAGTTACTGGAACATATACTGTAGATGTGGAATCCAGAGTAGCAATACTTTGAAGTGGGGGCCCATATTCTTACAGTGCAAGTAGAGGACATCTACTTCTTGACTGGCCTCTCGAGACAGGGTGCCCCCATCTCACTGACAGGTTCCTGTGGAGGGGATATTACCACTCGAGATCTTATATATCGTCACTATGCTCCAAGGATGGGCACATCAAGGAAGAAGATCCCCATCACAACAGTGATATATAGGTCCCTACGGACCGTCTTGTTTGCTATACAGAGGGTGGTCATGAGTCAGGGTGTGCACTAGGATTATAGGGCACACCTGTTGTATGCCATAAAGGTCATGGCACCCATGGTGTTCAACTGGGCAGAAGCCATGCTTCCAATATTCAAATATCAGCTAACTAAGTGTCAGTAAGGATAGCTAAAGTAGTTTGGCTTTGGTTCCATTTTAGCCTGCTTCTTCTTCGAGTGGGTTCCACAGATGAGACCTCAGGTGGTCTTCTGGAGCCTGAGAGCACGGGACCCCCATATGCTGAGGTGGGTCTAGGTCATGGCTCGCATAGGAGAAGGTAGGGGAAGGGTGAAGTTCCGTAATCCATTCTTCAGATGGCTCCAAAATCAGATCCTCATCGTTGAGGATTATGCTTACGCAGGTACGGACTTCACCGAAGATCTTGACCTACCACTCCCACCTGGCGGACAGTGGGGCGACATTGGTAAGAAGCAAGAAACCCTAAAATGGATGAAATGTTTTTATTTTTTTAATGTTTTATATATTTTATGCTAAGTAATGAGACCTCTATATTCTCATGTAGATGTTGGAGCAGCACGACCTGGAGGAGCATCTCCATTGGATAGGCAAGTTGGAGCCCGTTTCGTACCACGAGGTGATGATATCACGGGGAGCTAGAGGAAAACCTGGAGAGGTTGACCTTGGGTATCCTAGATGCTGAAATTGATGACCTCCCGATGAGATATCAGAGATCCACAGCAGGAGTACCGGGTTGATTTAGTAGGCTGCTACGTAGAGTAGCTCGAGCAGTGATGTGTTATCACGAGCACCACTAGTGTATGAGAAATGTACTGAAAGCTGACAGCTTCAGGATTTTGTATGATGATTTTGCTTGAAATCTCGTGTGCTTTAGATGAGGTCTTAGGACCTATTTTTTGTAAACATTTTCGTATATATATATATATATAGACTTTTACATGGTATTTATATGTTTCAAATGGAAAATGAATTTTCTATGAGTTTTATGTGTCTTTGAATGTTTATTTACAATGTACCATGTTTGATTTTGACATCATTGATGGGAAATATGCCAATCTAGGATGTAATCAGCTAATGAGTCAGAAACTACATTATGTTCCCTTGCGATATGCCTATAAGTAATGGTTTCAAATGATCTTTATAGGAAACGTACCCTCCGAAAGAGGTGGAGAAGCACTAGGTTTCTAATGGTGTAAATATGGTTTAAATGGAAAACCACGAGTTGTGAGTCCATAAAGACTATTAGATCACGAACATCCTAGGAGGCAGCTTCAGTCAGAAGACCGATGACTGCTTCATACTCGATGATGTTATTAGTAGCGGGACCTATACAAACCTCTCTTGAACTAACCAAATATTCAGCTGGGGAATAAAGGACCCAAGAAGCCGAGGCAAGATTCAAGGTGTGGCGACGAGCACCATTAGTGAAGCCGTAGAAATCCATCTGGATGACCAAAACATGGTATAAACAGATGCAGACACTAAGCTCAAAACCATCTTGAAAATACTAAAAGCACATTGAAAGTCAATCAATATACATATATACAAGATACTATCCAAGAAAGACCTAGGCATAGTACCTTTTCAGGTACAACCCATTGCGAGGTTGCCCCAAAGGGATTCCATCATAATCAATGAGCTCATAAGCTCCTTTCTCTAACACCTTAGAAATAACAAAAGGTCCGTACCACATGGACTCAAACTTACCCTTCCCTAGTTTGTCATATCTCTGGTCATAATTCAATACTAGGTCACCCTCGCTAAAAAAACAAGGTTGGATGGATTTATCATACTACGCCTTAACACATTTCTTATGTGCCTCATTAGCCAAGGCAGCATCTCTCCGAGTCTCGTCAAGGTTACTCAAGTACAAAAATCTTTCTTCCTCTGCGGAAGTGCCTAGGAGAAGTTCGATGGCAAGTTGTAAGGATGGAATCTGACATTGGATTGGTAAGACAGCTTTGAGTCCATAGACACGCTGGAATGGTGTGAAACCAATGGCCATTTTCATAGAAGTCCAATAAGCCCAAAGAGTGAAGAAAAGAACATGGTGCCAGTTGGATTTATGATCTCCAACCATCCGACACATCATATTTTTTAAAACTTTTTTAATGGCCTATACCTGACCATTAGCTTGTGGATAATACAATGTAGAGTTTTCATGGTGAAAACCTAGCTTGGCACTATGTTCTTCCATCATTTGATTATGGAAATGAGATCCGTGATCAATAACGATGGACTGTGGAACTCCAAATATAGCTATGATATGATTGAACAAGAAGAGAGTGGTAGTATTACCATCTTCTACATATGTAGGCATGGCCTCAACCCATTTTTTGAAATAATAAACGGCTACGATGATGTAACCATGTCCCCCAACTGAGGTAGGCTTACAATGCATGAATTCAATCCCCCATTTGGTGAATGCGCCAATGGCAATGATGGGGTGAAGCGGAGCAAGATGGGTGCACTTTTTAGGATAAAAGTGTTGACAAGGTGGGCATTTCTGAACAACCTCATGAGATTCTTTGAAGACAAAAGGCCAGAAATAGCCAGGGCGAAGGATTTTCTAGGCTGTAGCCATCCCAAATAAATAACCTCCACATGCTACAGAGTGGCAATCATTCAACACATGTTTAGCCTCCTCATGGGTGATGTATCATCGGAGAATAGATTCAATCCCACGTCTATACAAGGTATCATTCAGGATGAGATAGTATTTCACGTGGTGACGGATACAACAGTGATCATCGCAAGATAAATGCGGCTGAAATCATTGTGTTTGGAGATAAATAAGAAAATCTCCACACCAAGGATCAGTAGTGCTAATCAAGAACAAGAATTCATCCAGAAATGAATCACTGGGCTCAGATTCTATTGAAGCATAGGGAAGATCACACATAAGCTCAGCAAAGACCAAGTATTTCTTTGATGTGGCTTTGGCAAATTCCAGATCAAACTCCTGAAGGATGACTATCCAATGGGAGTACTTGCCCCTGAGTACCTGATGAGTCAGGATGTAATACATCAGGTTCTGGTCTGCCAATACGGTGGTAGTGCGAAGCATAATGTAATGATGAAAATTTTGTAGAGCAATGACCATGGCCAATTCTAACTTTTCCACACGTGAATAACAAGTTTTGGAATCTATAAGATTCTTACTGGCGTAATAAATCATGTGCTCATGACCATGGATATTTTCCTGCACTAAAAACATGGCAATGGTAGTAGCAGAGGCAACAATATACAAGAGAAAGTCCTTTGAAAAATCTGGGGGTTGTATGACAGGTGAATGAGTCAGAGCATGCTTAATATTATCAAAGGCACATTGGGCCTGGTCATCCTAGAAGAATGGAGTGTTCTTCTTTAGGATACGCATATAATGGTGCGTTCTCTCTATGAAATTGCACACAAAACAACGGAGAAATTTTTCCTTCCCTTGCAAACTTTGGAGTTCAAGGAGGTTAGTTGGGGCTGGTAGATCTAAAATAGTGGAAATCTTCAAAGGATTGATCCGGATGCCATCTTTGGATACCACAAATCCTAGCAGACGTCTCGTCTCAATACAAAAAACACATTTATGTTGAGTGAGTTGTATATTATAATGACAGCATCTCAGGAATATGTCTCTAAGATGACCAAGGTGGTCCTCCCATCGTTGCAAATGAGCAGGGGGGTCATCAAGGTACGGTTCAACAATATGTTTAATGATGTGAAATGCATAGGACATCGCACGTTGGAACATGGCTCTAGCATTTTTCAAGCCAAAAGGTAACTTCTTATATGAAAAGGTTCCCCATGGGAAAATGAATGTTTTCTTATGTTGATCGGAGGGGAATATCTCAATCTGATTATAGCCAGAGAAGCCATCCATGAATGAAAAGATGACACTTCCAGCACATTTGTCGATAATCTGACCAATATGCGGGGTAGGAAAGTTGTCCTTAGGACAAGCTTTATTTAAATGCCTAAATTTGATACACACTCTAATGGTGCCCTAATTTTTATTGACAGGGATAACGTTCGATACCCATTTTGTTAGGGGTACAAGATAAATAAACCCATCTTTGAGAAGTTTCTCAATTTTAGCTTTAATAGCTATGGCCTTCCGAGGATGGACTTGCCTTAGTTTTTGCCTGACAGGTTTAGCCATGGGATAGGTTTTAATCTCATGGACCACAATGGATGGGTCAATCCTCGGCATCTCTTCATAGGACTAGGAAAAAATATCATGGAATTCTTTAAAAAGTGCCTTGTATGCTTCAGATTCATCTGCCGAGTAGTTCTTCCCAACATGAACATGCTCAATAGTATCAGGATTGGCTGATATGTCAATCGAGTTTGTCTGAGTAATGTTGCAAAGGTTTCCTTTAGAATATGTATCTTGCAACAATATAGGACTTTGGGCTACGTTGACAATATCAGTAGGAAACAAGGATGAAAAATCATGGCTAACCGAACTGGTGTTGGGGAGGAACATGGATCTATGATGGTGATCCTCCCAAATGGGGTCATCCGTATTCATGATCTCTATAATGGACTCATCAAAAGGAAAAGTCTCATAGAGATAATCTAGAATAGGAAGAGAAGTCTCTAACCAGTACGGTAAATGGTAAGGATCTGAAGCCACTAGATGAAGGTCATCAGTGTGATCATCGAAAAAGGTTTGAATGGTGTCATACATAGCTTCGTGTGGAATCAACAACATGTTTACCCTTAGGCTCATAATCAAATGAGGTGATCATATGGAATGTCACGGTATCCATTCTAGGAGGAGTGGATAGAAAATCCTCATAAGGGATGAATCCTTCAACATGCCTACCCCAATCAACTAGTAAGGAGGAGGGGACTGGCCTAACATGGAGATGTTATTAGCTGTGGAGGTAGTAACATCTGGTGTACAAAAATCAAGCTGATCAATAGTAACAATTCTCCCTAGATGCAAATATTGGACAGATCGGAATATTGTTGAGGCGACAACAGTCATGGCATAGAACCAATTTCTTCCTAGAAGGAGGTTGTAATCTAAAGGGGAATCTACCACTTCTACTTGAATGGAAACAATTTTGCCCCCCAGCTCGACCACTAGGGCTGATATGATACCATGGGGTTGGAAATCCCATCCATCAAAGGCCTTGAAGGTCATAGGTGATGTTACAAGCTCGGGAGAGCCAAGAGCCTTCCAACAAGTTAGAGACAACATTGAGGTCGAAGCTCCTTCATCTAGTACTGTTCAAAAAACTTTCTTTCCCACTACTTTTGTAATGATCTACAAAGCAATTTTATGCGGTAATCTAGGCTTATATTTCTCAACATTGAATTGAATCAAGTTAGTATTATCCGGGTCTAAAGCTCCTAATGTTGTCAACAAGTTTTTGTGCTATGTAGGGAAAGTTTGGAGTACCTCTCAGGTAGACATTCCACAAGGTTCCTGAGCAAGATATTCAACCACATTATAAAATTGAGCAGCTCGGGCATTGGGATTAAAGATAGCCTTCCGAAGAGTACTCTTAGGGGGGCACAAAATCATGTCGAGAGTAGGCTTCTCGATCGCTAAGGGGACATCAGATGAGGATTCCGGAGAACTAGTAGAGGGAGCTTTCCCTAAAGAAGAATTATCTTCTTTCTTATCTACAGGTTTGTCATAATTTTGACTTCGATTTTACATACTAATGGTATCTAAGGACATCATACGAATTTCTTCTAATGAACTAGAGTTACCTTGATTAGACATGTGGTCTATCAGTTGTTGTTGAGAGGGGAAATGATCCTTAAGTACTGAAGGTGCAGGATTGGACTTCATAAACTGGGAGATATCATCCCGATGAGGACACTCCTTTGAAAAATGGTCACCTCTACATAGCAGATAGGGATATTTTGCCTTCCTTTTCCCTTTGTCATTATCAGTGTTGGTTGGTCTTGGAGTCTTCTGTTGGTTTCCAGGTTTTTTATTTCTATTTTTATCTTTCTTTTTATTATTACCCAAGGTTTGAGTACTTTGAATGGAATTGACCTCGGAGGAAACCTTAGGAGTCAAAGGAGTAGGGGTGGCAGTTTGGGGTTGCTTGGTATGTTTCATTGCTAACGGGGACTGGATTGAACCAACAATCCCATCAACAAGTACTTTTGCTGGTGGCTTGGAAGGATCGGTGCTGGGGTGAGGAGCTTGAGGAATCAGGTCATAAAGAGTTCTAGACTGGGAATAAACAAAGTATAGGTATTGATCCTGACTAATAGCCTACTCTTCAGTAACGGTACTGCCCATAGCCACATCTCAGGAAATAGGAGGCAACAAGGATTTAGTAAACCAATCAGATAATAACTGATCCCGGATAGGGGCCTTAATAAGCCTTCTCCGCCTTCTCCACTCATGAATATGATCAGATATGTGGGTGGAGGTGTTCTGTCAGAGAGAAGTTAAAAGATCAGTGCCTGTTTCATAATGGATAGGGATCTGAAAGTGTGTAAGAAACACGGTTGCCAACAAGCCAAAATCCACAAACGAATGTTGTGGGAGTTCAATGTACCACTTCACGACTGTACCGGTCAAAGTTCACTGAAAGATTCATAACCGAAAGGAGTCATCCATGAGGGAATTTGAAGAATAGCACAAATGGAATGTCATAACATGGTTCTTCAGATCATCTCCCTGCTTCCCATTGAATTTCGGGATATCCGATGGTAACTTTACCGGAATGGGAGGCCACGAGGGATTGTGTCAAATGGGGTCATTAATCAACTTGGATGAGTCAGGTAAGTCCAAAGTTGCTAGGAAAGGTAACCGTTGGTTGGGTTGCACATACTGGTAATATTGATATGGCATATGATTACCAGTAGGACCATAATTTGACTGAAAAATAGGTTTCTGTGGCGAAGAACTATCAGAAAATCCACCCGCATGGGGGTTGATTTTCAGGATCAGGACCACTAGGACCACTAGGGCCTATAGGAGGAGGACCATCAGGGCCACTGGGACCACCAAAACCACCAAGACCACCAGGACCACTAGGAGGCGGACCACCAGACCCTCCAGAGCCACTAGGAGGTAAACTTCCAAAGCCTCTGGAACCATTAGGCGGAGGGCCATGAGACTTTCCAGAGCCATAAGGAGGAAATCCATTGGGCCCGCCAGGACCAATAGGACCACTAGGAACAAAATGAGGAAAGTTGCTAGATCCTCCAGGACCATTAGGCCCCCTAGGGGGAGGACCTCCATAAGGCGGTCCTCCGGCACCTCCCATAGTATGTAGAGGTATCCTGCCCATAGCTGTCATGTAAGACCATTTGGGTTGCCCCCGTGGCATAAAATTTTTACTAGGGTATGGAATTCTAGCATAAGGAATTCCTATAGGATTGGGTGGATGATTACCTAGAGGTATTTGATAACCATAACCTCTAGGAGTTTAAATGGTTACAGGTTGTGCTCCCAAGGGTTGACCTGAACTAGATGGGGGATTAACCACATTAGTATGGGTGGGAGGGACATAAACTGTAGATGGTTCTATGTTATAGGTCTGCCCTTGACTAGGTACAATTTTGGTGCCAGTTAATGTAGGTCATCTCTTGGGCACCCCCTGACACTAGAAGGTACTGATGAAATGAGAACTGATGGTTGGGCCCCAGGTGCAGAAGACCTGGGAGGATTAGGAACATACATAACATAAGAGGTGATAGGGGTTGTAATTTGACATGGTTTGTGTGGTGTTACTGCATGATCTATAATCGGTTCAATGGGTCTCATAGAATCGACAAGTTAATGATATCCCACAGGAACAGATGTGGAACGTGATGGTGTCGATCCTAATAGTTCATCTATTTGCTTATCAATCTCCTATGCATGGAGAATGAAAGCACGGTATTGTCTACGTTCTTATTCATCTTTAGAAGAGTTTAAATGGGTGGCAAATGAGGCAATGGCCTGTCCTATCGAGGTATCCCAAAATGGAGCATTGGTACCATAATCCAGATGGGTTGTATCATCAACATGACCTTCCATGGGAGAATGGAACGAGGTATTTCCCCGAGAAGTATGTTGGACCAAGGGAGGTGAGTGTGAAGAATATGGTACTCCACTTTCTGCAACCACATTATCTCCCACTTGGGAGGTAGTAGCAGCTCCTTGGTCGATATATTCCATTGGATTTTCTCCTGAACCAAGAATAAAATCGAGTGGAAAGCCCTATACTCTTCTGGACTGTCTTAACTTAGCCAGTTTTTACAGTTCCTATATAACCTAGGGTCTAAAAATCTAGAAAACACACCAAAAAAATTTCCCTACACAAGCTATAGGTCAAAACAAGCACACTTAAAATGATAGGAGGGGTTCAAAAAGTCAGATCTCTCACCAGGATTTTCAAGAAGGTGCCACTCGTGATATACCTCGAGGGTATGTGCATAGTAATCTCCCTGAATGCTATTTTCAGTGTATGGCTCCAAGCAATATGGCCAAAGGGCTTTTCTCAAATGGATAAGGTATCCTAGTGGGGTATCCTAATATACTCAAGGTACGTGGGAGCTCGAATCAGTAGTAGTGTTGTCTAATGCATAATGGTACACAAGCGGCCTTCTGATATACACTCGAGTATGTTAAGTACCTTTCTATATACCTCAAGGGTACGTGAAAGGTCGTTCAATATACCGACGGTACCTAGAAGAACCGTGCAAGTCCCAGGATGTAATGCAGACAAATAATGACAGCTCCTACACTTAACGATTCCTGAACACATCTCTAACCTATCACTCCAATTGCTACGTAAATTTTAACCTATAACTACCGTTAATTTTAAAGTGGACGGTTAGGGGAATGCATGATTTTTTGACAGAAAAGTAAAACCATGCAATATGCTTGTGCAAAATCATTTCACTATTTACCTATAGTAGAGAGCACTTAGAGCATTTTCTTAGCCAGATCTTCAGCAGCTGACACCGAGAGTTTCTACCATCCATTTTTAGCATCGTCAATTGTAGGTAACAGCTAACACCCTATTCTTTTATTTTATTGTGTTTATTTTGAGTTGTGGTGGGGTTTTGGGCTCATATGGAAAGCCCTAAAACCTTAAAATTGGGCACCACAGCTACCCCTTGCTAGATATGCGGTACCACCTGAGAACCACGCCTATAACATAGTAGACAGGTAATGCCACCGCTTGTCTCCAATGGTGCACAGGCGGTGCCAGCCGTGGAGAACTTAAACTAATAGCATGGGAAATATAAAGTCATTCCTTTGATTTTTAATGATTAGGGATGATTCTAATGCGTGCCATTATTGTTTTCGGTAGGTCTAGGTTGCTCAAAACATGGTGATATGGAAAGAAAGAACACATGACAATGATGATGCTTTTGTTGAGAGAAATACGGGTTGTATTGCCGCATTACGGGACTGTGGGCTCCTGAAGTTATTCCGGACCCCAATCATGGTGTCACATGAGCGGTTACTGGAACATATACTGCAAATGTGGAATCCAGAGCAGCAGTACTTTGAAGTGGGGGCCCATATTCTTACAGTGGAAGTAGAGGACATCTACTTCTTGACTGGCCTCTCGAGATGGGGTTCCCCCATCTCACTAATAGGTTCCTGTGGAGGGGATATTACCACTCGAGAGCTTATAGATTGTCACTATGCTCCAAGGATGGGCACATCGAGGAAGAAGATCCCCAGCACAGTCACCAAATTTGTTAGTTGGAATATTTCACCTCCTGCGGATAGTAAGGTGTTCCACTGGTCTGAATGGTTCAGATCTAGAACAAACGAAGGACAGAGGTTGAAGACTCTCCCTAGACGCCGTATATACCTGGAATGTGATGCTTCGATACTAACCCTGTGTACCTGCAATAAGCTTAAAAATGCAAACACATCGAAACTGCCAAAATATAATCTACTGATCCATGTTAGTGACTAAGGAATCTAACAACATACATGTGAAATCAAACAACAACAATAATGTGGGACAGAAATCAACTTGCATTAAGATAAAAATATGGATAAGTTTACAACCAAGCCTTAGTGTTGACTTGCATCTCCATGAAACCAAGCACTCTCATCCCCATAAGCTCTGACTCTAGATCTCTATGCTCTCCAATGACTTGGGCCAAGTAATCAATCCAATAGCATAACAATACCTTAAGAGTTCTCCCTCTCAACCATGGATATGAGCTTGTATTTATAAGGCGCAATGGATAGGGATGGTAGAGAGATTAGTGGATGAGGTGGACTCTAGGATCCTAGGATGAGGGATCTTGAGCTCAACTGACCCACAATGATAGGGATAAGGGAGGACACGAGGCTTATCTTCTAGAATCCTTGAGAAACTTCTCCTTTTCCATTTTTACCTAGGGTACCATGTTTCTCCTTTAATGACAATGCGGTTCTGGGAAGAAATGCTTATGGACTAAGGGCCATAAGCAGTGGCACCACTTATGGACAACAAGGGATAGGCAGTGTGAACAAGGTACCGCTCTTGGACAAGAGGGAAAGTGCGGTGCTGGGAATTTTAATGAAAGATTAATAATTAGCATGGGTTTCCACTCCAAGAGCTAGGATTCAGGGAAAGTAGGTATTTCAAGAGTCTTATCACATGATGGTGATATGATTTTGGTATAACAATTCATCGGGCCACTCTTTGGCAATTGCGTCCACATCAAAATCAGTGATGATGAACCCTGAATTATGCGTTTGTTTGACTGGGTCATTCTTCAGCTCTAAAATCATATTATGAATGTAATCTTGGAAAATTATGAAGGCCACATACATGTGCACTGTCGTGCACTGTATTCTATGGGTTTGAATGATAATGTCATGCAACACCTCATTGTGCAGAAAAAACTCAACATTATTATCCATTTGGTGGGCCTTGTTCTTCTTCCTCTCCCATAATTTTTTATACTTTGCGCCAAGGAAAAGTAGTGGGACATCCATTTGTTTCTAGTCCGATGGGTTGGACCACAAAATGAACGATATCGAGATGAGTAGCCAGAAGTAGTGGAATTTTTTATTAAGCTCCTCCTGTGCCTGCTGCGCATCATCTATTAGTTCATTGAGAAGAGATTGTGATCAATCGAAAATCACTCCTTGTCCGCATAGTTCTGCAAGCTCTACTGCTCTAGAAGTACATTGAGTTGGCCTCATCTTACGCAACAGTTTATAAGAGAGGTTGCGGCGAATTGCACTATGTTTTCCTCAATAGGGGAAATACAAAATCCCCTACCCGCATGTTGGAGATTATACTTCTTCTTCATCTTGGTAGTGTCTTTGTGGTGCAAATATGATGTGGGGTCTTCTCCTGTCTTTGCCAGACCTGTGATGGAAGAAATAAGCTCGCCGTCAACTAGGTATGGTCAATCAAGCCATAAGCATCCTCTATGGAAACATACCAGAAGCTACTTCACATATGTATTAACCTACAGACTGTGGCTGAAATGCAGCATGAATAACAAGTCCAACAGTCCTTCGCTAGCAATGCCAGCAACCCACTGCATCAGTACTAAGACCTTCGCCTGAGTCGATCCAGCTTGATTTGTACTCATCGAGTTACTTATTTCCAAGCCAAACTACAAGTGAGTGTTGACATATTCAAACACCAACCTGGTGATCTTTGGCATTAAATCCATCAGCAGGGGTACATTGTTAGGGATTTGGGGTGAGACTAAAAATGTGGACACTTTCTTTGGAAGCATCGCCTCCCCTGCATTATCTCTCTTGGGCCGAACATAGTGCAGGAAGTCTTCTTATTCCCTCCCAAAATCCACATCTATGTGAGGTGGTGATTCCTTGGCCGTGAGGGCCTCCTCTTCTAGATCTTCCTCCATTGGTTCTTTCCCAGGGTTGTCCACAACGGCCTTGGCCTTGTGTTTCCTTGATGGTGGTGGTGCGGACGGCTCTCCTGCTACTCACTTGTTAGCCTATCTTGGCTCCATGACTAACTGGTGGCGTACCTATAGCTGGTGGTCTCTGAACTGGGTTTGGAACAGGGCGTGAACAATGGGTTGGGATATTGGTAGGGTTGATCGTAGGACCAGCCATAGGAACATGTTTCTTCCCCATTCGTGTAATCGCGTCAATTTCTAGTTGCTGCTCTAGTAGTTGTATCTTGGCAGATTCTATCTCTTCCTCAATTGGGAAAAATTAGATAATAGTTTCATCGGATAGCTCGCTCTCACTGGGGATCTCTATTACCATAGGTGTCCGCTTCCTCTGTGACAGGCTTTGGCTCTGTCAACTCTTGGCTCTAGTTTTCTATGCTCTCTTTATGTGTGTAGAATACTGTTTAATGGCAAATCCTTTTATTTATACATGCTTCTGTGTTCTTCAATCATCATGCGATGAAATTTTGATGTCTAATCAATCACATGGGCTTCCTATTCGATGCATTTCTTCATTAACTTGGAAACTCGATCTGTGGGTTGTACCTGTCAACACAATTATGGCAGTTATGTCGAGGATAGATGATGGGATCAAAAAGCACGTTGTCATTCTCCTCATATCTTGTTGAATTTATGACTCTTAGCTGTCATAACCTCCTCAATCTTTGAGAAATATTTGCACTTAAATTTCGATAAGCCTTTCATTTCCTCTTTTCCTTGCACTTTCCACTTTTTCCTGTGTTTTCACCCAATTCCGCCGTAGACATGCGCTAGAACAATTTACGTCTTTTGTCTGCTCTCTTTTCTTTTTTTTAAATCAGTGTAGTGTGCTCCTAGCTAGGCATGTCACAACCATTGTAGTAAGGCTCCAAGTGACTGCCATTCACCATTTGTACAACATATGTTCCATCCAATTTCTGTAGTTTTACTGCGCCTGCATCAGTGATGTGCACAATCACATATGGTCCAATCCAATGTGTCTTTAGCTTTCCCAGGTGTTTAAAAAACTTGCTGCCATACAAAAACACAAGTCCTTCAACTTTGAATGGCTTAACTTGAATATGGAGATCGTTCCATGGTTTTTGTCTTTTCTTCTCAACTATCTGATGAAATCTTGTGACAAAGCATTCTTCTTCCATCTGAACGAGCTGTGTTAACCTCTGCTCGACAGCATCCTCGTCAGTTAGCTTTGTTAGTGCAGCAATCTGTAATCAGGGAACAATGTATTCCATTGGAACAACATATTCCTGCCCATATACTAGTCTGAATGGTGTGTGCCTTATCAGTCGCTTATAAGTTGTGCGATAGGCCCATAGCATAGCTGAGACTTTATAATCCCAGTCATCTTGGAGCACATTGCATACCTTGTTCAATGTATTCTCCATAATATTGTTAAAAGCTTCAACCATTCCATTTGCTTGAGGATGATAGGGTGTCATATTCTTATGCTGGATCTAAAACTCTACAGTTAGTTCAACGATCATTTTGTTAACAAAATGTGTACCTTGGTCACTTAATGGTATCTTTGGGAAGCCAAATCTGGTGACTACGTTTTTAAACAAAAAATGTGTCACAGTTGCAGCAGTACAATATTTAATAGGAATAGCTTCTACCCATCTGGTTAATAGTCTGTCATAGTGATAATGTAGCGCACACCAGTTCTCTTCCTTGGCGGAATGATCGGTCCCACAAAATCAACTGCCAACTTGTTGAATTCTTGAAGGGCTATCTGCGACGCAAGTGGCATCTCTTTGCGGTGTGATGTTTTCCTATTCTCTGTCATATATCACAGTTCCTACATAATATTTTAGTATCCATGTGTATGGTCAGCCACCATAGTCCTTCCTATAATATCTTACGCACAGTTTCTTTTCCCGCGTATTTTCCTCCTATGACACCATCATGTGGTTCTCTCATTACCCAAGTTTGGTCATAATAAAAAACACAGCGCCGCAGTATTTCATTTGTGCCCACCTTATATAGATGTCCCGCAATTAATGTATAATCGACAGATTTGACAACCAAATGTTTCTTCTGATTTGTTGACATTTCTTTAGGTGCATAGCCTGTGCTCAAAGAGTGAATCATTGCATTAAACTCGTGGTTCTGATCGTCCATCATGTGGATTGAAAATAGTTGTGTGTTGGGAAAATTATCTTCTAGATTGGTTGGATCTTCACCTCTTTCTATCCGTGATGGGTGGCCTAGCCTGACATTCAGTCAACCAGTTTTAACAATGGCCTCAAAGTCAAATTCTTGAAACAGCAGAAGCCATCTACATATCTTCCTTCCCCAACACTGGCTTGTTGACTAGTTATTTCAGCGCTGAATGATCAATGTACATATAAAAATGTCCACCCAACAAGTAGTATCAGAAATTCTGAAGCGCATAGACCATAGCAAGATCTTCTCCTTACGTCGTTGTGTATTTTTTCTCTGCTTTTGATATTTTTATGCTTGCAAAAGAAATAGAGTGGTATAGCGCACCCTCTCCTGGTTGTGTCAATACTATGCCGACCGTGGCAAACAACTTGTTGACATGCACATGGAATTCCTTTTTCCAATCAGGAAATACAAGTATTGGCATAGTGGCCATTGCATTCTTCAATTTCTCCAAGCTTTCCTGGAAACTTGTTGTCCATTGAAACTTTGCATCTTTCTTCAACAGTTTCTCCATAGGTGCTATGATCGTTGCATATCCTCTAATGAACTTCCTGTAGTAGCTTGTATGTCCGAACACTGATCTGAGTTGTGTGACTGATGTAGGTGATAGTAAGTCAAGAATAATTGCAATATTTGTTGGGTCGACCAAAATACCATCACAACATATAATGTGACCCAACAACACACCAAACGGTGCACAAAATATACATTTCTTAGAATTAAGTGCGATATGATACTGGCGGCAGCGGGCTAGCATCATACAGAGACTCTAAATATGGTCTCTTACTAGACCAAACATAGTCCAATCATCAAAGTAGGCCTCAAGAAATTTATGAATAAAATCTTTAAAAGCAGAGACTACTATTCTAGAAAAAATATCAGCTACATTCTTGAGTCCAAAAGGCATTACCATATACTGGTAGCATCCCCATTCGATGACGAAGTTCATTTTGTGGTGATCCTCCTTTGTGATGCTAAATTGATGATAGCCATAGAATCCATCATTAAATTAATACATTTCTTTTCCTCTGACACTTTCAAGAACTTAATCTGTAAATGGTGTTGGGAATGGATCATGTAAGCATGCATCATTTAGCTTCCTCAGGTTGACACAGATTCTGACTTCACTGGTTGTTTTCTTATCTTGGATCAGTATAGGGCTGATCCACTCGGATTCCTCAATAGGTTCAATGATTCCTACGTCGAGCATGCGATCCAATTCTGCTTTTACCTTCTCTTTATACCTTGGATTCAACCTATAGGGTCGCTTCTTACTGAGTTTAGCATTTGGTCACAGGGGTATTTTCATCTCCCCTAGATCTCCTACTATCACCTTCATCTCCAAAAAGTTGGTAGGGAATAGGTCCTGGTACTCATGCAGCAATTTTGTGATCTTCGCGACTATCTCTTCATCCCAATAATATCCTATATTGGAGAACTTTGGGTTCTTCGGCGACCCAATGTTTACTTTCTTGATTTTCAACGGTTTAAGGAACCGGTCACTTGAAATACCACTTCCTTCTACTATGCAGGTGCCCTCTGATTCTGGTATTTTTATGTTAGTTGGATCATCATCTGGGTCTCCAGCAAGGTTGTATCAAGCCATCCATTGCTGAATGGTCATGCTAGACTAGTGAGAATTGGCCTCTTTAGCAGGGATTTCAGTGAATATTTTCTCCTTTATCATTTGAATCACAACATCAACTATAGGTTGCTCATCAGCAAATTCAAATGTGTACACAAAATGCTTAGTAACCCCTTCCCAGTCTTGGGTTCCTTGTCGCAATTCCATAGATGCATACCATATCCTAGGTGGCATTTCCAATGTATGAATGAAATGATGGACCCATTCCTGGCATGGGTATGCTGCAAATACAGTGCAACAATGATTTATGTGTGCAGCAGGGCTTGACAACCTTGTGTACTTATGGCTAATGGTGGCAACTTCTTCACCGAACCTGACTTCCATCAACCTTCTGCATTGTGGCCATTCTATTATAAACTGCTTGTGTGTAACCCACCATCTGGTAGGCATAGCCTTCAGCACATGATTCAATGCAGATAAGCACTGCAACTCAATGACAAGTTCTTCAAACTCACTTACGAAGGCTACAAGGTTAGGTGAATATTCGTAGGTGGGTATCTCTCTTAATTCATTTTCCACCCATCACATAGATCTTGTAATCCTTGTGCATCTCCTCATAGAGAATTCATGTAACTTGTTTTGCTAATTCTCCAAGGCCTCCCCTAAGTCTGATGTGCAAGAAATAGCACTCTTCCAGCTCAGGTTTCCATCCATTGTTAGGTTGATGTAATCTCCTTGCATGGTAGTGACAATCTAGATATGGTCAAGGTAGTCTCCCTATCCCTTATTGTAGATAGGCTCAACATATCTCTATCCCTCTACTAGATCAATGGGAAACGCCACTCTCATCTCATTATCCTTGAATGAAAGGATCCTTTTCTTGAAGTTGATAATGGTCTAGTTTTCTATGGCCCAATTCATCCCCAACAATGCGTGATATGGATTCATTTCATCAACAATGTTAATGACTTCAAAATTTGTAAATGTACGCAACCCTTCGATGTCGACAGGGAATTGACTCAACCTACCAATTGGGAGGACCTTTGGCTGATTAGAAAGTCACAAATGGACAAGAGACTAGTCCAAGCATGGCCTTCCCATACTTTCCCAAGTTTTTCAAGTCAAAATATTGACATCGAAACCCAAGTCTAAGATGATGTAATCCATATCATAATCCCCTATCTACGCAGCCATTGTTAAATCACACCCAGTTTTGAATTTCTTACTAACCTGGTTAACTTTATTTTAAGGTTGTGGTTCCATGGGTATCTCTTCCATTATTGCATGTAGCTCTGTAATAGAATCTTTGTCTTGTATTAACACTAAGCAGCTTGATAGAAACGACTTGAGCTTACTAACGTTTTGGGGATTTTTCTTCTGAAATATCTATTGGAATCGTTCCAACATCTCCCTGACTTCTTCTGATATTGTGGGTTCTTCTGGATGGATAAACTTTGGTTACACGCCCATGAATAATTGCTTCTATTTCTAGACATCGAATTGGACCTTCTTCTGCATCGCAGGTTGTACCTGCAGCTACAGTTGTTTTTGTAGTTTATCATGATCAGCTCTAGTCACAACACTTCCTCGTGTTAGGACAACAACATTTGGATCTCTTGTATCAGTAGCAATCATTTGAACATTCAGGTTCAGATTCGGGTTTGGGCTTGGATTCTATGTAAGGTTAGGACCTGTGATGGTTCTAGCCTGCCACTTTGCTTTCAACTAGAGACATTGCTCCACATTATGGTCCTATCCCGTATAGTATGAACATGTCTTTGCAGGTTCCAGGAAATCTCTAGCATAGTGACCTGGATGTCCACAGTAATAGCATGTAAACTGACCTCTTCCTCTACCAAATCCTCCTCCTCCGCAACCTCTAAAGTTATCGCCACCCCTTCCCTGAGGGTATGGTTGTTGCAGGGGGTACTGGTTCTACTGATATTGCGGCTGATAGTGATTTTGCTGCACGTATGGCTGTTGTGGTGCATACTGAGGCTGATACTAGTTCTGATATTGTTTTGGTGGGAACTGCATAGGATGATATGATGATTGTGCTGGTTCAGCATGATCTTGCCCCTAATTCTTCATCAAGTAAGTGTCAACCGTATTTTCCTTTAGGAGCTGGTATGCTCTGGAATCCTTCTCTTCATGCCTTACTAACTTATGTTATTTACAAAAGAGATTTACCCAGGTACTTGCAACTTTTTGCAAGTATAAACACTCTTCATCGCGGTGCCCTCTAGACTGGAATATGTGACACTAGGGTAGTCCATGGCCATTTAATGGGTTTGGCACACCGGATGAGACATAATTCATGAAGGTCGGATAGTTATCCATAGTGTGTTTGTCCGTTCTGCATTTTGTGCACCGTAATTCTTAATGGGATTCCTTCCCCTTCTTAATGTCCTACATCTGTATCGTTAGATTATCCAACTGCGACTAAATATGTACCATGCTTGTGTCACCATCACCAATTGGCGAAGCTTCTAGCTTCGTTGCCAATTCTAACGCTTCCCTCTATGACTTGATATTTTGTTGCATTAATGAACCTCATATGTGTGGTAACAGGGCAGCAATAAACCACTCTTAATGTTGTACATTCGACATCTGAAAAGTTACCTTGGCCATCATATTTTTAAACCATTGGTCAAAGTCCCATACTGACTCTACCAATGCTTGTTTGATTTCCTTGATCTCATTGATGCATTGCGACAGAGACTTAGGTTTTCTGAACTCAGAGATCATTGTGGCTCATATCTCATCAAGGGTCTTCTGCGGTGTTCCTGGTGGTACTACATAGAACTTCATAAACTAGTCAAGTGCATGACCCCTTAGAGTTGTGATCATCTGTGCTTTCTTCAAGTCCACCTTCTAAACTAAGTGAACCATCCATACAGCTTCATAGATGAACCAATACTACTCTGGATCTTCTGCTCCATTACCATTGAATGTAGGTAACCAAATATCCACCCTAGCCATTGTGTTGGCATCAGGGTTGTCTGATAGCTGATTTAATGGAGGTATACTCTCTTGCACACTAATCGTAGTACTAGCACTATTAGTATTAATAACTCTTTCAGGAGATGAGGCTCTAGACCTTATCTCTGGCGATACTCTTTGTAACACCCCGATTTTGACCCCATTTACATTAAATGTATATGATTTATATATATCATAATTAATCGTGGTGTGGAGCTAAAGTAAAAATCCCCACCATCGATTTGGTTGTTCTATGTTTCAGCGATTGAAATCGTTGCCGATGGTATATCATGCTATCCGGCACATATTAATTCTGGCATCATGTAATTATGCATTTTAATTAAAATGAACCCCAACCAGCTATGTCAATGCAACCATAATGAAAAGGGGCATGATTTTCCTAACGATAGGGAGGGAAATTATTAAACTTTGGGCCAATGGGGAAAATCAAAGTGTCAGCTGTTAAACCCATTTAGTTGTCACCCACCCTTTTGACTTACTTACTTTCCCTTGTCTCTATCAGTCAACTACCAAATTAAAAACCTCTGTTGTTAGTTGGGCTGTTATTACTGGGTAGTGGTGTGTGGTAGGACTGTCAGTCCTTTCCCACATGCACACTCCACCAGCAAACTCATTCACCCTCACATGGGCATGGAAAGCACCATGACCCCATTCTTCATTGTTTCCCTCATGCAGAGAGATCAGAGAACCATTTTTTTGGCATTCAAGATTTTCCTGTGTATGTGCCATTCACGATTTGGGGTTGTTGTGGGTTCTCATTTATGATTGGGGTTCCTGGACATTATATACTCACGTAGCTGAGAAATCGTTGTTGGTTTCCCCATGATTTTGGTTTGTTGTGGGTTCATTTACATTTTGGGTTTGTTGTGGGTTTTTATGGAGTAATTTTGGCCACAATAGGGCCAAGAATGACTTAGGAATCGAATTTCCCAATCAGGGTTGTGTGTTACCCAAAATTGTCACCTCGGTTGTTCTTTGGTGTTTATTTTCTTTCCCAAAGATATGAATTGCTTGTTTTGCTGTGTGTATGCAGTGGTTGGTCTTTGGACTGTGTTGGAGTGGGAATGAAGGCTTGGTATGCTTGATAAACCTGGTGTGTTTGGGAGACACATAGATAGAGAGAGAGGGTTATATTTCTTCTCCACAACCCCTGAATAGCACTGGAAGGGAAGTCAGGGCTCGAGGGACTATGTAGCAGAGAAGGGACTGATTCTTTGTGTTGGGTGTGTGTGGGTGTCCTAGAAGTCAGGATAGTTTTGGTGTAGGTGTCCTTAACTCTTCAATGAGCCCACCAGCTTAGCATTCAATATTTCCCAGCTCCATGATGGCCTGATAATCCCAACTGTGTTGGCTTGGTTGATTTGTGTATCCTTGGCTATGTGTGAGCCTGCTTAGTTCCTTATTCCTTGGGGGATCATGCCCAGCTCGGGGGTGGCATTGTTGCTAAGATATTAAGGAGCACACTGGCCTATGGTTGGGTGGAACATTGTAGTGACATAGCTGGTTGCAGGATGAACTCTTCATAATATAAGTATTCTTGACTATTTCATCTCTGCAAATTGTATTTTGTTGTTTAATGAAAATGATGAACATGCTAATTGCTTCAATGTATGTTTTGCTTCCGCTATATGGTAACAATGCATGCATGTTTTACTTCAAAGAATTTCAGTTTTTATGTCTGTATGTTCATGGGGATAGTTTCCTGGATAGATAATGGTATGGTAGCGTCCTCTTCGCCGGTCGGAGGGTTGGGGACGTTACACTCTTGGTGTGATGTAGTGGTGTCTAGACCTTGGTGACTCAATAGTATCTTCAGAGTCTTCTTCTCCTTCCAATATCGCTCTTTATTCCTCCTCTTCATCACAAGACCCTTCATCTACTTGTGACTAAAGTTCATGCTCACTTTCTTTGAACAAACTAGGAGCTCATCGACCTTCTTTTGTCTTTCTTCTTTTCGCTGATCTGAATCTCCTTCCACTCCTTAGGAATCCAGCTTCTAGTTCAGGTTCTGTACTTCATGGGAACATCTCAACTCACCATTTCCCATTTTCTTGATAGGTAATCTATGACATAGCCTTCCTACGGTGTGTGCGACTCAACTACTCAACTGCATGATACCCTTCTCATAAATGAGCATCTTGATCCATGTACTGATAGATGACATATACCTTCTTCACGATCCTTGGAAAAATTTTCTTTCACCCTCACTATATGGGGTTATAGCCTCTACTACAAACTTAGTAATATATCCTCTCAAAATAATGTCAACCCAAAAATCAACAGCTCTAGATATGGTGTTATACTATACTAGTTACTTCATGAACCAACAGATCATTCCACTCAACTGCTTCTCTACTCTAGAAATTTGTCTGCCTTCTTGCCAATATTGATAGCCACTTGTAAAGTACAATGGGAAATTCTGCAAAGAATATCTCATGAATATCAATGTATATGTACTGGTCTACCCAGTTTTCTACACTCAATTGGGATCCTACACTCTCTTCTTGTGCAAATGATAGAATTTTAGACTCTAGCTAGTCCTCTACCTCATTCTTTGTTGGATGCCACAACATTTACCTCGACTCAAATGGTTAACAGGTCCTAGCAACATAACCATTTGTTGGCCTCTATCTTCTCCTTGTCTTGACCTACGGTTCAATCACTCAACACAATACCAACATGGCACGTCAAGACATCATCCCGATAGAGTAAGCTCAGCCAACAAAACCTGCGAAGCAAGTGCAGTCTCACCTGAGATATCTTAATGGGTAACTATCAGAACCATGTTTCTATATTTGGTGAGGGATTATAGTCCCTTAGCACGCAAAGGAGTCTTTCACTCTACGACAGCGGCACAACTATGTGCCACAGTTCACTTGCGTGACACAACAATGTCCTTAGGCCTTACTGAATAGCGTAAGGGTGTGATGCATCCAACCCCTTACACTCTATAGACATTGCGTGACTTATATTTATACTTAGCATATTAACCATGAACTCATACATAACATTCTAGTAATGCTTTAAACATTCATTCATTCACTGATTAATAATATGGCATCATACATTCAACAGTAACTCGTCAATATACAGTAAGTAGCTACTTGACATTCACATAAACATTCAATAGTCATCAATCATTCAACACAAGAAATAACGTGGAAACCCATTTTGGAAAATCCACCAAGGTACTCTTCATCTGGCATGAGAAATGGATATAGCACCTTCTAGCCAACAACTTGCATACTGTTCTTAAGATATGTCTTTCTGACTCAATCTTCTTTCTCTCATGCTCTCTAGTTTATTCTTCTAACTACTCCTATTGATCAGTACACATCATGTATCGACTCTTCTACTATACTAGCGGTCTGCGCACACAACTGCAAGACTCGTGGCTCAACAGCCTTCTACCTCTATTGTCTATCCAACTTACTAAACTTACATAACCTTCTGAACCCTTATACAGAGCGGGTTTCTCCTGCTTATAGTATCTAGGAGACCACACAGGTTCGAATGAGTATATCTCAGTTATTACAGACTCAACAACTTAAAAAATATCTCAGTTACATAAATGGTGGCCCATATCTAGCCCTGAAAGTCCTGGAAGACATTAACCACAACTTTAACTAGCCACAGAAACATCTTTCAGCTTGCCTGTGCTGGTCATAACTAGATGCAAAAATCATCCTTCCATCTTCCGTTGGTTCGTCCTTTCGCCGTATTCCTTGATTTTCTCCTATATAGCTTTTATAGAAATTCTAAAGCCTTGATGGCATAAGGAATTTCATAAACTGGCTAAGGATCTAGGCACACAATTAACCTCACAGAGAATTGTAGAGAATTATCATAATGAGAGAAGAAGAAGAATTAATGAACACACATTAATGAATGATCAATAAATGATAATTTATATTATTACATAGGTAATACATCCTTATAAAGGAAAAAGGAGTTGCATGAAGACAACTCAAGCTAGCTCATAAAAGCAGGCTTACTAATTATGATAAACCCCATAAAGCACTTTCCAATCTACCAAGCACCTCACGAGTTGGCAAAAGCATGAGTGAGTTGTCAAGGAGATGGAAATAATATGCTAATGGAGAAAAACTAATGGAAGATGGGTTGGAAACAAAAGCTCCCAGTTTCCTAGTTGACTAGCTTTTATCTTATCCATAGAAAAGTAGGATAAAGTAGAAAAAGCAGAAAAAGCAGAATCTGGTATATGGTCCTGTATACTAATTCTAGATGAACCCAAAATCAGAAATAAATCATTCCTAGGATATGGATGGCATGCATTGACTTTAAGGTGCAAGTGGATGCCAACTAATTAAGCTAGTGGGTGAATAATTAATCATTAATGATTAATTATTTTATCCTAAGTGTATGAGTGGGTTTATTATATTCCAACACCCCCCTTTAAGCCCGACTTTATGATGATATTCCTGAACTAATCATAAATATATATGCATATAGGGCCCAGCAATAAAGCTATGGTCACCCTTTTACAATTTTATGTTGTCCGAAGAAATGAGGAAAGAGGCAAAACCTCAAGGGGAAAATCCTCCCTCAAGAAAGGACATGAAAAGCAATACCAAAAATGTTGAATTGCTGGTGTTGGTGCTGCTCCAAACTAAATGTTGATGTCTGGAGGAATCTTCTTCTTGGGAAGAAGATAAATCTTCTCACCTGGATCAAAGACAGCTGCAGGATGGAACCTGGGACCATGTAGAACAACTAAAATCCAATGATGTGAAGGCAATACTGAAGGATCTTGAGACTTGTAATCAGCTCCAAGATTATGACATGACTTGAACTTCGAACCAGTAGAGATGAAATGAGCTCTAGATAGGTGAAATAACTGTCCAAGCGAATGTATCATGTCTCCATCTTCATTTACACAGAGAGGATTTGTGCAAGTGATCATGTAGGAACATAGAGAAGGCATGGGATCAAAGAGTGCGAATGCATGGGTTCCATGGGTTGATCTAGCTTCCAAATAATCCAAGAGATCACAAATAAACACAACAGTAGACTCATGGGAATATACTGGTAAAGAATCCTCTATCGTAGAAGTATGAGAGGAGGAAAGATACTGATGTTCAAAATCTTCAAGGAGGCTCTGAGAATGAGTTGCAAGAACAAAGGAGGAGCTGCAGAAGCATATGGGATCAAGTATGGTAAGTGGAAAAACACTGGAAGGACTTGATTTGGCTAAGCAAGCATCCTAGAAATCACTGGGTTGCGCATCAAGAAAATAGGCATGCACAAGGTGTGAGAGGTCTGGCATATGGATCTCAGAATCCATGATAGAAGCATAGAGAACACTGAATGTGTGAGTGAATCATCAATAGCAATAGCAGCTCCATTAGTCACTTATTTTTCATCAACAGCATCATGAGAAGATGAATCAAGATCTTCTACTTCAGGAGACACAGAAAAAGATGGCTCTTCAATATTTGCTTCTTGATTGAAAGAGGAAGCATTCGAATCAAAGAGAGTAGTAGCAACAGGAACTGTATGAGAAACTTCTTCTTTATGATCAACTTCATCAGAGACTGTAGAGGTCGAGACATCTTGAGAGAGAGAAATCATTGAGGTGCTAGAGGCACTCTCCACATAGCTAGAAGGATCCTCATTGTCCTTTCCCAAAACTCTATCCAATGTTGTCCAGAGATCCTTTGGGGAATCAATAGAATCAATAAGGTAGCGCATGCATGGAGAGATAGATAGGCAAATAGCTCCAATTGCTTTGTCACAGTCATTCAACCAGTCACTTGGCTCTTCATAAGATTCTTCACTAGCTCCAATATATATCTCATAGAGACCTTGTCTCTTTAGATATGAAATCATCTTCAGTTTCCACTCTGAATAGCTTGTGAATGGAGAAAGAAGAGGAACTGATATTCTTGAATCCATTCGAAGTTGAACCTGCAAAATAAACCTGCAAATCTGGAAAGGAGGATTAATTAATGAACTCTCAAAGATCTAATATCATGTAGAGATTTGATATCCTCAGCTCTAATAGCATGTAGAACTTGAACTTTGAGAACCTTAGCTCTGATACCATGTAGAAATTCTAAAGCCTTGATGGCATAAGGAATTTCATAAACTGGCTAAGGATCTAGGCACACAATTAACCTCACAGAGAATTGTAGAGAATTATCATAATGAGAGAAGAAGAAGAATTAATGAACACACATTAATGAATGATCAATAAATGATAATTTATATTATTACATAGGCAATACATCCTTATAAAGGAAAAAGGAGTTGCATGAAGACAACTCAAGCTAGCTCATAAAAGCAGGCTTACTAATTATGATAAACCCCATAAAGCACTTTCCAATCTACCAAGCACCTCACAAGTTGGAAAAAGCATGAGTGAGTTGTCAAGGAGATGGAAATAATATGCTAATGGAGAAAAACTAATGGAAGATGGGTTGGAAACAAAAGCTCCCAGTTTCCTAGTTGACTAGCTTTTATCTTATCCATAGAAAAGCAAAATCTGCTATATGGTCTTGTATACTAATTCTAGATGAACCCATAATCAAAAATAAATCATTCCTAGGATATGGATGGCATGCATTGACTTTAAGGTGCAAGTGGATGCCAACTAATTAAGCTAGTGGGTGAATAATTAATCATTAATGATTAATTATTTTATCCTAAGTGTATGAGTGGGTTTATTATATTCCAACAGCTTTAACTCTTCTACATGCCTCTTCCATTGACTCGGATCTTCCTTCCTCGTCGCAGGTATCCTCATTGAAGCTTTCCTTTTTCTCTTCCTCTACCACACGCATGTTTTATCTTCCTGTGTCAGTTCCTTCATTCCGTTCTTGACTTGTTTTTACTCTGTTGCACGTGCACTTTTCCTCTTTTGCTTACACGTCTGATTTATCCTTGTATACTTTTCCTTCTTTTCCTCTCTCTTGTCCTAGCCCAACATTATAGATAGCTTGTTTCAGTTTGTCAAATGCACACTCAAAAACATGTGCCCACGTAAAAGCATCCTTTTTCAATAGAGTTTTTAAAGGATCTGCAATCTTCCTGTAATCCTTGACAAATTTACTATAATAGCCAACCAGTCCTAAAAAACCATGAAGTCTCTCGAGTGTCTGAGGATGTGTCCATTTGTTCATGGCATATTTTTTAGCAGGATCCATATGAACCGCTTGCGCTGGAAAAGTATGCCCAAGATACTCTACTTCCTCCTTCCCAAAACCACATTTATATTTTTTAACATGGAGGTGATGATCACAGAAAAGTTGTTGTACAAAATCCATATGTTGGAGAATCTTAGCCCATGTTTTACTATAGATGAGGATATCATCAAACAAGACCAGAATGAAGTTCCACAATTAGGGCCGAAATATTTTATTCATTGATTCCTAGAATGTGGAAGGAGAATTCATGGGGACAAAGGGAATGACCAAAAAATCATAGTGGCCATCATGTGTGCAAAAATTCGTTTTAAGGATATCATCCTCATGAACCTGAATTTGGTGAAACCTAGAACAAATATCCAACTTGGAGAAAAAATGAGCACCAAGAAGCTCATCAACAACTCAAATTGGCCTAATTGTGATGCGATTAAGTGCTCGAAATTCAATGCAGAGGCTCCATGACCCATATTTTTTTGGAAAACAAGAATTGGTGAAGAAAAGGAACTGGTACTAGGGAGAATAATACCTTGCTTCAGTAAGTCCTAAATCAGCATCTCAATCTATGTCTTTTGGTGAAACAGGTGGCGATAGGGCTTCATGTTGGGAGGGACACTTTCTTGAGGGAGCATAATACAATGGTCCTTTGGTATTCAATGTGGTAGTCCCACTGGTTCAACAAAGACACATGCATATTGATCCAAAATTTGTTGTAGATCCAAGGGAGTAGTGGAGACCTATGATGGTTGCATATGAATGGAATGGAGCCGAGTGATGACACTATGTGAATACTTCTTAAGGATATTTTCCATATGATGTGAACTGATGATGCTAAGAGACCCTAGTTGTAATCCCTTCAATGTGTGTTTTTCCCCATTGACTGAAAACTGCATCCAAATTTAAGAAAAATCCCATAAGATGCGTCCAAGTGTGTGTAACTATTAAGCGCTCAAAACCACATCACAATCCTCCTAAGGGAAAGATAAACATGTCAGAGTGCAATTTATAATATTCAATAGAGATACACACATTGTGACAGTTCCCCTTGCAAGGTAAGGTTCCCCCATTTGTAATAATGACTTCAAAGCTGGAGCATGGATGGACAAAACAATCATCCTAATTTTTGATCTGAAGATCAATGAAGTTATGAGTGCTACTAGAATCAATGAGTAGTGTAAGAGGGATCTTCTTGAAGAAACCATTGACCCACATGGTTTGTGGGGTGGTGACTCTTACTAGTGAATGGAGAGATATTCCTGGGTGGTCGTCCTAAGAAGGAGGGTCAGTAGGTTGAATGTCGACCTGATCATCTACTAGATCCTAAGAATACTCACAAATTTCAGGTGTAGGTGGAGAATCGACATATAAAAGATAGAGTTTTTTCTCAGCACATCTATGTCCCTAGGTGAATTTCTCATCACAATTAAAACAAAGCCCTTTTTCTCTACATGCCCGCATATCGACTTCAAACAAATGCTTTATAGGACTGGTTCTAGGAGATGGCGTGAATGGAGGTATTTGGGAAACCATTTTTCTGAATGGAACAAAAGTGGAGTTGGAGAACTGTTGATCTATGATATTGTCCTCTTCCAACTTATCCAACCCTAGGGCTTCCATAATTGTGCTGGGACAAAACATTTTAACCTCAAATCAGATTGCATCCTTTAGACCACTGATAAAACAACTCCTGTAGAATGCATTAGATAAAACTTCTGTGTGATTGGCCAATTTATCAAATTTCATCTGATACTTTCTCACAGTTCCATTTTGGTGAAGTTTAGTGAGTTCTCCTGTGAACTCATCAAAAGAAGTAGGGCAAAATCATTGAAAAATGAGTTGGAAAATATATGTCCATTTTTGCTCTTCATAAGCCTTGATTTACCAAGGGAACCATTGAAGGGATTCAAGTTCCAAATGAAAGGATGCAAGTGGGACTTTGTTGACATCAAAAGTGTTATGTAGACTAAAATATTGTTATTCCTTATATATCCATCTAGTTGGATCATCACCATTGAAGTGAGGAAAATCAAGATTCGGCCCACAAAAATTGTAGGAAGAAGAGAAACCCATGTCTGCAGAAGACTCTGGTTGTCATCTATTGTTCATGGATGAAAGCTAAAGATGGATGCTGAGAAAGTTTCCATCTATATCTTAGAGTTTGGTCTTGAGGGAAATAAGTTTGTCTTCCATTTATTTGTTTGCTCCTGCACATGTGACATCCATAACCATGATTTTTTTTTAGGGGGGGGGAATGAGTAGAAAAAAAAAGTAGAATATTTTTTAGAAAAGGGTAATTGGGGTTTGACTAGGTTTTAGACACTTTCTGAGAGACTGGGAAGCAAAAATTCGATATTTCAAAAGCAGGGAGAAAGAATGACAAAATTTTCAAAGAGGGACACGGAAGAAGAAATAGGAAATGAACAATGTGGAAAAATTGTGAGAATCGAAGAAGTTATGACAAACCCTAAAAATAGACAAATATGGGATTTCTGGCTTCGAAAAATGGAATTTGGGATAGGGTCCTCAAGGAATAAAATAAACTGAATGAAATTGTAGTGGTTTTAGTGAATTTTAAAGGGAAATAAACCTAAATAAAAGAAGATATGGCAAAAAAATAGAAATTTATACTCTTTTTTTTCGATGGAATTAATCTATGACAGCTTTGCACAAATGCAATATGCTATTTATCAATTGGAAATAGATATGGACCCCATGTATGTTTGGATTCCTACAGGTTTATGGGATTCACTTAGCCACCAATGATGTCTAACGACTTGCGTATTGGAGTAGTACCCCTCACTCCACGGCTCAGGTAAAACTGATAACCGCTTTGCCACAAACGATATCTCTTGGTTTACCTCACTGGTGGGAACTAGTCAATCAGGTAGGGTACATTTACCTTTTCACTAGAATTCCCTCTCAATGGCCAACTACTTTTTGGTTCCTGTGGTACTCCTCACAATGAGTTTTAGGGCTATGCCTAGTTACTTCCCACAGTTAAGCAGATAATGGTTATTCCCTGATCTGAACTTGCAATTGAAATGAACAATACATATGCAAAGAAGAAGAACTACTACAATAATCATAGTTTTGGGAAGCCAATGTAAAAAAAAAGGGCATAAATTCCACCCAACGAGCCCAAGAAAGTTCTTTGATAACAGATGTGGGAAACCTCTGGCAATAAATAATGAAAATTCATGATATAACAAAAATAACATAACACATAAGGAAATTATTGATCGCAAGCCACTTCGAGGGGGACACCTCCTTTTATCAAGATCAATGCAAATAGCTCGTGGATGCCTTCATTGGCCTCAACACATACTTATATACTAAGTCTAATCTAAACAACTATTAATCCCCATGAATGTGGGATAATACACTATACTCACAAGATGACTTACAAAACATATGCGTCCAACAATATACTAACAAAGTAAAGAGAAGGGTTGACACGAGCTCCTAACACTTAGACAAATCATTGGGGAACCATAGTAGAGGTCACTCTGTAGAATAATGATAATATTAAAATTATTATTACATCTAAATTTAAGTAGAATTTGTGGGGTGGTAAAGAATTCGCGTACATGAGAAAATTCAGATATTATAACGAGGTGATCAACCCTAATAGACAAGATCAAAATTATCTCTTTGTTTTAACTATCATAAACCATAAAATAAACATTCCTAAAATAAAAACAAACTCTCATGATATCCATAGTGAAACATGGAATTGAACAATTCCTAAGACATCATGAGATGAAATAATTTGTCATCTTTATGATACAAAGAGGGTCGAAGATGAAAATCAATTTCTCATAGAATGTCCTGTGTACAACCAGTTAGAACCAATTTATATTTTGTACAATCCTAACCTTATTAACCTCTTAAATCATCATAACTATGGTCATATATGGTTTCTTCTCTTAAATATTTCAAGCACATAAATAAAATTCTGAAGAAAACCAAGGTGTTCCTTACCTTTTTTAAGGTTCGATAGTATTAGTGAACGTTAATAACCACCACCACCATTTTCATAATAAAAAATAACTATTAATATGTTTAATAATTAGTTTAGGTGAGTTTATTAACATTATACTAAAATAATTTTACATGTATAATATTTAATCTGTACATTTCCTGTGGGGTGGAAGAGCAAGTGTTGAAGTTGAAATGTTGTAAATGGTTGTAAATGTTAAATTTTCTTAATTTGATTAGATGATATCTTAAAAAAAATTGTCACTAGTAATATCAGTGAAAGAAAAAAAGAATTGAAACATAAGAACACGAAGATTTTCCTTGGGGAAACCACAAGGGAGAAAACCCCGTAAAACTTCCTCAGTATAGAAATCAACCAGAGTAGTGTAAAACCTAGACAAATGCTTCTCCCTTCTTTATGGAGCATGTGTTATTATCTCTCTTGCAAAATATACTTGAGTGAGTGTATAAAAATGAAGGGGAGCCCCTCCCTACTTATATTCTTCAGTTGAATTGACCAAAGACCTAACAGGGCCGACTTGTCTAACTGACAGGGCAAACTTGTCTAGCAAGACACCAAAAATAATATTTATTATATTGACACTTGGGTACTATTGGACCAACTTACATCCATAGATTTACATTGATTCTTTCAAACTCTTGCATGACCAAACTCATCTCCTAATGGAGGGACACAATCAATACATCTGGAATATATTCTAAAGTTACAATACTTTAACACTCCCTCTTAACTAGGAAGGTATTCAACCAAGTTAGAAAATACTACCACAACTGTACAAATGAATGGTGAGTCTCTATATGTCACAGGAATTTTTGGAACACCATCATATATATTCATCATCAATCCTAGTTGTATCATCTTCTGCAATCTCAATATGTGGATACTGACTCATCTTATGTATGCACTGAATCATTTTCTATCAATATATGGATACTGAATCATATTCTATATCATCTTATGTAGCATCAGTATGTGAATACTGAATCATCTTCTGGATCATGTTCTGTAGAATTAGTATGTGAATACTTAGTCATCTTCTGTCACATCAGTATATGGATATTAAATAATCTTCTAGATAATTTTCTGTAACATCAGTATGTGAATACTATGTCATCTTATGCGATATTAGCATGTGAGTTCTAAATCATATTTTTCCAACATCAGTATGTAGATACTAAAACATCATCTACAACATCAGTATATAGATATTGAAAAATCACCTGCAATATCAGTATATAGATACTGAGACATCAACAACAACCTCATTAGCATGCTAGTGCTAAAAACAAAATCATCTATAATGCTAGATCATCATCTGCACTACCAACATAGAGATGTTGGAACATCATCATCACCATCAACATAAAAATGTTGAATCAAACATCATCATCAGTATAGAAATACTGAAACAAGCTCAACAATAGTCATTTCAACAATCATCAGTATGAGGATATTGAACCTACTACATCAGTATAGGAATACTGAAACTATCTCATCAATCATATCAACAATCAACAATCATCAGTATGAGAATATTGAACCCAATACATCAGTATAGGAATATTGAAACTATCTCAACAGTCATCTCAACAATCAACTATCATCAATGTAACAACACTGAAACTATCTCAACAATCATCAGTATGACAATATTGAAGCACATATCTCATCAATCATCAGTATAAAAATACTGAAGCAAACATCTTAGTAATCATCCATATAAAAATACTGAAGAAAACATCTCAGCACTCATCAGTATAACAATACTGAAGATACATATTTCCCTCTAACTATCTTGTAGCAGCATCATGGTGAGTTCTATGGTAGATCCATCCGGCAATTTTCCCTAACTTACTAACCATTTCGATCCAAAAATCCTAGTTAGATAGATGAATCTTCTTGGGGACCAGCAAGCCTTGTCCTGGCTTACAAACCCACTTGGGTTAAATTGATATAGCAAGACATACTAATCCCCCTAGTATCAACAAGTCTCATCTGACGTACTAACCATTTCGAGCCAACAAGCCTAGCCATACTTACCCTAATCTAGCTAGAGCTACCACCACTGCATCCTTCTTCCATCTACCATCACTCGCTCTTTCTAGAGAGTTCCTTTTGGACTACACCAATATTTTCTTGAAAGTATTCAAACCTTACACGAGACAGAGGCTTAGTTTCATGTCCCCACCCCTCATATTGACGATGGAGAGGACGTAACCAACACACTGCTGCTTTCAATCGGGCAGGATAGCCCCATGAACATAAGCATAAACATGTATTGAATTAAAAACATATACAGGAATATAAAACATGCAATATACAATGGAAGAAATAACATCCATTCAAACATTCAACATGCTCATATTAATTCATAAGACAAATAGTTTGCAGAGATTAAGCACAAGAATAGTTATCTGGAAAAGAAGTTGGCCCGCAACTAGCTACGTCATTGCAACGTTCCACCCAACCGTAGGTCAGTCTGCTCATTAATATCTTAGCATCACTGCCACCCTCGAGCTAGGAATGATTCCACCAGTCACTAGGGAAATAACAGGCTCACACATAGCCAAAACCAAACATCCATAGTCAATCCAACACCCCGTTGGTTTTCGCAGACTGTCCAGCCAAGCCAATAAGAAATTGGGGTTTTCAGGCTGCTAAGGAAACTAACCAGCAACACATGGGTTCCTTGGACTTATCTAGCCAAGCCACACTTACATCAAACACACAGTCAACCCATTTAATCAAACACGGTCATACACAACTGCTAGATATGAACAAAACGTTACTGGGAACCAAAACGGAAATGGCATTTGGGGCAACAACCCGGCATGAGGAAATACATTCTCAGGAAACATTCTTGGGCTTCATAGAGGTAAAAATGGCCTCATCAAACCCTCATATCATATATCTAAACTCAGGAAAACATCTATGGCACCACGGGAGAAAAAACTACCTCCCCAAACCCACATATCGTGAAATCGTGGTTCCCTAACCACTGAGCAACACATCAATGACTTTATGGGTATGGAAAAATGAGGAAGCAACATAAATCATGAGGTAAAAATGTACAACAAGCTCCATCTACGTGAGGAAGACAAAGACAGCCCCAACAACACCAAAAATGTGAATCCCTGCTGCCAATGCACTCAACAATATAAAAACGACTTCCCAACCATGGGGAATAATGGAGAAACTACAGAAAATGTGAGCGAAGCTCCTATCTTTCTCACAAGGAAAATATGCCTCTTTAGACCCAAAAATAATGGCCCCTTTCTTCACATTCACCTAGTAACACCCAAAACACATTATGGGTATGGATAAGTGAAGAAAACAACAGCCCATTTGTGGAGGAGAGAGCTCAGTCTCTTCCTGCTGCATGAGGGAGCCAAAAATCCATGAAGATGGGTGAGAAATGAAATTCATGGGTGCATAATGGCTTGGACATGCCTTCCCAAGATTTACTTACCCCACAAGTCAAAAACACACTTTCCAAAAATGGTTGACCTCCCAAATTCGAATTTGACCTCCATGCCTTCCCCATCCCAAGGAGATAACTTCTTCAACCACTTTTAGATGACTAGGCACAAAAAGAAAAAAAGGTAGTTGACAACTTTATGGGTTTTACCTTAGACATTTGGATTTTCCCCATTGGCTCAAGATTGAATAATTCCCCCTCCCTATTCCTTGTGAAATCATGCCCCCATCTCTTTAACATTGCGGCACGTAGCTAGTCATGGTATTTTTATTAATTTTCATTTTACATGATGTCTCAAAACACATTGTGCATGGCTAGCACATAAACCGTCGGCATCAATTTTAATTGCTGAAACATCAAACACTAAACCCATGGTGGGGCCTTTGCCTTGAGCTCCACACCATGATTTAATACAATATTTACATCATATGTAATTCAATACCATGGGGTCAAAACTGGGGTGTTACACTCAAGGATAATTTTAGGGGCGAATTTTATCCCAGTGGGCTATTTTTCCATGTTTTTCTCCCAAAAAAGATTTGCCATTTTGCATTTTTTGAAGTCCTGTTTTGCCCAATTTTGATTGGGTAAAACTTTTTCACCCTAAAAATCGCCAAATTATTATATAAACAATATAAAATCCTTGGAAATTAAAATAGTTTTTGAAAAATATTGCCAATAATTTTATTGTTGGAATTTTAAGAATTGGTAGTATTCACCAACATTTATACACTTTTAAATAAGTATGGTTCCTAAAAATCATCCCTGGTTACACTTAGTCAACACATATGCCACTTGTTCCTATGTAGGAACATACTTGATCTTTGCTGCTCCTTTCTTAACCATATCCCAGATTAAATGATATCTAACTTCAATAAGCTTTGTCTTATCATGAAACACCGGGTTTTCTATCATCTTGATACAACTCTAATTATCACAAAGGACATCAATAAAATCTATCTTTGTATTAAATAATTCTACCAACATCTTCCGAATCCATAATGCTTCGCTACAATCTGAACATGTTGCAATGTATTCAGCCTCTGTCGTCTTAAGTGCAATATTGATCTGATTTATACTAAACCAAGAGATCATTCCCTATCCCTGACTAAAGAACCATCATGGGCTGCTTTTTCTATCTTTGGCACTTCCTTCCCAAAACGAATTTGTAAATCCATGTAATTTGATCTCACTACTTGATGCATATTTGAGACACTAATCTAAATTCCCCTTTAGATACCTTATTACATGTTTTTCTCCAATTAGGTGAATATATTTGGGATTCACCATACACTAACTTAGGGTGTTTACAACAAAACATATATATGGTCTTGTATTGGTTAAGTACATTAGAGAACCAATAAAATGTCTGTATAAGGTGACATCAACTGTTCTTGACGCATCATCTTTCAATAAATTCAAACTTGTTTCCATCGAAGGAGTCATATCCTTGCAATATATCATTCCAAATCTCTTTAGGATTTCTACTACATATTTTCCTTGGTTTAGGAAAATATGGTCTAGATACTGCCATACTTCAATACCTAGAAAGTAATGCATCATTCCAAGGTCTTTCATCTCAAACTCTGCAACAAGCTTCTTCTTACATTTGATGATGGATTTACCTTCACCTGTCAAGAATAGGTCATCTACATATAGTAGTAATATCATAATCCCATCATCCTCAACTTTATAATAGAGGTTGGAATCTGCTTTAATTTTGGTAAATCCTAAGCTCATTAGAAATCCATTGATTCTTCCATACCATGCTCTGGGTGATTTCTTTAATCCATGCAATTCCTTCTTGATTCTACATACATGAGTTTTCTAATCATTAGTCTCGAACCCTTGCGGTTGTTCAATATATACTTCTTCTTCAATCAAGTCATTTAGAAAGGTTGTATTTACATCCATCTGATGTAACTTCCAATTCATGTTGGATGCCAAGGAAAGTATGGTTTTGATTGAGGTGTACCTAGACACGGGTGCAAAGGTATCCTCAGTTGATTACCTCTTTCTGATAGAATCCTCAAGCTACAAATCTTTCCTTGTACTTCTCTATACTACCATCTGTTGAGTGCTTAGTTTTGAAGATCCATTTCGACGATACCATGACTTGTCTTTTGGTCTTGGTACTATTTCCCATACATCATTCTTTATAATGGATTGGTACTCCTCAACGATTGCATCAACCCACTCCTTTTGTTTTATTGCTTCTTCAAAACAAGTTAGTTCTTTATCAACTATATCACACATCAAAGCCACATAAATAAGATATGGATTTGGATTCTTTCTTTCTCTAATGGTTCCTCCTAGGGCACCGTGTCTTTTTTCTTCTTCGATTACTTCATGATCCTAGGAAATTTTTCTCTTTTGTGAAATCATTTCACTGGGTAATTCTTCAAGTAACTGAGGTTCTATCATATCATGATCCTCACGCATCTGATCTTCTTCTTCATTCCTAAATGGTTTAATACTTTCTACAACTTTGGGAGTTTCATGCTCCTCTTCATCTTCCTTATCTCTCTTGGACTTTTTGAAAGTTGTATCTTCGTCAAATGTGACATCTCTGCTAAGTTCAATTTGATGCTATCCTAGGATATAGATATGATAATCCTTTGATTGCTCACTTTATCCTACAAACAATCCCTTCTTTATTGAAGGATCTAACTTTGATCTTTTCTCCTTGGGAGTGTGTATGTATATAGGACAACAAAATATATTTAGGTGCATGTCTTAAGTATTTTCTCTGGAAAACATTCTTCTGGAGTTTTGTTCCCAAGGGAACTACGGGAGATTCTATTATGTACATATACTGTTTTTCTGGTTGATTCTTCCCATAGGTACATAGATTTCATAGCTTCCATGATACATCTATTATTTCTTTCTACCACACCATTTTGTTGTGGATTATAGGGAATGGTGAGCTCCCTCTTAATCCCAGCTTCTTTGCAATATTCATTGAATTCATTTGATGTGCACTCTCCTCCATTATCTGAGCTCAATATATGTATCTTGTTTTCAGAGAGGTTTTCTACCAGGGCCTTAAATTCCTTAAACCTTTCAAAAACTTCATCCTTCTTTTTCAAGAAGTATATCCAGGTCTTCCAAGAATAGTCATCAATAAAAGAAGCGTAGTAAACATACTTGGTTAATGAATTGGTTTGCATTGGCCCGCATATATCTGAGTGGATAATATCTAAGATCCATTTTGCTTTATTATCGCTATTTGGATAACGGTTCTTAGTATTCTTTCATTGTTCACATCCTTTGCACACTCCTTCATTATCTATTTGAATTTATGGTAGACCAGCAACAACCTTTCTCACAATTGGTAAATCCTTGTAGTGAATATGAGAAAGCCTTATGTGCCACAACTTGCATGGGCTTATGGTATTGCTCATTAATGTTGAATCTTCATGTCCCTTTAATTTGTAGAGTCCTCCTTCTTCAACTCCAATTTCTACTACATCATCTATGCTTTTTTCCTTTTGTCCACATGAGAACTTTTCCATCCACAAAAGAAAATCTGAAGCCTTTCTTGTATAAGGATGAGATATAAAGAAGGTTCTTCTTTAGTCCTAGGACAGACAAAACATGTCTCATCTTCATGTACTTTCCAGTGTCCAACTTATAGGATAATTCTTCCATTCCTTTTATGGGGTATTAGGAATCATATCCAAGCATTACTTTGTGTGGATATTCCTTTTGTACAAGACATGAGAGTGAGTCCTTGTAACCTATCATGTACTTGGAGGCACCATTATCCCCTAGCCAGGTGTCATTTCCTGGTGAGATAGAATGTGTTAGAGCAAGGAACAATACATATACTTCACTGGAGTCTTCATCATTTTTTTTCTTTCTCTTCAATTTCTTGATCATTATCTTGAACAACATGGGCCTGAAATCGATTCATATTTTTTACTCTTTCTGCTTTCATGGGATAGTTGATAGCAATGTGTCCCAACTTATGATAAGTGAAGCATTCATAATTTCATAAGTCTTTCATTGACTTCTTAAACCCTTAATTCTTTCTATGAGGATGGTCACAACTCGTCCTTTTGTTCTTTCCTTTGGTATGAACTGTCAAGGATTTATCCTCATTATCATTTATCTTTTCTTCTCTATATGATATCCTTGATTCTTCTTTAACACATTATTCCCATAACTATCAGAACTTGGTTGGTTTCCTTCTTGAATAGATTCCTTGGGTAAAGGATTCCCAATATCTCGGGAGACCATTCAAGGTGTTCTTTACGACTTGTGCTTCTTCAACCATGTCACCAATAGATTCTAACTAATCCTTTATTTGAGCTAATCTTATAAATTAATATTGCATGGTCTCTAACTTTTGAGCTCTTACACTTTTGAGGTGATTCCTCAGGGTAATATTTATATTGATGATTCTTCCTTCAAATAGACTAGATATAGCATCAAACATTTCTTTTGGATTCCCCCTCGAGGATACTTTAGGGATCAAGTTATATTTTATGGAGTCGGCTATGATCCTTTTAGCTATGATCATATCCTTCTTATAATTGGACTTGTCTTCAACTTCTTCTAGTTCTTCCACTTCCTCCTTTACAAATATTTCTAGATCACTTTCTTATAGGATAAGCATGATCCTATAATTCCATGCTCAGAAGTTTTCAACACCTTCAAGATTTTCATCTAGCTTGGTATTCTTTTTCATATTTAATAGAATGAGAACTTCAAATGGAATAAGGAGGAGTAGTACTTACTTGATGAAAACGAATTTTTGCTGACCTCCTTCTGGATGACCTAAGGTTTGATGCAGAAACCCTAATTTTTCTGTTGGGATGACTAGTAGGGATGAGTGATGGAAAATATGTGCCTCCCTAGGGTGATGTATAGTATATCTTTCTTTTTCTAAGATTAATGATGGAGTCTCAGGAAAATTAAATCCCTAGTTTGTCCCAACAGGAGTGACTGATCCAAAACTAAAATTTCTTGGAATCGAGTTTCGTCTTCACAAAAATATGCACTCTTCAAGGGCAAGTTGAGTGAACCCTTTTTTCTAGTTGATCTATCAAGGGATTTGTTTGAAGTAATAAACCCTAACTATGCAATTTTTCCTTTTAGGGTAGCTCTGATACCATGTTAAATTTTCTTAATTTGCTTAGATGATATCTTAAAACAAATTGTTACTAGTAAGATCATTGAAAGAACAACAAGAATAGAAACATAAGAACACAAATATTTTCCTCAGGGAAACCACAACGGAGAAAACCCCACAAAAATTCCTTAGTATAGACCTCAGCCATAGCAATGTCAAACCTAGACAACAACTTCTCTCTTCTTTCTGGCATACTTGTTCTTCTTTCTTTTGCACAACTTGATTGATTGAGTGTATACAAATGAAGGGGAGTGCCTCCCTATTTATATTCTTCAATTGACTTGACCTGGGACCTAACAAGACCAACTTTTTTAGAAAGACGCCAAAAATAATATTTATTATATCGAAACTTGGGTACTATTGACCCGACTCAAATATATAGGTTTACAATTATTCTTTCGATGGCTATTACATGACCAAACTCATCTCCTGGTAGAGGAACAAATTCAATACATATGGAATATATTATGAAGTTACACTACTTTAAGAGTAAATGGAAGGTCTCATATTCAAATCCCCCCCAAAATTACTCATGTTCCATGGTTCAGTCCCTATGGATGCACCTATGGGTATTATCATAGTGGGATTGGATCCCTCGACCCCGTGTCACACAAGTACCAACCCGATCCCTAGTTTTCGATTCATCTAGTAAAAAAAATAGTTTGTACATTTAAAAGTTCAAGATAAATTATTTGTAATTATACTGTATGCCTTATTGTGTTTAAAAATTGTATGCGTGATAGGTTAATATATTCCACTAAACATACAAATAACTATTTAATATTTATTTCTTCAAATTTGTATTGTGAGGTTAATGTAGTGAGTTTATTGAATTGTTTTGTATTTAGCATGCTAAGTATAACATTTTAGAATATGATATCGATAATTTTATATATTTTGGGATTCACATATAATATAGAAGTCCTGGAAGTAATGGATATCCTTCCCAGTCACTAAACCATAAAATCCTCCTCTAGGACCCAAGGCTAGAGTTTCATCCCTAAAAAATTATTAGGGTATTTTGACTGATCTAACATGGTACTCAAATCCTCATAATGGAACCCCTATCTTAACCAAGACACTAAAGATACCAAATACTAATCTTGAGTAGTGGTTTCAATCCTTGATGATGTCCCTTGATCCTTGGAAGATTATTTTATGGCCCAAGGTCCATATTTTTTTTCTGTTATCCATGGTTAAATGCACATGAACCATTCATGGTGCTCAAACCTCATGATGGAGTGCATATCCCATCGAAAGTAAAATATCCCTCAATGTAGTGATGTGTGGTGATTCAAGGCCTTATTCATGGTCATTGAGTTTTAAATGCTTTGTTAAAGGCCTAAGGCCTTGGTTTTCTCCCTCAACCATGATCAAGACCCAAGAACCAATCCAAAGTGTTAAAAAATTCCTATTGGAACCCATATCCTTGCTTATAGGTTAAATATTTCTTAGGCCTATCTCATGTGATGGTTCAATGCCTCATTCATGGCCATTAATCCCTAAAATCGTACTTTTAATTAAAGATACAAACTTCATCCACAAAACCTGTTTAGGGATGCAATATCCATGTGTTGACATTGAAATGTTGTAATGGTTCCCATATCCTCACTTAGAGGACAAATATCCCCTAAAAATATCATGTGTCATGTTTCAAGGCCTCATTATAGCTTCTTAATACTACCCATATACACACATAGAGGACAATTATTGTAAGTTTTAAACATTCATATTCATATTCAAAATAGGTATTAAGTAATTGCACACACACAATACATAGATATTTACCCTAAAAACCCTTAACCAAGAAAACCAACAAAACTTAGAGAGACACCTCTCACTTTCTCATTGTATATTCTTAACCATTTACAATACAATCTTTAGGATTTTCGTAGCATTCAGAAACCTAATCCATTAACCCAAATTAGATTTGTTGAAACACACATATTGGCAGGGGTTCACTTCGCACTGTTGTCAACAACTATCGACACAGACTCCCTAAACATCGACCCGAAAAGGTTTTACCCTTTCCAACAACACCTGTGGAGCAGATGTAGTCTCACCCGAGATGTCTAAGGGATGGATACAAAAACCAGGTTTCCATAGTGGGAAGAGGACTTCACACTATATTTTACCCATACAAAAAATTACCTAAAGACCCAGGTTCTTAACCACACTATTAACCAGACCTACTTATCATCATTATTAGTAGTCATACCATCCCAGATTTAGATCGACAAACACATCAACATACGTTAAATCAATAAGTACTGTAATACTTCACATCATTCACAAGTAAAGGGAAAACATAGATATATCATATTCATTCATCATAGATTTATCCTAGAGATTCTATCAACACAGAACTCACATTCAACACATCTCACATTACACAGAGACAAGATATTACAACCTAGAGATCAAAGATCCATTTTAATTTACTTCATAATATAAAGTCTTCAGAACACCAATACCTAAAATAGACCGCAAAAGACAAAAATCATTTCTCAATCTATTGATTCTTCACTAAAAGACACATAGATCGAATAATTATTCCTTCGTGATATCTCAATATTTATAATTCTAATTCTAGTTATAGTCTCACTGGGTTGTTACAAAATGTTCCACTTGACCAATCTCTAACTAATTTAACCAAAATATGCTGGTTTTTCGGTTTCTTCCTTCATCATGGTTGAATTTTACCTTTGTCAACATCCTTTCTGTCAGTGATGTTACTGCACTTTGTGTGTGTCAACCCCTTTCCAACAAGGCCACAACACAAACTTGTGGCTCTTCCTCAAGCTACTTCAACTAGAAGCAACTGGTGTGTTCAATTTTTCCTTGAAGTCATCATATTCTGCTCTGACTTATTCGACGAATTCCTTGACATTTTCTTTGAGTGTTTCACACTCTTCCACTCCCTGCTCTATCAGATTCTCTTCACTCATCTTCTTCACTTTGGTCAGCTCTGCCTTCGTCTTTGTGATTTCACCCATAGCCTTGAATTCCAACTGCTCTATTTTTCCCTCCAATTCCTCCAAGTGTGCTTTCCTTCACTAGCGTCTTGCATGCGCCTTGTTAATACACTGCTGAAACTCTTTTAGCTTGATTTCCTTGGTCACCTACTCAAATGGGGGCATCATTTTTAGTTATCCCCTCAACGTTGTTAGTTATGGTTCTTCCTCTATGATTTGCATATGCAGTTGGTGCAACTACTTGTCTTGTACTATGCTGCCCCAAAAAAAAATTATTTCCTCAATGGTTGTCTGCACTACCTTCTCTAACTCCACAATTTATTTTGCAATGTATTCTATTGTGCTTCTCCTTCCTGCTAGCTATTGTGGCGGTGTGGTGGGTATCGTTCTATCCTACAACTTGTCATTTTCCTTCTACATGTCTATGACAACTTTCTCTAGTTGAAATACTTTCACCTCTGCAAACATCTCCGAACTGCCTTCCAGTACTTCTTCGTAGACCATGGAGAGTGCCCTCTCCAGTCTCTGCCTGTCCTCAAATTCCTTGGTTTTTTCATTGATGATTTCCTCCTTTTCCACTTGTAGTCACTACAGTTCCTCTGCAGCACTTCTCCTATAAGGGAATCAATATTTTATGATAAGACATTTCTAGGTTGTTCCATTTATATATTTCATCTTATAAGAGAAGGAAAAAGGGACATTTTGTTTGTGTAGACATTGTAGTACATTTTAATTCTTTGGGAGCATATCTAGCAAGTCTAAATATGTCTTCCAAAACATAAAAAGGATTTTCTTTCACTTTCCTGGTTCGTTTTTCATCTAGGGAATATATGATCCTAAAGGTTTTAGTAGCATTGGCAAGAGTATCTAGGCCTCAAGCCCCAGCAAGTTATTTATCCATTTTTTAAATTCCCTAATTTCTTGTTTCAATATCAATCTGTTATGCTTTAACATTGCAACTTTTTTAACCAGAGAAAGTGGTTTCCTCTTAGCTCGTATAGAATGCAACGTACTTGTTTCTCTTTTTGTTCCCACATTCTTCATAGAATGCATTGTTAGATTTTTATCATTCAAGCTAGCACTATGATCTTAGGATATTTAACTAAGAGAATAACAAGCACAACAATAAAACACAAGAGACAAGAGACACAAAGAATTTTCCTTGGGGAAACCATAAAGGAGAAAACCCCACAACTTCCTCAGAGATAGAATCAGCACCAAAAGCAAAACCTGAAAACATAAAGATGATCTCTTGACAGCAGAAGTCTCTCTCTTGTCCCAGTAACTTCTCCTCTCACTCATGCACCTCAATGAGTGAGTGTGTGTGTGATAAATAGAGAGGCTCACTCTCTATTTATATTCTTTCATTCACTTGAAACCCACTCCAACATGTCGGCCTCACTTAAAAATTACTTACTAGAGCCGACATCTCTAAGAGTGTCTAATAACCTTAGTGCCCCACAAGTTGTGGGGACTTTGCCTCCTCCAACCAACAAGGAGGTTTACCCTTAACATAATGGTGGGGACTGTTTCCCTGACTTACAATGACTCACCTAGGGTCAACTTCTCTAGGATAGTCTAATAACCCTAGGGCCCCACAACTATGGGGACTTTAACCCTTGACCAATAGAAGGGTTACCCACAATGACTTGACATGACTTGTTTACATTATAGAAACTTCCCAGAATAAACATAGGGGTATGACATGACTCAAGTACATTACAAATACATCCCGGAATAAACATCGGGTTACAATACATAAGAAATATGGATGAATACATTCCAAAGTTACAAATACATCAACACTCCCTCTTAACTAGGAAGGTATTCTCTCGACACAATTTATCAGCACAAGTCTTCTTCTCTGTATCATCTGAATCATCATCAATTTTTTGTCATCTTCATCTTCAAGTCATATTCATTTGGATCTGGATCATCACTCGATCTGGATCATCATCACTGTATCTGGATCATCACTCGATCTGGATCATCACAGGGTCATCATCACTGGATCTGGATCATTACTCGATCTGGATAATCACTGCTGGATCTAGATCATCACTCGATCTAGATCATCATCACTCGATCTGGATCCTCATCACTCGATCTGGATCATCATCACTGGATCTGGATCATCACTCGATCTGGATCCTCATCACTTGATCTGGATCATCATCACTGGATCCGGATCATCACTCGATCTAGATCATCACTAGATCTAGATCCTCACTCGATCTGGATCAGTACCACGGGTGCTATCTCATGATTCTTGTCTTCATAGGAAGTTCTACAGAGCCATCCCTTTTTCATGCTAGTTGTAGGCCTATCCATCATGTAGGTCTTCTTCAGCGCTTATATCTGACACCAAGTCAAAATGGCCCGCCCAGCACTTACATCTGACCTACTCATCAGAAAGGCATGCCCAACACTTACATCTAACCTACTCATTAGAAAGGCATGCCGAGCACTCTCATCTAATCATATAGAATCAATCCTATAATCACATCAGAAAGGCCCAGCACTCACATTCACCAACATGATAGGACATAACTACTATGATTTGTGAAAAGGATCAGCACTTACATCTGACCTACTCGTCAGAAAGGCATGCACTCACACCTGATCTTGTAGGAACCAAATCATACAGTCACATCAAAATGGCCCCTAGTCCTGGACTGAGCTACCTGGTAACTGACATATGGCCTACTCATCAGAATGGCTAGCACTCATATATGACATGGGAGGAACCTAATCCTTTAACCATGACATAATGGCTAATCCCTTACATCTGACCTGCTCGTTAGAATGGCTCTCTCAATCCTAGACTCAGTGTTCCTGGTAACTGACCAGGTACCTCCATTCCAAGAATGGAATTCATCACTCATATCTGACATGGAAGGAACCAAATCCTCTCACCATGATAGAATGGCTCAACCCTTACATCTGACCTGCTTGTCAGAATGGCTTCTGGACTCGTCACTCCCTCTTGGAAGGGACCTCAATCTAGAGAACACCAAGCTTCTCCCTGAAGTAGTCAAACTTCACTCTAGCCAATGGCTTCATCAACACATCAGCTATCTAATCTTCCATTGCAACATATTGGAGCTTCACTACTCCCCTTTACACCATATCCTTGATATAGTGATACTTGATCTCAATATGCTTCAATTTGTCATGGAGCACTGGATTCTATGACAACTTCACACAACTTTGGTTGTCACAATGTATACAAGTAGCATCCATCTGGAGATCAAATAAATCAGATAGTAGCTTCCTCAGCCATACTGCCTCACAACTAGTTGAACAAGCTACGGCATACTCTGCTTCAATTGTACTCAGTGCCACACAGGATTGCTTCCTGATAAACCAAGAGATCACACTTGATCCCATAGTGAAGCAACACCCTAAGGTGCTGTTCCTATCGATGGCACTGCCTGCCCAATCTAAATCAACATAACCCTCCAAGTTAATCTTCTGATTTTCATTGTACTTGAGCCCATAATCAATTGTACCCCTCAAGTACCTCAGAATATGCTTTGTAGTAATCAAGTGAACATTTCTCGGATCTGTCAAGAAATGGCTCAAAGTGTTCACAGCAAAGCAAATGTCTGGTCTCATGTTCGTCAGGTACATCAAGGACCCAATCATCTGATGATACATTGTAGCATCAACCAACTCTGATGAAGCATCGCTCAATAGCTTCAGGTTCGATGCCATAGGTGTGGTCATGGCCTTGACATCCATCATCCTGAACCTCTTCAGGATCTCTACTACATACTTCCCTTGTCCGCACCTCCATGCCTAGAAGATAGTGCATCAACACATAATAGGAGTATCACTGGTCTTCCACCTTCAACCTTGAAGCAAAGGTTGGAATCCACTTTAATCTCAATAAATCCTAGAGTCATCAGTAATCTATCCATCCTATTGTACCATGTCGAACCTTAGGATATTCTACAATCACTCCTCTAAAGCATCATACTCCCTCTGTCTTTCGTACTGTATGCACTGAAACATTTTGTATGAGAGTGACAAGTAGCTTCCTATGCTACCGATATTCTATGTATCCATCTAGTGTATATAATTTCATCTTCAACCTTGTAGAAAAGGTTAAGATCTTCATCAAGCTCATCATGTATGTGTTTCAACTCTCACTGGCTGCAACTATCTCTTCATAGTCTATGCCTTCTTTTCATGAGAAGCCTCGTGCTACAAATCTTTCCGTGTATCCCATGATGCTTCCATCTACTGTATGATGGAACTATGAACTTTCCTTCATGTATCGATACTGCATTCTAGAAATCATTCTTATTGAACTAATCTTCCCTTTGTTCTTGGAAGGTTCTGCATCAATGATGTCGCTGCATTCATCATATTATTTTTCATCTTGAACTGTCATTACTTGTTCTTCAGAACAAGTCTCATTCTTCTTTACTTAAAGGCGATTATGTATGCGATATTTTCCTACAAGTCAAAGGCATTTGTATGGTTAGAAACATTCCATAAGGAATATTCATACTGAAAAATTCTTATGCATAAATATATGATCATGCAACTACTTTAGCCAATACAAAAATTCATCCATATCTCACGAAAACGTTTCTATATGCCTTCCATCTCCACCAAGACAACATTGAGATTGTGCACTAATCCAATATGTTAGCAAAGAGGTTTCATTCTAGATAAGCAGCAATGGAGAGTTGTATAGCACCATGAGCTACTTACCCATCAAATGCATATTAGTAGTATACTATCATTAATGCAAACATTCTATCATGCATAATACATTAACTAAATATAAACAAATGCATAACAAAAAAATATCATGAAATGACAATTGAATACTTATCTTTATTTGTTTCGTGGGTAGACTCCTTGAGCTTTCAGCTTCATCGTCTTCTTCATTCATAATAGCATCATTTCTTATCCAAATGCTAAGATGGATAAGAGGTTCTTCAAGAGTTGAGTTCTTCATATTCCTCATTGCTTGAGGGATCTTCTTTGGATGGTGAGAGCTTGATCTTATATTGCTCCCATCTTCTTTTCTCTTATTATTAGTTGAGCTTCTTCTTCTTCCCAGAGTCTACTGAAAGTAATCACTTCCTTCTGGAACACATTCCTCGAATGAATGAATCCCATGATCCTAGGAGACCATTCAATGTGGCTATCACCACTTCTGCATTCTTCACTTCTTCTTTTACTGCTTCAAGTTGTTCTTTGATTGGAGAGACCCTTGTAAAGTATGATTGTATGGTCTCTGCATTCTGGATCTTCACATTCTTCAACTGGTTTCTTAAGGTCATATTCTGAATTATGTTCTTCCCTTCAAATAGCTTGGTCAAGGAATCAAACATCTTCAATGTATTTAGGGAAGACACTTGTGGTACAAGTTGATATGTGATTGAATCAATAATGATCTTCTTGGCCTTGACCAAGTTCTTCTTGTGTAAGGCTTTTAGCCTTATCTTCCTCTGGAACTGGAACCTCTCTACTCACGTAGGTGTCCAATTCATTTTCTTCAGAGAGATCAAATACTTCCATGCTTGGAAGTTGTCAACTTCACCAAGATTATCATCAATCTAATGTGATAGATCACTTTGAAATGAGAACCTCAAATGCAAATAGCAAAATATTAGATCTTACTGATTTGAGGTGTCCGTCCTGGTTCCGGAGCTAGCTGCTATAGGGTTTGTCAGAGAAACCCTAATTTTCAAAACTTGGAATGTTTCAAATATAATTGGATAGAAATATATATCTCTTCAATTTGAGTCGTCCAATGTACTCCTTTTCTGAAAACAGTGGAGGGAAGCTCCCGGAACAGGAAGCCCTAGTTTTCCAATTTCTTCTACAGAAATTCCTATTACCGTTTCTACGGTATATCTAAAATTACTACTCCTCTATGTAAAAAAATGCATACTGAGGTATTATCGCATGTCCATGATCCAACACCATAGGTTTCATCAGAATTGGTTTCACCAATTGAGACTTATGATCATTTTCCTAAGGTGACCTGTTACAGGACTGTTTAGAACAGTGAAGATGTATAGACTTCCACGTGTCATTGTTTCATCTTCTAGGTCTAAAACTTAGACCATGGAAATTAAAGTCCGTTCCCTTTCTGGAACATCTTTAGGAATTTAATTTGGACCTTTTTATCCCAAGATATAGAAATTATCCCCAGGTGTCCTGTTTAGGGATGAATTCTGGAAGAGGATGGAACCCTAATGTGGAGGGATCATATCTCCTAGAATATAGAAAATTTGAGGCGAAATTTTGGAAACAGTGTACATCATTATTTTATCTTTGACCTCTGCAATGTTCAGCTCATGAGACTGCTCCAATCCCGAGATATAGCAAATGCACCAAAACTTATCAGTTTTAGTATTTAGGGTTTTTCTAGCTCGGGGTCAAACTAGGGTTTGACTTTCCCGATGTTTCACCCAACCAAAAATCTTGATCCAGGTCTCTAAACTTTGATTTTGATGGGGAGTAAAATCCTATGCTGGGCTCACTCAAAAATTCCTCTTCTGTTGAAAGCTGTAATTTTCTCACCAAAAACTGAAAATGCTCGGAATTGAATTCTGCTTCGACAGAAAGATGCACCCTTCAATGGAGAGTTAGCCTAGCATACTTTTGCTTATGGATTGTGGATAGAGACCCAAAAATTAAGAATCCCTAGCTTCTGTATCTGCATAATGTCTTTCTCAGGTTAGCTTTGATACCATGTTAAATTTTTATCATTCAAGCTAGCATTATGATCTTAGGATCTTTAACTGAGAGAATAACATGCATAGCAATAAAACACAATAGACAAGAGACACAAATAATTTTCCTCAGGGAAACCAGAAAGGAGAAAACCATGCAACTTCCTCAGAGATAGAATCAGCAATAAAAGTAAAACCCGAAAACATAAAGATGATCTTCTGAAAGCAGCAGTCTCTCTCTTGTCCCAGTAACTTCTCCTCTCACTCGTGCGCCCCAATGAGTGAGTGTGTGTGTGATAAATAGAGAGGCACACTCTCTATTTATATTCTTTTTTTGACTTGAAACCCACTCCAACATTTCAGCCTCACTTAACAATTAATTACTAGAGCCGACATCTCTAGGAGTGTCTAATAACCCTAGTGCCCCACAACTTGTGGGGAATTTTCCTCCTTCGACCAACAAGGAGGCTTATCCTTAACACAATGGTTGGGACTATTGCCCTGACTTACAATGAATCACCTAGGGTCGAATTCTCTAGGATATTCTAATAACCCTATGGCCCCACAACTATGGGGAATTTAACCCTTGACCGATAGGAGGGTTACCCACAATGACTTGACATGACTTGTTTACATTATAGAAACTTCCTAGATTAAACATCGAGGTATGACATGACTCAAGTACATTACAAATACATCTCGGAATAAACATCAGGTTACAATACATAAGAAATACGAATGAATACATTCCGAAGTTACAAATACATCAACATGCATTAATTCAGGTTATTCTTGTGAAAATGTAGGAGTAGCAGTAGTTTCTCCCTCTTCCCTTTTTACTGCAATTGGTTCTTATGAAACAATCTCAGTGCGATTTGCTTCCTCTTTGGTGGTCTCTTGTGTAACAATTTCAATGTCAACCATATATTCTATGATTGGTTCTTGTGTAGAAACCATAGTATCTTCTGCAACTATTTCTAGTGGAGTAGAAACAGTAAGTTTTTTAACCTGTTCAGGTTCTTCCATAACTTTTTTGGCATTATATGTTTCCTCTATGCTTATTTCTTGTGTAGTGGTAAACGAGGTAATAATGGGTGGTTCTACCTCCACTAGTGTAAGACCCATTGACCTCATCCTCCTCGGAAATATTTCCATGAATTCTACACCTGGTATTTTCGTACTCATTGGTGCAGTAGGCGTCAAGGGATGCTCCTCTCCTACAATAAAAGGTATATTCTCATATTTTGATGGGTTTTATTCAATCATTTATACATCATTGTTCGATAACGATGGCATAGAATGACTAGGACCTGGTTTCTCTTCTAGATTTTTGGCCCACATTTTCATCTTCCTCTTCTAGATCATCTACCTAGTTAATTTCATATGAATATCCTACTTCTGAGGATCTCCCTTTCTATGTATTTACACTTTCATCCTTTGGATCATTTTCCTAGTTAACTTCATATAAAGTCCCTTCCAATTCTGATGCTTCCCCTTCTTTTATGCTACCATTTTTTTCTCTCAATTATTCTTCTTCTTTCGGTTTTTCTTCTCGATCCACTTCTTCTTGCTTTGCTTCATCCTTGACTTCTTATTTAGATTCTTTTGGTAAACCCATAAATTCTCTCCTTTCCATTTAAGTATTAGTTAAATCATCGAGGACTAAAATCTTAATCAAGCCATGAAATTTTACTATTGTTATAGGGTGCTTAATTCCTCTTGCAGGTCAAGCCATAAGGTTGAGGGTACTTAAAACACCCCTGTTTTGAAACCACAGTGTTTTGTTAATGTAATTTTGTAAAATACTATGAGTTCCTGTAAGGAAAAAGTCATGTTGTAATTTGTTTATTAATATTAAATTTAAGCTATCAGTGGCAGATCCAACACGCTGAATGAACAGGGACTCATGTATCACCTAGTTCAGTGAGGGGGTTGTGTGATATAACCTAAAATCTAAGTATGGCCCTATTTAAATATTCTTACCTCATAACTTTACTAAACCCATATGTTCCCTAATTAATTCCTTAAACATGTTTTTGAAGTTAAAAGGGGGGTTAAGAAGTTAATGGAAAAATTTGTCAAGTGCTGCAAAAAGTTGAAAATAGACATGCAAGGTTGGTGGAATCTTAGGAAAAGAAGGACGAAGAACATAGGAATGGAAGAAGAGGAAAAAAAATACAGACAGAGGGATAGAGAGAGACAGAGAGAACGTGAAAGAAAAGAAGAAGAAAATGTATTATGCAGCATGAGAATGCAGTAGCATTTAGAAGAAATGTGGCTGGACATAAAATTCATGGCCAATTGGAATTGCCAAAGGAAAAATAAACAAGTCCAATTCAAGAGAGAGGTGTCCAATATTTTGACTAGTTTATGGCAGTTGATTTGTTTGAGTGAACATGTAAGCCCAATCTTGTTTTGTTACCTTTTTGGTTTATAATGTTTCCTGGTTTTTTCCTCTGGTTGCACCAACGATACGAAAATGGTGTAAGAAATTATTTTGGTGGAATTATAAGAACATATGCAGTGATGTTTTTCACTGTAGTGCTAGCTATAATGGATATAAAGGAAAGAATTGCACACTTGGAATTAATTTGGTAATAAACCCTTAAATCTTGTTGCCAATTGAGGAAATCTAAGAGAAACCTCGAACTAGTGAGAATCTATGGTGAATGTATGAGTCCCAGCTCTGGGGTGGAGCTCTATTGATACAAAAATGAGAATAATTTCCTAAGGTTTAGTGGAGCATGGCTCTCGCGAACCAGCTGCACATTTCAATTATTTTGCAGATATGTTTATTTTCCTGAAATTTTGTGTTTTAATTTCTAAAATAGTAAATAATAAATGACTGATAAAAGTTTTGAACAATTTCTTTGTTAAATTTCCTAATTTTGGATGTAAGGTATAAATTCATGCTTTATTTTGGTTAATTCATGTGTTTGATATATGTGCAATTTTAATTATGTGGTAATTATTCAAATTTTTATGAATGTGACTTCATTATTCAAGTCTGAGTTAAATTCATTCCATGTGGATAATGTTAATTTTCGAGCTTGAAATTGTATGCAGAAGTGGTTTCATTTGGAAAATAATATCTCCTTAGTGTTAAATAGAAGTGGTTTCATTTGGAAAATAATATCTCCTTAGAGTTAAATAAAATGTTTGTCTGGCATGCATATTCCACCCATTAATTATTTAATAAATATTGGATGTGTGTATTGTAAATATATTCAACCTATTAATTATTTAATAATGTTTGGATGTGTGTGTCACAGATATATTCCACCCATTAATTAGTGCACCGAAGAGGTGCATTCTACAGCCCAGTATGGGAGAGATGTGTAACTCCTTTTGTGCTCATCCTAGAGTTAACACTCGTCCTTTATAAAAAATAATAAAAAATTATTAAAAATAACATGTCGGCTTAAATTAAATTTAAATTATTTAGAATTGCATATATATAAAGCAATATAAATTAGATAAACTAAAACCATAAACATTGGATTACACATTTCATCAACACTTCCACTCTAAAAAAGGGTTTACACCTTGAGATATTTGATCCCTCTCGGTGCTTGGTAGATCCCCTTTTAGATGGATCTATGCTGGTTTAATAAAGTTTGGATGGGTGTGTCTAAGATATGCTCGGCCCATTATTTATTTAATAAAGTTTGGATGGGATGTTCCATCCACTAATTATTTAATCTTGTAGGTGTTTGTGTGGAAAATATATTCAAACCCATTAATTACTTAAAAAAAATTTAAAAAATTTAAACGTTTGTATTACAGACACATTCTACACATTAATTATTTAATAAGTTTTATATGTTATCTTCCACACATTTTTGCCTAATGGGCAAATTGAAAACCATGGGTTGTTTTGGGTATTTAAAACCATATGTTGTTTTTGTTTAATAAAAACTATAGGTTGGTTTGGGTTATTTAAAGAAAATTATTGTTTATGTTGAAGCTTTTATGTCAAATCTCAAAAATAGAATAAAAGACAATTTGGCATTTAGAGGTATTGTGGTTTTAGAAAACCATGAGTCCTAATTGTTAAGTTAAAATAGTTTAGAGAGTGTTCATGTCCAAGTTCAATTTTTGGGCCAAATTAATGGAAGGTTTTGCGTGTTAAATTCCATGGGTAGAATTGCTAAATTTATATGTAATTTGTCTTACATGAATTTGGAAAGTACAAATAATTAAATAAATAAATTTCCTTTATGTATTTTGGAAACCCCATTGTACGGTAAGTTTTAATGGTAACTTCCTCGTCTTAATGAATATTTGACTTAATAAAGGAATAATGTTTATTTTAGAAATGTTTAGCATAAGTTTTATGTCTTTCTGTTGTAGTTCACTTATTAGAGTTCCTTTATTGAATTTCCTTGTTTTAAGGAAAATTTTGGCATATTTTTAATGTGCTTGTGTTGCAGTTCACTTATAGGAGTTCATTTATTGAGTTTCCTTATTTTAAGGGATGTTTGGCATAATTTTTATATGCTTTTGTGACAATTCACTTGTGTCAATTCATTTATTGAATTTCCTTGTTTTGAGGAATGTTTGGCATAATTTTATATAACAGTTGAGCTTCACTTGTAGGGGTTCACTTAAATGTCCTCATCTTAGGGAAAAGTTTGGCATAATTTCATATGCCTAAGTAGCACTTCACTTTTTCTTAGCTCACTTTGTCCCACCTCACTAGTGGCATCCCAATATGTCTCATCTCACTCTCACTCTATGGTAGCTTAGTGTGTCTCATCTCACTCCATCGTAGCTCACTGTCTCAACTCACTCAGTTGTAGATCATTGCATCCCAACTCACTCAGTTGCAGATCATTGCATCCCAACTCACTTTGTCCCAACTCATTCAGTTGCCATAATTTAATATGGTGGGGAAATTATTTGGTATTTAAATTATTATAACATTTATATTAAAAAGAGTGGATTTATTTACATGTATTAATCTAATAATTTTTAGGTAAGTTAAACTCATCCTGAAACCTAAGGTTGTTTCTACTGCTAAGTAAGAATAAAAAAGGGGGTATGTCTAAGTATTATTTGGCATTGTCTTAATAATAAAAATAAGGTTAAATTATGTTTTGTAAGTGCATACAAACATAGCATGAGTATTTATGAATCTCAATAAAAAGGGGGTATGTCCAAGTATTACTTAACCTTGTCTTAATAATAAAACTAAGGTTAACTTATGTTTCGTAAGTGCATACAAACATAGAATAAGTATTTACGAATCTCAATATTTCGCTATTATTGTTTTTTTTATTATACATTTGTATAAGAGTATATGAGTCTTATGAATTAGATAAGCTTTAGCTATTTACTTATGATAATTATGTATTTTAATAAGCACTTCTCATCTTTATGCATGTAACAAATAGGCATATAATATTCACATAAAAAGAAAATTGTGAGGTCTAGTGTGACATGGGGTGTGTTACAATACTCAACAAGAAATATGTTATATTTAACAAAATTTGGTGCCTTATACAAGACAACATCTAAAAGTGATATGTGCATATTACCTTGTAACATCCCTCGCACATAATGTACTTTTGGATAAAGAGAGATACATCCTTCCATGACACAAATAAGGATTATATAGCATATCATTTTCCATTTCATTGCAAAACTTTCCTTCTCTCAAAAATTATTCTGCTACATGTGAAAGAGGAGTTCTATGTGAAAACCAATGTTCTCCCCTTGAGGTATCTTTATTACCCTAGATATGACCTCCTCTATTACTAGAGTTGGAAGAACCCTTATTGTGGAAAATTCTTTGTTCAGGTTATGCATGAATTCTAGTGCTATACCATTGTCGAAACTATGTAACCTTTCAAAACATACCATCAACCCCGTGTGTTGAAATAACTAGTGTTCCACCACGTTCCTTCGAAGCTTCTTTATTGATTTAGGTTCATGTTCAACTATTGAGCCACCCATTTTTTTGGATTGCTAACAAGCATGTAAACTTTTTGAAATTCAAAAGGTTATGGAAATGGATATGCATTCAGTTCATGTTTTGCATCTGAGTAGCAACAATAATAGTAATATGAAATATTGGATTGAATTTAAATTACTCAAGTTACTTGTAATTTTCTTGGTTTTAATTGGGTAATAATGTACTGGGATGGATATGCATTAATTTTTCATAAGGTAGAAGTAGTGGTTAAGAAAGATTAATCAAGTAATAATGTAATGTGCAAATATTCATAAATTACAAGTCATGACACCAACCTCCCCCCAACTAATTGGTTAAACAACTGTTTCCAAATAATTTGGAAAGGTGACAACTTAATCCATACACCATAGTTATTTTTGTGAAATAATGGGAAATTAAGGGAGAATTGTACCTGATTTGAATTACCACAAATGTTCATGATGGAAATATGAACAACTATCAGTACCATCTTACTAAAAATTTTCATTTAAAAAAAAAAAAGCATAGAATGTTTCTAAATTTAATTTTCTTTTGATTTTAAACCAAATTTTTTTATAATAAGTAAAGAATATTCTTGTGTGTGTGTGTGTGTGTATGTATAATTTTCTTTTGATTTTAGACCAATTGTTTTTACAATAATTGCATAATATTCGTGTGTGTGTGTGTGTAACCTAGAAAAATCATGTAGGTGGAGGTATGGGGGAATTCCCTTCTCCAACAACCACTTCTAAATATGCACTGAAAGAAATTTTCTAGATCAAAGAGTCCTTTGAGGATGGCTGATGATACAATCGAAGAAGGTGTCAATTAGTGAGTAGGGGAATGTGTGCCTCATCTATGCTTATAAGTTTGATAGACACATTGTTGAAAAAAAATTCTACCTTATAAGAACCTAACCACCTAGTGTGATCTTCCCTTTCAAGTATTTAAAGTTGGAATCATATAGCAGTGCCCGATATCTTGGTTGAAACTTATTTTTCTTGATGAGTTGGTCATGCCACTTTGCACACTGTTGTTGTGCAATGGAAGTGTTTTGTAGTGCTTCCAAATAGATTTCATCCATCTCATTGAGTTGATCTAGTTGATGCTTCTATGTTGTATTTAGATCCAAACCAGACTCTAGATCAATTCTAAGTGTATTGATTTCAAATTCAATAAGAAATATGGGGCACTTACCATACACAAGATCAAATGGAGAAAAACGTGTGGTGTTACTCCAAGTAGTAATGTAGGCACATAGATCTTCTGGGAGTCTATCGACCTGAGAATGACATTGAATGGACACAGTCCTTGTGAGGATATTTTCTAGAACCTTATTGGTTATCTCCACTTCGTTATTTTCTTATGGATTGTAAAGCGAGGTGACATGATGTTGGATTTTATACTTTGCAATCAACTTCTCAATTTTGCATCTTATAAATTATGATCGTACATCTGTGACAATCCCTCTCGGCATCCCATAACAGATGAAGATACCTTCATACAAAAATTCTAAAAAAACCTTCTATTTGACCTTTCATAGAGCCTTCGCCTCGACCCATTTGGTAATGTAGTCTGTGCACACTAGAATGTAAGAATTCTAGTGATGTGAGGGATAAATTGGTCCCACAAAATCAATTCTCCACTTATCAAAAGGTTTTAATACGAGTTGATCCTGTAATGTAATTCCATTAAATTCAATGGGTTATCCAATTTGCTAGAAAATGTCACATCCTTGTACATACTTCTTTGCAACCTTAAAAAAATGGTCAGCAAGAAAGAACCCATGCACAAAACCTTAACACATGTTTGTTTGCTATCAAAATTCCCTCCACGAGGCTCATCATGAGAATCTTTAGGGACATCATGGATATCGTCCTCTATAACACACCACCAAATTGTTTTTTATATTCTCTAGCATAGGAGAGATATCCTTCTAACCATGAATACCTGGAACTTTGTTGAATGATCATGTGTCGATCCCTTGGGGAGAGATGGTGTGGAAACTTCCCTGCAGTAATATAATGAGCAATATATGCATACCAGAGTGTGTGAGTTGACAATGCAAATGTATGCTCTGTAGTGGGGATTTCTCCCCAGCTACGTGCAGAAACACCAACCTAGATCGTTGTGATCGTAAGGAAGAGTTCAATGGAAAATAAAACAACAAACTAAACTAATAATGGAAAGCAAATATTTTTTAACATTTTTCAACATATATCAGCTAAATTAAAATAATGAAAATAAATAAAAATGCACCTATTTTCCTGTATAATGGGTCATCCCAGCCGTCCTCAGAAGTGGTTCCGCAACTCCATTGGTTTGTTCTCCAATTGTCTCCACGGATAGGTGTCAAACGGGGAGTGGATCCAAGATGGGTATGGAGAATGTCTCAATGTACACCGTGAGAATGGTATGGAAACGAGAATGGTGGCAAGGGAGTATGTGAATAACTAAGAGCAAAAGTCACAACGTACCCACAAATGAAAAGGATAAAAAAGGTGTTTTGGGAGAGAACCCTTCACAATGTATTTATAGTATGGTCTAGGGTTTTTTAACCCAATGTGATAACCCATGGTATTTTATTGTCCATGGTATATGTCTATGGTTTTTTTACCTTTTCTCCTTTTTAGGGTTTTTTAACACTTTTTGGAAGAGAGTGAAGGTAAACCATAATAAATGTCCACTATCCCTTAATTTATGGGAAGGAATAATGGTGTTTTAGACCATTTTTGTGGAAAGACTACTGTGAAGTTCAAAAGTAAGGGAAATATGGTTGGAATATGATGTATGTATATGGATTAGACCATGTAAAGATAGGTGAACACTTTTTAGTGTTAACAGATTTCCCCCTGATGTCTTATGGTAGGGGCTCATCGTATGGATGATGGACATCATAGGATCATGGGAATAATGGTGACAACAATAGAGAGACTGGAGAGACTCACAGAGAAGTGGAGCTTCCACATTTGAACTATTTTGTATTTTGGTTTTTTATTATGGGTTCTCAAAAATGGATGAGATACATATAATGCGTGACATGTATATGGATGAGGAAGGCATACCCATGCTCGTAACAATGTCAAAATAATAGAAAATTGGATGAAGGATCAAAACATTGGATCCGATCAATACATATACAAAATATACATAGCAGTGGCCTCAATGGGAGGTTGAAAACAATGTTGATCTGAAGAACTAATACATAGGAACAATGGCATTCACATGGAATGCAATATCATCACAACTGATGCTCTACTGAATCTGGAAGTGTACATAACTAGAGGGACTCAATGATTGAGAGTTAGAATCTATGTGTTACAATGTGCAGCATTAGGTGATGGAGATACATGGAAGCACAACACTAGGGATTTCGAACACTGTCGCCAATGCAGCCCAAAAATTACAAGGGACAAGAAACTGTGTGGGTCCCATAGACTCACCAATGTGCTAGATTCAGGTGACAATTGGGGTCTTTGACCAAATAATGAATAGATCAATACCCTATATGAATCTCAATGATGCGATGATGTAGCTGAATTCGAGCACATGAGACACAACCATCTTGAAAGGCACTAATTACTCCTCTCAAGTGGTACAAGGAACTCATCAATGAGGTGGATGAAACTAGGATACAGGGACCACTAGGCTATCCTCTGGAATAGATGTGCTGACGTCGATAGAGGGAGACCTGCAACTAATCAAGGAAATTATGTGTCCTTGATGAGAAGCACAAGGGGGATAACCAAAGATGTGGAAAAATCAAGGGGCTAACACACTAAATGGGGGAACAGGGGTAGGAGTATGAGGGACTCAAACTTCCTTTGTTCAGAGTATGACGACAGGGCTTACCTGGCAGCAAATGAAATAGACTCATGGGAGAGGGATCATAGCTGTAATACATGAAAGATAACTGAAAATGGGAAATACTGAGGGAGGTAACTGGACTAGTGATATCCATGGTATCCAAGGAAGACTCATCGCATAATACTTTCAACAGAGGCGAACCAATGGGGGGAAGCTTCCATACTATACTATCATATGTAGTGATGCATAAATACACCGTTTGGGCCTTCTTCATAGTTTAAGGAGCACGAAGAAGGGATAGAAGTAAGCTCAATATGACACGATCTCATCGATTTTTACTGAGCCTGAGAAAGTAAACGCTCGATGGTGTTTTCATTTTTAGAGAGTCTCAAAATAGGAAGAAGACTCCAGTGTGGTCTCTTTTTTGTTAATAGTCTCCTAAGCCTGAAAAAGGATAAAATTATACAAAGGCAAGCTCTCCCAACCTTTGGGAAAGGAAGACTTCTTTACCATTGATATTCCAACCAAGCCGAAAAAGGTTAAACCTATACTAACTGGAAGGTCGTTCAAATATACGAGCATGAATGAAACCAAGTTTGCTCGAAAATATTTTCTTGATGAGAAGGCTGGAAAAGAGCCAGTCCAGAAAAGTAAATAAATGAGGCTACATAGACACCCTTTAAAATACTTTAACAAGCGTGAAGGAAGTAAGCGTGCTCGACAATATTTTCATTATTTTAGGAGTCATAAAAGGGCTTAACAGAAACTCTGTAACGATCAATCAAGCAAGGGGGAAGTGTTTGATAAATGGAAAGAGGTTATGTTGTGAACATGGCTGAGAAGAATAAATGCTGAACACTAATGGGGGCCCCTTGTGGGACGATGGATGGTGGTAAAAGATGGCCAACTATGCAGTATGGATGGAGCAGAGGGTTCATGAACATGCCAATACATCCAATAGGAGATTCATCTGATGGCACACAAATCTAGGTGACTTTCAAGAAATGACCCAAAAAATCATAGTGAGAGCACGAGACGAGGATCTCGTAAAATGACAGAGGATGGACAACGAACCCAATGGTGTGAACGACATCTCCAACGGACTCTAGATGACTCTATGGTGCATGGAAGAAAAATTAGACCAAATGGAGGCTTATGAGTACAAAGATAACTCAAATACAAGGTGTGATTCATGTGGTGGCACATAAATCAAGGTGACTCTAAGAAATGGCTCAAAGAAAGTAGGGAGGGAGTAAATCTAGTATAGGTCATCTCTTCACCTAGGATATTTTTACACAGTGGTGGAATCTTCCTATCCTTTTATAGGATGATCCATATGTGAGCATGGACTATCGAGGAGATCCTGTAGATGCCTTGACCTCTAGTATAGGTCTAGGGACCTGATGGTATGCTAGCATGGTGGTATCTAGATTATATGTGCGACATACTGTGTGCATGTGTAGACATGGGACCACACCCTCCAGTGGGGTACCAATGACGCAGGGGCAAGGTGGATGTGTTAGATCCACTCGCTCATGTGCAAATGCTGCAATGGAGTTCTACAATGGACTCACTGTGACTAGACGTGGAGAAACTACTAGAGGGGGTCAGGGAATTGTTGTAAAAACAATGCAAAACATAAAAAGAAAAACTATGCTACAAGGGTAGGCATGGTGAGTGACTTCAGGCATAGAACCTATTGAGGTAGAGTCTGTTGTGTGCATTATTCAATAGGTGGTCATCAGAGTTAGCAAGGATGTATGCCCCCATACCGAGACCTCGATGGATGGCATGTGGGTCGTACAGCATGGAATCAAACTTCCCTTTCTCTAACTTATCGTTTGCTTGATCATAGACAAGGACAAGGTATCCCTCACTAAAGGTGCGAGGGTGGACATGGGAGTCAAAATGGGACTTCGACCAAGTCTTGGTTGCTTCGATCATCTGGAGAGAAGCATGACAGTCCTCAATGGTTTGCTCAAGCATAAGTATGGATTCTTCTAATGGTGAATTATCAGGTAGAAGTTCATCGACAATGTGGGGTGACATAATATGGCATTCATTGGGAAGAACTGATTCCACATCATGGAATAAGTAGAATGGAGCAAAACCAGTGGCAATCCTAGAGATCTCTCCATCATCACTAAATTGGTGTCGGGATAGATCAGGTGGATCTTCCATGGTTGATGAGGAGAAAGGACTACTAGAAGTAGAGATCGTGTAAATGGTGTTCGTTGTGTTCGAGAAAGAAATCGGAGGGTGGATCGCCTTGAGGAAGGTAATGTGGGATTCATGGAAGTGTTTCCAAATATCGTGAAGGGTTGGTTGATACTCAAGCAAGTCGACAAAATGGTGAGATTAATGACTATATAAGCCACAAAATGCACAAGCATGGTTGGTTCACAAGGACTTGTTCTTGACCACTGATGGATCCAGGATGGTGACCACTAGAGTCCCATCGACCTCATCTATAGTGTCCATGTGGGTGCGAAGGAGAGGCAACTTATGATAGTTTTGTGTCACATGACCTTTGATATTTTACAAAGCACAAATAGGAGCTGGACATGGTTCAATATTTGCTTTGGAGGCCTTTCCCCCATCCTTCTTTGCGGGAGGAGGGCCAGGCTTAGAGACAGAAGTAGTCTTCAATGGACCAGGAGGTGGGTGTGACACCATCTCAATGGGTTGGATTGGAGTCAACACGACCTGGGGAATTTGGGGTGGGGTGGGTGGATCAAGGTACCACACAGGAATTACCAACGTAAAATTAGGTAAGTTGAGAGTAGCCATGACAGGATTTCTCATGCTTCCAAATGGTGGAAAAAGGAAGGGAATTGTGTGGATTGGGAGTGAACCCCAATAAATACCGGAGGACCATGGTTTGGGTTTCCACTAAGGTTGCGATGTGGTCAGGATGTTACTGGATGTGATAGTGCACAAATCTGATACGTCATTCGACGTAGGTGGAGGTCGTAAGGACTGAAAAGTGTTGGAAAACAAGCCTTGCCTAATACCAAATAAGGATGGAATGGATGTGTTGTCAGTGGCCTTATTGATAGTAGGAAGGATGTGTTCCAATGTGGCCAGCCCCTTCAGATCATAGTATGCAATTGGTTGATGGTTACGATCTTCCCATCATGAGGGAACATCATGAGTCGAAATATGATAGAGGCCATGACTAACATGGCATACATGTAGCTACATCCTAGGAGGAGGTTGTAATCAAGTTGGGCATTGAAAACCTCAATATCAATCAAAACCATTTTCCCAACTAACTCAACAGGAACATTCATGAGAATCCCTTGGGGCTGAGTAGAGCAGCCATCATAGGCGCAAAGAGAGCTGGTGGAAGGTTGAAGAGTAGGGGACCCGAGTTTCTACCAAATAAAAGTTGACATAATGCAGGTTGATTCCCCTTCATCAATAATGTATTGATGTATGACCAAGTTCTAAATTGTGACTGGAACTTGGAAGGAGATGGTTGACGACATCCTGGGTTCTCCTTGATACAAGTCGAAGGTGATCAAAATAGAATCAGAGGGATCTATGGAACCTAGCATAGAAAACAATGCTTTATGTTGGGATGGACAATTTTTAAGCACTTCCATTGCAGACATGGCGGTAGGATATTGGGACAAGTCATCAACTATGTTGTAGTTGAGAGCATCTCTGGCAGTATTATTGTTTGTGACCTGACACATGGGGAACTATGGGACTTTGGCCACCCCATCTGTGGGGGGTCTTGTTAAGTGCAGATACATGTCAAAAGTGGTAGAGGTAGATGCCACTGATGGGTCCTCTTTCTTTGGTGGAGCCATACTAGTTGTGTTGAGTCTGGAGGTTGACCTCGGATGACAATGTCATGAGGTGATGGACACTAGCCTCAACAGGTGAGGCCGCAGCAGGAGCTGCAAGAGCAGGTGGGGCCGAGGGTTGGGTTGCAACCATTCCCTAGTGTGGGAGGGGGTTTTAGACCACCATAGGTGGAATACCTAGTGATTTTGGGTTTGGCTGAGCTGGAGAAGCCACGTTCATATCACGTTGACTATCATTTTGGAGAAGTTGTTGGACGCGAGCCATATGAGGACACCGATGAGTGTAATGACTGTAGGTGTTACAAATAGCACACGGATGATTTTTCCATAACTATGGGTTCTTTCCAAGTCGATTGGAATGTTGGGGATTCTGTGCAAGAGGGTCAGCATCATTGTTGTTTGGAGGGTTGTCCTATTGGCTTCATCCTTTGGGCTGGTTGTTGCCCCAATTCCTACCTCTCTTGTTCTTACCCTACCCTTGTTGGTTATTAGGGGAATGTTGGTTAGGAAGGTTTTGTTGAGAATAAACCTGTCTTGTAGAAACCAGAGGATTCGGGGTTGGATCCGAAGTGGGCTGCACAAGTGGTGCATAATAGATCGAAGGAATTGGAGGGGATGCAAATCTGGTCGTTTGGCCAAAACACGAGTGTGCCGAACAAGTCGGTCCATGAACGCGAGGACTTGGTGTGGGAGGTGCATAGGAGGGGGTGGCTCCAGACTGAGCTATCATGCTTAAGTAATCAGGGGCGTAACCGGGGGGAGCATAATATGAAGTAGCTCGAGAGTGAGCCACCACATGTGAGTAATCAGGGACATAACTTGGTTGGGAAACATTATGGGTGTTGCCCGGATGGGGTGGAATCATGGGAGATGTCATATAAAATGGGGGTGGTGGTTAATAGAGCCAATAACTCCATCAGTTGTGTGAGATTCCCTCGGCGTATCACAACGAGAGGTGTCAGCTTAGGGACTATCGGGTATGACGGTATATAAGTAAACAGACTAGGCATAGATCAAATCGAACTGTTGAGTCTTAAGGATTCCTTCCTCCTCGGTTTGTGCTCACTCAGATGCTATGTCATTGGCTATGGGGGGTATTAAGGCTTTGAGGAACTAGTTAAGGAAGATCCTATCATCCAATTGGATCTTACACAAGCTATATCGATGGCTCCACTCATGGATATGATCCGTGATGTGGATACTTAGGCTATGGTTTGGATATAGGATAGTAGGATCTCCACTCCCTCATCATAATGGATGGGTAATTGAAAGTATTGAAGGAAAATCAAAGCGAGCGAGGAGAATTCAAGCTAAGTAGCATGAGGCAACTCGATGTACCACTTGGTTGTACTACCCGTGAGTGTGTGCTATAACAACCTCAATCGAGCATAGTCATCCACAATGTTGTTAGATGAACACCATAGGTGGAATGACATGATGTGATTTTGAGGGTTCTCTCTCGCCTTGCCCTCAAACTTTGGGATGTCTAAGGGAAGTTTCATAGGCATAGGAGGCCATTGTGGGTGGTGACGAATGGGGTCATTGGTTAACCATTCCAAATATGGCAGGTTGAGACTAGCCAAAAAAGGTAGCCTAGAGTCGAGGTTGGATCAGAAAGGACTAGAAATGGTGCCGATAGATGCAAGAACGTAGTTCCCATGCATAAATGGGGGTGGATGAGGTTGACTCCTGACTATAGGAAAAGTCACTAGTATGGTAGGAATAGTCAAAATTGGCATGTAAGGGCCACTACCCCCAGGTATATAAGACAGAATGGTTGTGACAACGGTGTCTGGAATGGAACCACCACTAGTGGGTAGCGAACCAGTAGCAGGGGGTGCAGTGATAATGATCCCACTAGGACCGAGGCCTATGGGCCTAGATGAAGGGATACCTATGATGGTAGGTTGAGTGGATGTGAGCCCACTACTAACAACCCCCCTTGGAAGGGGTCAGTATTTGCACCATCCATGGGGCTAGATGGGGTGGTGAACAAGGTGGGTTCGGAATGATAGGAATCTTAATCATATTCAAAGGCTGTGTGTGGCTCCAAACATGGTGAGTGACATCGAAGGTGGCTTCGACAGTGACAGTTCAAAGAATCGAACTAAGGGATATGCCCCCTAAGCCTACATCAGTAGCATGGTGGAGCTATGATGACTTTATGGAGTGTTGTGTAATGACTGGAAACTCGAGAGAATCGATTGCATGCTAAAAAACCCAACTACAACCAAGTGTGTAGAAGGAGAGCATATAAATGGGTGGCTCACAGGCCAACAACAATATCTAAAACCAAATTATGATAGAGGTTCATAGAAAGGTGATTCTACAACAATGGTCACCAAAAATATAACAAGAAGTATTACCTATCAAATGAAAATGACACACTAACCTATGGGGTATGCGTCCAAGCAAGATCCTAACTACAAGATGGAAGCTCCTCACAAATCGTATCCTCAGCAAGGTTGTGGAATTCCAGTAAGATAATATGAAATGGAAGAAACATACAGGCTAAGAGAATCCCACTATCGAGAACGACCTTTGGGTAAAATATCCCTAGAATGTTGGCCACTAGGATACCTCATTCATGACATGTCCATTCGGTTTACTAATGCTTCAGCCCTTTATCCCTCGACATCCAGTATACGCTGGCATGCATGTGGAAGACTATGAATGTTTAGCCTTCGGTGCAATATGAAGTGTGGTATTCCACCCTGACTTCTAGAACCCCTTCATTTCATATTACTCCTGCCGAGCAGGGGGGCTCACAACAAATTGGTTGTGACCGTGTCAACAAATACAAGACGATTTTGGTTCCCTACTAGAAAACAAATATGTCTTAGAATGTGAATGATAGAGGGGTGTTGTTTGGATTCCTATCCCCAAAGTACTAACTTAACTACAAGATTGTTTTATCCTCAAGTGAGGTTACAATGTTGGTTTGTATTTAAGTTAATTTTAAGGCTCTACTTGGGGTCATGAATAAAGCATTTCACTTAGTGGTGTGAATTGTGTGCAACTATATGTCAAACCCAGCAATCCATGATGAAGATGTTCAGATCTCACTGCCGGGATGCAAATATAATGCAGTAAATAATAGTAATGAATAGTAAATATGCAAAATAAAAAATTATTTCGGTAATGAAATTATGCTTGAAACAAATGAGTAATAAAGGAACTTTTAATCAAACACAGGAAACAAGCATGGGGTTTCAACTACAAAGCTCAACTATGTAAAAACATAAACCAAGCAAGGAGATATCAAACATACCAAGGGGCTATGAAAGATCCAATATGGAAAGAAAAATAGGTCGATGCAGGGTTTCAGACATACAGGGGTTTGAAATAGGCACAAAAAAAAGACTGAAATTTGTCGGTTGCACCTGTCAGCAAAACAGGAGCGATATGGGTCGCATGGAATAGAGGGACAGTGGGGATCTGGGTATAAAATAGTTAAGTCACATAAAATGGTGAGTAAGACATGAATGGGTCGCTCAAAAGTGTGCCAAACGCACGACGAGGGTCGCACCATAGGCTGAAATAGGAGCGATCGAGGAAAAAACAGACAAATTGCACAAGACATAGGGTTAAGCACGACTTGGTCACTCAAAATCGAGTCATAGGAGTGACTGGGGTCTCTCCAAAAGTCAGTACAAGAGTGATTTAGGTTCTTACACCAGGTTTCTCTTATCAAAGCTATAGGCATGACCTAGGTCACACTTATTGGGCGCAAAGGAGTGACTGGGTCACGACTTTCTGCCAAATACGAGCAACTCGACATGAACTAGGAAAACATTAAAAAGTGGAGTCAGCTAGGGCTGGGAGAGAAGGAACTGGCGCAACAAGGGTTTGGATCGGCCGCGAGTAGTCCGGTCTATGAAGGCTGATGGTAGAAAGTAAGGACAAGTTGATGGAAATTTGCAAGAAACTGAGATCCATATGGATCGACCAAGTGGAGTCACCAAAACTATAGGTGGTATTTCTCCCCAGCTACGCGTAGAAGCACCAACCTTAGATCGTTGTGATTGTAAGGAATAGTTCAATGGAAAATAAAACAGTAAACTTTACTAATAACGGAAAGCAAATATTTTTTAACATTTTTCAACATATATCGGCTAAATTAAACTAATGGAAATAAATTAAAAAACACCTCTTTTCCTGTAGAATGGTCCACCATAGTTGTTCTCGAAAGTGGTTCCACAGCTCCATGGGTTGGTTCTCCAATTGTCTCCATGGACATGTGTTAAACGAGGAGTGGATCCAAGATGGGTACGGAGAATGTATAAATGTACACCATGGGAATGGTATGGAAATGGGAATGGTGGCAAGGGAGTATGTGAATATCTTAAAGAAAAAGTGTCATAGCGTACCCACAAATGAAAATGAGAAAATAGGTGTTTTGGGAGATCCCTTCACAATGTATTTATAGTATGGTATAGGGTTTTTTAACCCAATGTGATAACCAATGGTATTTTCTTGCCCATGGTATATGTCTGTGGTTCTTTTACCTTTTCTCTTTTTTAGGATTTTTAACCCTTTTTGGGAGAGAGTGAAGGTAAACCATAATAAATGTCCACTATCCCTTCATTTATGGGAAGGAATAATGGTGTTTTAGACCATTGTTTGTGGAAATAGAATTGTGAAGGTCAAAAGTAAGCGAAATATGGTGGGAATATGATGTATGTATATGGTTTAGACCATGTAGAGCTAGGTGAACACTTTTTAGTGTTAACATGCTCATCTGGGAAACTATCTTCTACATGTGAAGTATCACTATCAATAGTAAGCTTAGAGAGGAAAGTCGCAACAATGTTTTCCTTCCCAATTTTATCAATGATAGTGATGTCAAATTCTTGTAGTAATAGTAGCCATCTATTAACTCAAGCATTTGTAATAGGTTTTTTTCTAAATATTGGATGGTCGAGTGATCAATATGCAAAAAATGAGGTAACCAATTATATAGTGTCAAAACTTATTGATTTCATAAACGACAACAAGAAATTCCTTCTCTATTACCATATAATTTGACTCAAAGAGAGTCAAATTCTTGTTGGCATAAGGCTTATTTTCCTCCTCTTGTCCTAAAATGACTCTAGTAGTGTTATAGGAATCCAAGGAGATGTGGAATGGTGATGTCTAGTCAAGGCCACATAGAAAAAAGAGTTATAGATCATTTTTGTTTAAAAGTTGTAAAGAAATATTGACAAATATCATTCCATAAAATTTCTATATCTTTAGCTAGTAGCAAAAATAGAGGAGGTGCAATCATAGAAAAAATATTAATAGTAACTAGCATGTCTCAGGAAGCTATGTAGCTCTTTTTGCATTTTTGGAATATGAACTTATCGGATTTCCTCAATCTTGGATGGGTCTACCTATATCCCTACAGAAGAGAGATAGTGTCCCAAAACCACCCCTGCAGTCATCATCATATGGGATTTTTATGTGCTCGAGGAAAGATTGGTTTTTTTTTTGCACTGAAGCACTTTTTCTAGATAAGATAATGCCTCATCAAATGAAGTACCATATGGCATAAAATCATCCATGTATATTTCAACACTTTCATTGAATAGATTAGAAAAATCCCTAACACAACCCTCTTGAAAGTAGCAGGAACATTGTAGATCCCAAAAGGAAGGACACAATATGTGTAGGTACCTGAAGGGATAGTGAACGTAGTTTTGTCCTAATATTTAGGAGCAAATTGTATTTGATTGTAACTGTTGAAGCTATCAAGGGAAAAAAATCCTTCCCTAATAGTGTATCAAGGACTTGATAAATGAATGGAAAAGGGAAGTAGTATTTTTGTGTTTCCTTTTCTTAGTTCCATATCATCAACATAGATCCTTCATTTACCATGTTTCTAAGGAACAATAATAAGTGGAAAAATATTCCTTCATTGGCAGTGTATCAAGGACCTTATCAATAAATGAAATGGGAAGTGGTATTGTTAAGTTTCCTTGTGTAGTTCCTAATAATCAAAATAGATCCTTCATTTACCATGTTTCTAAGGGAAAAAAACAAGTGGTGATACCCATTCACTGTTAAAGATTGGGTAAATAAAATTAGCATCAAACAACTTTTGAAGCTCTTGTTTGACAATGTATTTTAGGACAGGATTCATAATTCGTTGTGGTTTTTGAGTGGGATGACATTATTCCTTTATATAGATTTGGCGGGTACACAGATTTGGGTGGACACCCTTCATTTCCATGTAATTTCATGCCAAGGATGTTTTCTGTACACGCAGAATTTGGATCAGTCATTAAGTTTGAGATGGAGAGAAATTTGGATTGATATTCAATTTTTCCTCTAGTTCTATTTTGATTGAATTTTTTTATGCACAATCATATTTGGTATACCTTCTTCACCAAGATCTATCTCAATATTTTATTGAGCAGTATTATTCATTACAACTTCTTGTAATTGAAAGACAAACTAGGAGACTGAAGGAGGATTACTGATAAAACTATTAATGGAATCATCTTCTATCTTGTTCTTGAAGCATAGATATTTTTCAATTGTAAGGATAGGTTGAACATTCCCCTTTTCAAGTTCAAATTCATCGCACAAAGGGGTATCATACCCTATACTTGGTTTACCCGATGGATAGAGGACCATATTCTTTGTAGAATCCCCATCAAAAATCATAATGTTTCATGATATACACCCTATGTATGCATTGATTGTGGTTAACCATGGCATTCCTAGGATCAGGGGTTTACCCTCCTGGTAATATTTTGTTTGAGTTGGTATGATATTAGCAAGGAAAAGTGATTGCCAAGTTTCCTTATTCAAAATATTTATGGATTCCCCCAAGTCCATGAATATGTTTGAAAAAATTTTCCCTTCAATCTAGACAGCGACTTTTGGATTCCTAGGATCATCATTATACTTGACAGATGCAATTATTCCCAAAATCACATCGAATAATTTTCCTAACACATGGATGGTAGGTGGGCCTTTGGAGTTCCTTTTTGTTCTCTTGATACATAATTCGCATAGTGTCTTGGCATAGATTTACTAATCCTTGATTACTTGTAATAATGGAATTTTAACACACAGGTTCTATAGTTATCCCATAAAATCGAATTCAGGATGTGAAGGTACCTCAGATAAGGATAATGTTTCTGGACATAGAGGAGTAATGAGTTGTGTCTGGGATGTCCAAGATGAACCCATAGCAGTTTTGTTTGATGTGATTGTTGAATCTATAGGATTTGTAATAGACAAAAGGTTCCCAACTTATTCATGATGAGGTTTTGTTTTACAAGGAATAGTTTCTTCTTCACGTTGTCCGATAATCACATGTGTAGTTTCTAAGTTTATTATTCACCCAGACCTAAGTTGCACATCATTTCATTCAAGATGGGTAATATATTAAGTTGGGAAATTGGACACTTCATCTTGTTGAATCATTTTATATTTGGGTTTGTGTCAGCTTGTACAGGTAGTTGGGGCCATAGGACAAGAGCATTCATTGGTACATTTTAAGGGAGTCATATTTGTTGTTGTATGGTTAATTGAGGTTGTTGCGTTGAAATTTGATGTACATGAAAAGGAGGTCCCCACCAATTCTATGGCCAAGAAGGATTTTGAACTTATTGGGATGACCATTGTAGCCATGGTGAAGGGTACTGGAACTATTGAGGGTTCTTCCTTGTAGGTGTGGGGAATCTCATATACTAAGGATTATATTTATTATTACAAGTATTGAAAAATGAGGATGGGTATTTATTCATACCTGGTGGTCGATATTTCCATGTCTTTTTTGGAGATATAAACTAGGCTAGCTCAGTCTCTTCATAGCTAGTACCCTAATATAATACTTTCAATCCTGTAAATGATGGGCATGATTTCATGGAATGATCCTATTTCCAAATCACACATACTTCAAAAATATTAAGTGGACATTATTTTGAAGAGTGTTATGTATGCATCATGGGAATAAACTAGCTATTTCTTTCTCAACTTCAATTTTCCTCTATTTAGCCTGAAAAAACATCTAATTGTGAAGACAATGTGTCAAGGATATTGGTCTTAAAATAATATAATAGGTACCAATTTCCACATGGGTTACTCCTCCATTATTATATGACTCTGTAGCCTTACTAGAAATGTCTCTTATTCTAGGTTTTTTTCTAGAAGCTCCCCGTGAACACCTACTGTATAGTTCACAAATTGTATCATAATTTTCTTTTGAAATGTATCCTTTTCCCATAAAATTTAGCATATCCAACCACTCATTTCTCATTCCTTGAATCAAAATTGTCTTCAAAATATCCTTGACCAGGGTAGTAGAGGCTTATGCAAATTATACTAGAAGCGTTCAACATAATATTGCATATTTTATTCTTCTTTTTGGGCCATTTTGAATATCTATTCTCTCATCTCTCATGATCAGCAGTATTCTTGGTACTTCTCAAGAAAATCTTGTTATGTCTCGTCCCATCAAGTTATAAATCCCACCAAGTCCCATGAACCACATTAATGATATTCCCTTCAAAATAGAAGGAAATAGTTTCAATTTATGTAAGTTTGTGTTATGGTCATAGCTTCATCATAACACGTCAAAATAAAAATAAAGGCATTTAGATCTTTAATGACTATGTCATGGAATTTAGGAGGGGATGAAAGGTAAATAAGTTCCATTTTTGTTCCCCCCTATGTATCAGCAATTGGAAATTCAATCCTGGATGTAGGGGTGACCATGTTTTCCTACAACCTCCAACACCCTGCAAGGATCTCATAAGAAACAAGCACTCATTGAAATGAATCATAATCCTTTCACTGAGATGTATGTTAGGGATGATTTTAAGGAACCATACTTATTTAAAAGTGTATAAATGTTGTTGAATATTACCAATTCTTAAAATGCCAACTATAAAATTATTGGCGATATTTATCAAAAATTATTTTAATTTCCAAGGATTTTATATCGTTTATATAATAATTTGGCTATTTTTAGGGTGAAAAAAATTTACCCCATCAAAATTGGGCAAAACAAGGCTTCAAAAAATGCAAAATGGTGAATTTTTTTGGGAGAAAAACATGGAAAAATAGCCCACTGGGCTAAAATTCGCCCCTAAAATTATCCCTAATGTATGTAGTTTAAAAAAAATTACTTGGTCTGAGACAAGAGTAATTTGTTAGGAATTAGTTCATGAGAAAGGCCTAGGATTTGACATTCAGGTGTTGATTCTCCTGTCTCCCCTTGTCCTTTTGTCAAAATTTGGAACTCATCTTCTACTACTGCAAAGGATCTTGTTTGTGGAGAGAGTTGTGGGTTGATTTCATTTTGTGGTATAGGTCCTCTCGTCTCTCCCTATCCTTCTATCAATTCCCTAATATTGGGTCCTTCTATTGCAAATGACTTGTCTTGAGAGGAATACTAAATATTGGTTCCCACCTGAGATTCCACCTTGATAGCATTATAAGATGTTTCTTATTATTATGATCTTGAGATGAGTTCTTGTATGTGCATTACTCATCCTTGATATTTATGACCTCGACCGCCTCTACCTACAGTGTTATTAGTTTTTGGGGGTCTTCCTGTTACTCTATGCTTCACAATTTTATGCATGCATCCTAAGTGTTTTGATACTGGTGAGATGATATTATACCAAATAAATACCTCTACGGAACTAGATGTGTAGGTTTTTACCTTTCGGCTTTATATCATAGGCCTCAAAATATCCATAAACCCTCTAAATCATGCTCTATATGCTATGATATCTGTGAGATGAGATTCCACCATGGAAATATCACTATAGAGATTTATGGAGGATTCTTAGGTTCTTATCTTCTATCTTTATCACTTAGGAATCAAAAAAACCAGAGACAATCCAACTAAAACCAATGCCAGGTTTGTACTTTTGCCAAAATTTTGGTGCCTTTAATTTCCTTTTAAAACAACTAGTTGGCCCTATACATTAATTATCAACCCAAGATGTGTCTTATTATTTCAAGGTTATCATGCAAGGTCTATGCAGGAAATGGTTATCCTTTTTAACATCGGTTATACTATATTATTACTGAATTGAACAAACAAAGAATTTTAGAAAACACTCTTATAAATGAGAAGGCACTTGCATAAAATGAATACATACTTCAGGAAAGACACATTTGTTATCAAGAAATAAATACTTATGAATTAACTAACTACAAAACATCTATCTATAATATATAACACAACAAGAACACCTACCCAAGGAAGGGGGGGCTTCCTCCTTTGACTAGGGTTGTTGAAACAACTCACAATCTATGTTAACATATTGTAGAAACCAACATACTCCTTCTATTCACAAATTTTAAAAATTTACAATAGAGTTACAACACTGCTCTGTTCACAATTGATGTCTTTCCTAACTCCCCACTTTCAAGAGGAATTATCATTTATATGCATTTGTAATCATAACCTTGGGAAATGAAATATCAAAATGTTCTTCAAAACCTCACAATCATCAAGCCATTCCTAACAATTTATGGGATAGTGTTAAACCCTTTGTGGATTTGATACAACTAATCACCAAAAATTTCTTCATTANGGGGGGGGGGGGGGGGGGTGAATCAGTATGCTACACTTTTATAAGCATTTTACCTTGTTAACACTTCATCATATTTCATTAATAATTTAGGCAAATTTACATTTATCGACATGTGTGCATGAAACAAGAAACACAGCATCAATAGGAGACACCATATGTATATGGAAAACACAATATATTATATTGATAAAAAAACATAAAGAATACTTCAAAATATAAGGAGACTACAATCTCCAAGTGCATCGAATACAACTAATGGGATACTTCAACCTCCTAGATTTTTCTATCTCCACATAAAGGATGCCACAACACCTGCTTCTCCAGCTCCAAGTGGAAGGAGGATCCAACCCCCTATTTTTTATCATCTCCAACTCAAAGGATGCTACAACACCCTAAAACATAGATTGCAACTTGTTGTCTGTGCACCACCCTTCCACCCTATACAAGTATTATTTCCTATTGTCTTATTGTTCTTCTCAACTCTGCACTTGACCTCACTATCAAGATTGTTTTCTCAACTTTTCATTTAACCTTACTGTCAACCCTCAACTCTCTCTCAACCATGCACCTTTGCATCACAACTAAACCTTCCCTTCTTGTCAATTCTCTTCTCTATCATTAACATATCGCTATATCAAATATGCATTACTCTAACTCATTATATTGGCTATATTATCTTGGTCTACACTTGACTTCACTGTTCATACTGCCTTCACTTCATTGTCAAAAACTTTGTTCCACATATTTAACTCAGTATTTTTATCATACTCACATTCTCAATCATAAAGACAAGTCATGATCCTCTGTAACAACACCCTCTTCATGTTTGTTAATTTATAGAAGGATTCACCATTCCCAAAGACTTATATGGTCTAATCATTACTACAAATTATTACAAAACATCTACAATTAGATTCACCATCTAACCCTTGGACTATCTAAGATTATAGCATCCTGGTCTTGCAAAATAGCTCACAAAAACCTTTGGATCTGCTCAATGTCTCATCTAGATATCATGAGTATTTTGGTTTTGCAACTCAACACACAATTCCTTTATATATTACCCATGGTATGAAATTTTTGTAGACTTTAAAACAACTCATCCTCAATCCCTCTTCATCATTCACTAAACCCACAATAGAACAATTGATATAACCATAAACATATCCACCCCAAATGAGACATTTAACTTCTCATATATACTAATTCTTTTGATTTAGAATAGACATGACCTTTCATTTTAAGAGCGACTTAGCTCTTCATACATAACTTATTCAAACAGATTTGTTTATAGGTCATCCTACTAATGGTTTCTTGAGAGAAAATACATTGCTTCTTTTTGGATTTAGGTGGGTCCTTTTGAGGGCTTAAAGACCACAATATTTTGGTCCACACAATTTACAATTACCCCTCTTAACTTTCTCTCAATTATGGTTGATACTTCATGTGTCCTCCATCCATTTTCATTGGGCTCTCTTCAATGATTCACAGGCCTTCTTCTGGAACTTTTCAAAGGCTCCACGATGTCCTAAGTGGGCCTTTATCAATCCTAGAGTGGTTTGTCATTCATGACTGTCCATAGGGATTCCAAAAAAATAGAGAATTAACTTGTATTATTCTTCAAGGCTCTACTATTAAGAATCCAAAGGTTAAAGCATCTTTAACTTTGTATAACAATGACTTGGTACAACAAGGTCTTGGTCTGCTTTAATTATGATTCTCTTCAAATCTTATCCTTGTTATATTTGTATCTTCCTTGTCCTTAATGATGACCATAATGACCAAACTTGCCCTACTTCCTTGTATTCAATGATGACTACAATGACCCATTTGAGATCAATGAAAACACAAATCTCAACCTTAATACAACCACGTTTATGCCCTGTAAATGCTCATGCCTCTATATGAGTATCGATCGTAGACTAGATACGAGTATTAATAAGGAATCTTGACAATTAGCATCATAGCAGTGGTGGAGTAACAACATCATAACTTATGGAAGAGTAACAACATCATAACTTGTAGAAGAGAAACAACATCCAATATTTCCAACCTACAAACATAGATTCTACACAAACATTTAATGAGTAGTCTTATTCAATAACTAAACCCCTTAATAACCTCAATATTCATTAAAATAACATGGTGTATAAATAATTTGTACCTCAATACAAATCATGGCATCATGAATGATATTAGGTTAAAAAGGAAGGAAAGAGAGACTCAAGTACCTTAAAAATAGAGAAAAATATATAATAAAACAAGTACATTTCCTAGACCCAACTCTTCATATATCCATTCAAGGACACAACTCTTCATATATCCATTCAAGGACACATGATGGATCTCTATTGGAGGCATGAAAACCAATATGGGTGGAATAATTGAGCATTATAACCTCCTATAAGCTTGTTTGGGAAAATATGACATAAACAAAATATGACATAAACATGATGTCCAGATTATCTATTGGTTTAGTTTTCATTTTTTTCCTTTAGGAAAAGTCCGTTGTGTGATAATGTGATGACATGTTTTCTATTACATTTTAGGAACCTTAAGCCTTGCATTTCTGTTTTAATTGTCGAACACTGTTGTAAGCATCTTCTAAAGAGAATGTTTTTATTAATTTATTGCAAGAAATTCCCAAATCGATAAATCTATATATCTAAGTTAAGTACACCGACTAATGGATTGAGCAATGGACTTCATTACATCAACTTATTTTAAAATCATTATCACTCGTAAATATCTATGCAATGTTTGGGTTGTTATTTTTACATTTTGAAAACCCTCCACATGTTATAAATAACATTATAAATAATTTTGAATGGATGACTCCATTATATAAAATGTGTTTAGATAGATCAATTGAGCACTTTCTCACTTCAGTTTCGATGCATCACTTAAGCATTTCATTCCTTCAATTTACCTCATTATGAAAACATACAACACCTTTCAAATGGCATAAGCAAATATGGATGCACAATTGGATGTTTTAGTGGAAGCCAAATGTGTCACTAAAGTGCAGTTGAAACATGGTGTTATATTCATAGATTTAATGGAAGTAAAATGTGGTTCCCTTGATCGCCATAGTAAAATGTGGTTCCTTTAATCACCATTAGCAATGGTGCTTTACCCATAATTATAACCTTATTTCTATTAATAATATTTAAATTTTATGGATGAGTGCTATGATATGTATAGAACGCACAAGTGCTATTATACATACAAAATGCACTAACAAGTTATATAAATAGAAATCATTGATCCCTTAATGGAAATAAAAACATCACTATTATTCATTATAATCATGCACTAAGGGTTATATAAATAAAATGAACTTGTGTACCACATTTTAATGTTATGTACTAGTGCATTTGTCTATGAAAGGAACCAATGTGCATGTATCTGAAACACAATAGTGCACATGTATTTGAAATGCACCAACATGCCATTATAAGACTAACACATTGTTAAAAATGCATCCACTACAACCTCTAGCTTCCCATTTTTTGTAGTTATAATCGACATATGTTAAAACATCCAAAACAATATCGAATGGTGGATGTTTTAGTAGATACTTTTTTATGATTTTGTCCAATCTTATAGTACTAAAAACATCAACTAGAATGTTTTTCCTTGTAGTGTTAATTTAGTAGTGAAGTAGGGTTTCCTAAAACCCTAGATAGAAAGCCTCATTGTCCCTATGTTTAAAAGTGGAGATAAAAAAATCCATTTAATTATAGGACCATTATGATTAGCCCTCTTTTATACAATTTAAATGGAATTATATTGTAAACGAAGATCAACATATGGGTAGAGAGTCACAAAAATATCTAAAGGCTAGGTAGGATTTAGGATCTATCATTCAATTATTGACCACCTCGCTACACTTAGGACCATTGCTGAGGAGTGTTGTATTAATAAAACCAATCTTTTGTGTTTCTTTGTTGAATTTAGAAAATCATTTGAGACAATTCCCATAACTAACCTTATGAATAGTTTAGAAGATATAAAAGTCCCTTTTGAGTTGAGAGTTATCGCGATAAGGTTATTTCCAAGTTTAGAAACTCTAAGGGATGGTCAACATAAATTAATTGTAATATAAAAGTCAAGAAAGGTTGTTCGATGTTTGCAAGATGCAGGTTGCGTTGGCATAACATTGGTTGGTATAAACATCATCATTTTTCTTTACATTCATGATATTGTTCTTATGGTGCGGAGTCCTTGTGATATCAATAAGTTACAACAACTTCTCAAGGATTTTTTCTCTAGTACATGTATGAATACTAACCCTGACAAAACAAAGGTTATGATAATATAATAACAAAATATCACTTGTGCTAACTTCATGTATGAAAATAAGAACTTAGGGGAAGTGGATTCAGATATATATATTGGAATTTATCTTCATCACAAGCTTAACTAGAACAGTAGAATTGAGAAAAGAATTAATCGAGGGAGGAAATATTATTATGGACATGAAAATAATTGTAAATAAGAAGACCTTTGGATTTGGGAGAAGATGAAACTCCTATTTGATACTCTTCTCACTCTTATTATCTTATGTGAATGTGAAATTTGGGGTTTAATAATATCTAGGGAATCATGGTAACAGATAGAGAAAATTCAAAATTGTTTTATAACATATAATCTTAAAATTAAAGGAGATACACCCTATCCTATCTTTCTCATAGAAGTGAGTCCCTAACCCATTGAGAGAATGATTGTGACTAGGTACCTAATGTACAAGAGAACAATAAACATGGGAGACAAGAGGCTTCCTAAGGTTTATCCATATTCTAATCAAAACAACATGTGGCTTAAATGAGGTTGACATATAGACACCATGTATTAGTGTGGGAAACCTTCGACAATAAATAAGGAAAATGCATGATATAACAAATATAAAATAACATCGAAGGATGTTATTGATTGTAGACCTCATAGAGGGGGAAACCTCATTTGATCAAGCTCAATACAAATAACTCGTAGATGCCTTCATTGGCCTCAACACATACTTATATACTAAGTCTAATCTAAACAACTATTACTCCCCATGAATGTGGGATAAAAATGTACTTATATACTAAGTCTAATCTAAACAACTATTACTCCCAATGAATGTGGGATAACACAATAAACCATGGGATGACTTACAAAGCATATGCGTCCAACAATATACTAATGAAGTAAAGAGAAGGGTTGACATGGGATCCTAACATACCCTCCCTCTTATAAAAGCTCTATCCTCAAAGATTTAAATGTGGAAATTCTTTCTGAATATAAGGAGTGGTTCCCATGTAGCATCTAGTGGTTGCATGTCGTGCCATTGAATTGATACCTTTGTGATGGATCGAGAGTAAAGCTGACAAGTGCACCTATTGAGGATGGCTTCTGGCTCCAAAATGATGGATACTTCATTATCTAGTTCTAGTAAAATAATTTGTGTTCTAATGTTGGTTCCAATAAATTTCTTAAGAAAATAGACATGAAATATTGGGTGAACGTGAGAAGGAGGAAGTTCCAATTTATAAGCAACGGACCCAATCTTCTGAAGAACCTTAAATGTCCCATAAAATTTTGGACCCAACGTATGACACCCTTTGATTTTCAGATAGGATTTCTTGTATGGTTGTAGATGAAGAAAAACTATATCACCAACTTGAAAAGTGCACTCGAAACGATGTTGATTGGCTTGTCATTTCATTCAGTTTCTTTCCATGTGAATATTGTCCTACAAAATGTGAAGAATATGATATTGGTTTCGAAGAACCATGTCAATTTCTTGAACTAGTGAACTGTTGTGGGTGTATGGAAGTAGTGTTGGTAGTACTTGACCATAAAATGCTTGATATGGAGTCATTTTAGATGCAGTATGCTAGGAGGTATTATACCACCATTCAGCGAGAGGGGTCTACTTTTACCATTGATGTATTTATTCGGACATGAAGCAACAAAGATAAGTTTCCAAAAATTTGTTGATAAGTTATGTCTAACCATTTGTTTTTAGGTGATACCCTGAACTCATCTTCAGTTTGGTGCCAATGTGGCGACATAGTTATGTCCAAAAATGACTTGTGAAATTTGCATCATGATCTGAGACAATGGAAGAAGGGATTCCATCAAGATGGAAGATCTGGTCCATGAAACATCTTACAACTAAGGATGCAGTATATGGATGGATGAGGGAACAAAAATGATTATATTTGGAGAGGAAATCAACCACAACGAAGATCAATGTATTCCCTTCGTATTTAGGGATCCCTTGAATGAAATCCATCAAAATATATGTCCAAATCTATGTAGGGACGGGAAAGGGCTCGAGAAATCTCGGAAGGAGTGTCGTTTCACCCTTATGGCACTTGCAGGTGTCACATTTAGCCACCATCTATTTAATTTCCCTTTTCATTCCCTTCCAAAAGAAGTTATGTTGTGCCCACTCATACGTTTTGAGGAACCGATAGTTCCCTACCAATGGATAAGCAAGGAGTCCATAGAATACAACATGTTGAATATCTATGCTCTAGGGAAGAACCATATGACCCTTGTATCTCAGAGAAGCAACATACGACCCTTGTATCTCAGAGAAGCACCATCCCAAGAGTAATGCGGTACAACATAAGTGTTATTGGCCAACTATTGGATGATTTCAGATAATGAAGAGTCATTGACATAACCTTATTGAACATATTGCAAACAATTTGGAATAGGAATAGAAATATCTAAAAGAGAAACATGGTCATCAAATGTGCGAGAAAGAGCATCTACCACCATATTGTCCTTACCCTTCTTGTAAGTGATCTCATAGTCATAACTCATAAGTTTGTTAACCCATTTTTGTTGTGTTGGGGATGAGACCCATTGTTCAAGGAAATATTTTAGACTCTGGTGATTAGTCTTGATGCAAAAATGATTCCCTAATAGGTATCGTCTCCACTTCTATACTTCATGCAAAATAGCCATCATTTTCTTCACATATGTAGAGGCGGATAAGTTCTTACAAAAGAGGGATTTGCTGGTGAACACGGTGTAATTTTAATCTTGAAGGAGAACAACACCAAGTCCATTGTCGCAAGCATCACTCTCAACATTTAAGGGATTGGAAAAATCAGGCATAGCTAGAACATGTGTGGTACACATAGCTTGTTTCAGTTTGTCAAATTCACACTCAACAACATATGTCCATGTAAAAGAATCCTTTTCAATAGATTTTTTAATGGAGCTTCAATATTGCTATAATCCTTGACAAACTTACTGTAGTAGCCCATCAGTCCTAAAAAACCTTGAAGTCTCTTGAGTGTCTGAGGAGGCGCCCATTTTTTCATCGCATATTTTTTGGAAGGATCCACACAAATCCCTTGTGCTAAAAAAATATGTCCAAGATACTCTACTTCCTCCTTCCCAAAACCACACTTAAATTATTTGACACAGAGATGATGATCACAAAAACGTTGTATTACAAGATCCAAATGTTGGATATGCTTAGCCCATGTTTTACTATAGATGAGGATATCATCAAACAAGACCAGAATGAAGTTCCACAAGTAGGGCCGAAATATTTTATCCGTCAATTCCTATAATGTGGAAGGAGAATTCATGATGCCAAAGGGAATGACCAAAAAAACATAGTGACCATCATGTGTGTGAAAACCCATTTTAAGGATATCATCCTCATGAACCTGAATTTGGTGATACCTAGAATGGAGATCCAACATGGGGAAAAAATGAGCACCAAGAAGCTCATCAACAACTGGAATTGGAAACTTATCCTTGATTGTGATGAGATTAAGTGCTAGAAATTCAATGCAGAGGCTTCATGAACCATATATTTTTCAGACAATAAGAATTAGTGAAGAAAAGTAAATGGTACTATGGAGAATAATACCTTGGTTCAGTAAGTACCAAACGAGCATCTCAATCTATGTATTTTGGCGAAATGGGTAGCGAAGGGGCCTGATGTTGGGAGGGAAGCTTTCAAGAAGGAGCAGAATATAGTGGTCCTCTGGTATTCAATGTGGAAATCCCACAAGTTTAGAAAAGACACATGCATATTGATCCAAAATTTGTTGTATATCCAAGGGATTAGTGGAGTCCTTTGATGGTTTCATATGAATGGAATGGAGCCGAGTGATGACACCATGTGAATTCTTATTAAGTATAGTTTCCATGCGATGTGAACTGATGATGCTGAGAGACCCTGGTTGTAATCCCTTCAATGTGTGTTTTTTCCCATTGACTGAAAACTACATCCAAAGTTTAGCAAAATACCATAAGATGGGTTCAAGTGTGCATAACCATTAAGTGCTCAAAACCACATCTCATCCTCCTAAGGGAAATATAAACATGTCAGAGTGCAAGTTATAATATCGAAAAGAGATACACACGTTGTGACACTTCCCCTTGCAAGATAAGGTTCCCCCATTGGAAATAATGACTTCAAAGTTGGAGCATGGATGGAAAAAGAAATCATGTTGTTCGGTGATCCGAAGGTCAATGAAGTTACGAGTGCTTCTAGAATCAATGAGTATTGTAAGATGGAGCTTCTTGAAGAAACCCTTAACCCACATGGTTTGTGGGGGGGTGACCCTAGCTGATGTATGGAGAGATATTCCTAGGTGGTCATCCTGAGAAGGAGGGTCAACATGTGGTTGTTGAATGCCGACATGATCATCTATTAGATCTTAAGCATATTCAGAAATTTCAGGTGCATGAGGAGAATCAACATCTAAGAGATAGAGTTTTTTCTCATCACATTTATGTCCCTAGGTGAATTTCTCATCACAATTAAAATAAATCCCTTTTTCTCTACATGCTCGCATCTCGGCTTCAAAAAAATGCTTAATAGGAGTGGTTCTAGGAGATGGCGTGATTGGAGGTCTTTGGAAAACCATATTTATGAATGGAACAAAAGTGGATTTGGAGCACTGTTGATCTATGATCTTGTCCTCTACCAACTTAGCCAACCCTAGGGCTTCCATCATTGTGCTGGGACAAAACATTTTAACCTCATATCAGATTGCATCCTTTAGAACACTGATAAAACAAATCTTGTAGAATGCATCAGAAAATACTTCTGTGTGATTGGCCAGTTTCTCAAATTTTGCCTGATACTCTCTCATAGTTCCAGTTTGGAAAACTTTAGTGAGTGCTCCTATGAAGTCATCAAAAGTAGTATGTCCAAATCGTTACAAAAGGAGTTGGAAAAAATATGTCCATTTTGGATCTTCATAAGCCTTGATTTACCAAAGGAACCATTGAAGGGCTTCATGTTCTAAATGAAAGGATGCAAGTGGGACTTTTTTGACATCAAAAGTGTTATATAGACTGAAATATTGGCATGCCCTATATATCCATCTATTTGTATCATCACCATTGAAGCGAGGAAAATAAAGCTTCGACCCACAAAAATTGTTGGAAGAAGATAAACCCGTGTCTACAGAAGACTCTGGTTGTCGTCTATCGTTCATGAATGAATGCTAAAGATGGAGGATAAGAAATTTTTCATCCATATCTTAGAGTTTGGTATTGAGGGAGACAATTTTGTCTTCCATTTATTTTTTTTCTCTTGTGCAGGTGGGAACCATAACCAAGAGTTTTTTTTTTAGGGGCAGAATGTGTAGAAAAAAATATATATTTTTTATAGAAAAGGGTAATTGGTGTTTGACTACATTTTGGACACTTTCTAAGAGATAGGGAAGCAAAAAATTGATATTTCAGAAGGAGGGTGAAAGAATGAGAATTTTTTTCAAAGAGGGACAAGGAAGCAGAAATAGGAAATGAACAATGTGGCAAAAGATGAAGGTGATTGGGTGAGAATCGAAGAAGTTACGACAAACCCTAAAAATAGACAAATGTGGGATTTATGGCTTCCAAAAGTGGAATTTGGGATAGGGTCCTCAAGGAAGGAAATACACAGAATGGAATTGTAGTGGTTTTAGTGAATTTTCAATGGAAATGGAGCTATAGAAAATAAGATATGAAAAAAAAACCAAAATTTATACTCTCTTTCGGTGGAATTAATATGTGATAGCTCTAGACAAATGTAATATGCTATTTATCAATTGGAAATAGATATGGAACCCATGTATGTTTGGATTCCTAAAGTTTCATGGGATTCACTTGGATACCAATGATGTCTAATGAATTGTGTATTAGGGTCGTACCCCTCAATCCACAGCTCAAGTAAAATAGATAACTACTTTGATACAAACGACATCTCTTGGTTTACCTTGGGGGTGGGAACTAGTCAATTAGGTAGGGTTTGTTTCCCTTTTCACTACAAGGTGCTCTCAATGGACAACTACTTTAGGGCTCCTATGGTACTCCTCACAATGAGTTTTAGGGCTATGCCTAGGTACTTCCCACAGTTAAGAAGATAGGGCTTATTCCTTGATCTAAACTTGCAATTGAAATGAAAAATATGGATGCAAAGAAGAAGAACTACTGCAACAATAATAGTGTTGGGAATCCACTACGGAAAAAAAAATGGCATAAATTCCTACCAACCAGCCCAAGAATTTCTATGATATTAGATGTGAGAAACCTCCGGTTATAAATAATGAAAATGCATGATATAACAAAAATAGTATAACACAAAAGGAAATTATTGATCGCAAGACACTTCAAGGGGGAAACCTCTTTTGATCAATATCAATGCAAATAACTTGTGGATGTCTTCATTGGCCTCAACAAGTACTTATATACTAAGTATAATCTAAGCAACTATTACTCCCCATGAATGTGGGATAAACACATAATTATATACTAACTCTAATCTAAACAACTATTACTCCACATGAATGTGGGATAATACACTATACTCACAGGATGACTTACAAAGCATATGTGTCCAAAAATATACTAACGAAGTAAAGAGAAGGGTTTACACGGGCTCCTAACACTTAGACAAATCATTGGGGAATCAAAGTAGAGGTCACTCTGCAGAATAATGATAATATTAAAAGTATTATTACATCTAAATTTAAGTAGAATTTATGGTATGATAAAGAATTAGTGGACATGAGAAAATTCATTTATTATAATGAGGTGATCGACCCTAATAGACAAGATCAAAATTATCTCTTTGTTTTTACTATCATAAAGAATAAAATCAACATTCCTAAAATAATAACAAACTCTCATGAGATCCATACTGAAACATGGAACTGGGCAATTCCTAAGACATCATCAGAGGAAATAATTTGTCATCTTTATGATACTAAGAGGGTCGAAGATGAGAATCAATTTCTCATAGAATGTCCTGTGTACACCAGCATTAGAACCAATTTATATTTGCTACAATACTAAACTTCTTAACCTCTTAGCTCATCACAACTATGGTGATATAGAACTACTTCTCTTAAATATTTTAAAGCACATAAATAAAATTATAAAGAAAACGAAGGTGTTCCTTACCTTTTTTAAGGTTCAATAGCATTAGTGAATGTTAATAACCACCACCACCATTTTCATAATAAAAAAATAACTATTAATATGTTTAATATGTAGTTTAGGTGAGTTTATTAACATTATATTAAAATAATTTTACATGTATAATATTTAGTTTGTACATTTCCCATGGGGTGGAATAGCCAGTGGTAAAGTTGAAATGTTGTAAATGGTTGTAAATGTTAACTTTTCTTAATTTGATTAGATGATATCTTAAAACAAATTGTCACTAGTAATATCACTGAAATAAAAACAAGCACATAAACATAAGAACACGAAGATTTTCCTCGAGGAAACCACAAGTGATAAAACCCCACAAAACTTCCTCAATATAGAACTCAACCAGAGCAGTGTAAAACCTAGACAAATGTTTCTCTCTTCTTTTGGGGGCACTTGTTATTCTCTCTCTTGCAAAACTTATTTGCGTGAGTGTATACAAATGAAGGGGAGAGCCTTCCTACTTATATTCTTCAGTTGAATTGACCTGCGACCTAACATGGCTGACTTGTCTAGCTGATAAGGCAGACTTGTATAGACAAAAGACCAAAAATAATATTTATTGTATTAACACTTGCGTACGATTGGCCTGAATTACATCCAAAGGTTTACATTGACTCTTCCAATGACTTACATGACCAAACTCATCTCCTAATGGAGGAACACAATCAATACATCTGGAATATCTTCCGAAGTTACAATACTTTAACACTCCCTCTTAACTAGGAAGGTATTCAACCAAGGTAGAAACTAATACCACAATTGTAAAACTGACTAGTGAGTCTTTATATGTCATAGGAAGTTTTGGAACACCATCATACATATTCATCATCGATATCAGCTGGATCATCTTTTGCAATCTCAATATGTGAGCACTGAATCATCTTCTATCAGTATATGGATATTGAATCATCTTCTAGATCATGTTCTATAGCATCAATATATGAATACTGAATCATCTTTTGGATCATATTCTGTAACATCAGTATGTGAATATTGAATCTTCTTCTGTCACATTAGTATGTGAATACTGAGTCATCTTTTGCCATATTATCATGTGAATGCTAAATCATATTTTACCAACATCAGTATGTAGATACTGAAACCTTGTCTACAACATCAATATATAGATACTGAAACATCACCTACAATATCAGTATATAGGTACTAAGACATCAACAACAACCTCATTAGCATGTTAGTGTTGAAAACAAAATAATCTATAATTCTATATCATCATCTGCATTACCAGCATAGAGATGTTGGAACATCATCATCACCATCAACATAAAAATGGTGAATCAAACATCATCATCAGTATAGAAATACTGAAACAAACTCATTAGTATTCATTTCAATAATCATCAGCATGAGAATACTGAACCCACTACATTAGTATAGGAATACTGAAACTATCTCAGTAATCATCTCATCTATCAACAATCATCAGTATGAGAATACTAAACCTACTACATCAGTATAGGAATACTGAAACTATCTCAGCAATCATCTCAATAATAAAAAATCATCAGTGTAACAACACTAAAACAATCTCAACAATCATCAATATAACAATACTGAAGAACACATATCAACAATCATCAGTATAACAATATTGAGGCAAACATTTCGGCAATCATCAGTATAATAATACTGAAGAAAACATCTCATCACTCATCAGTATAAAAATACTAAAGATACATCTTTCCCTCTAACTATCTCGAAGCAGCATCATGATGAGTTCTCTGGTAGATCCATCTGAGTATTTTTGTAACTTGCTAACTATTTCGATCCAACAATCCTAGTTAGACAGATGGATATTCTTGGGGACCAACAAGACTTGTCCGGGATTACAAACCCACTTGGGTTAAATTGATATAGACAGACATACTAATCCCACTAGGATCAATAGGCCTCGTCTAACGTACTAACCCTTTTGGGCCAACAAGCCTATTTACCCTACTGTAGATTGAGCTACCACCAATGCATTGTGCTTCAATCTACCATCACTCTGTCTTTCGAGATAGGTCCTTTTGTACTATACCAAGATTGCCTCGAAAGTATTAAAAAAATTTCAAGACAGAGGCTTAGTCAACACATATTCCATTTGTTCCTCTATAGGAACATACTTGGTCTTTACAGCTCCTTTCTAAAGCATATCCTAGATGAAATGATATCTAAATTCGATATGCTTTGTCTTATCTTGAAACACTGAGTTTTCTATCATATTGATACACCTCTGATTATCACAAAGGATATCAGTAACATCTATCTCTACATCAAATAACCCTGCAAACATCTTGTGAAGCCATACTACTTTGCTACAGGCTGAACATGTTGCAATGTATTCATCCTTTGTCGTGTTAAGTGCAATATTGGTTTTCTTTCTACTAAACCAAGATATCATGCCTGGTCTTAGACTAAAGCAACATCCTTAGGTGCTTTTTTTATATTTACCACTTCTTTCCCAATATGAATATGTAAATCCATGTAATATGATCTTGCAACTTGATGCATTCTGAGACCATAATCTAAAGTCCCCTTTAGATACCTTATTACATGTTTTTTTCCAATTAGGTGAATATGTTTGGAATTCACCATATACTGACTTAGGGTGTTTATAGAAAAACATATATCCAGTCTTTTATTGGTTAAGTACATCAGAGAACCAATAAACTATTTGTATAAGGTGGCATCAACTACTTCTGAAGAATCATCATTCAATAACTTCAAACTTGTTGTCATCGGAGTAGTCATAGCCTTGCAATCTATCATTCCAAATCTCTTTAGGATTTCTACTGCATATTTTCATTGGTTTAGGAAAATCTGGTCTGGATACTACCATACTTCAAGACCTAGAAATTAATGCATCGTTCCAAGGTCTTTCATCTCAAACTCTGAAGCAAGCTTCTTCTTCTTACATTCGATGATGATCTTATCTTCACATGTCAAGAATAGATCATCTACATATAGTAGTAATATCATAATCCCATTGTCCTCAACTTTATAATAGAGGTTGGAATCTACTTTACTTTTGGTAAATCCTAAGCTCATTAAAAATCCATTGATTCTTCCATACCATGATATGGGTGCTTGCTTTAACCCATACAATTCCTTCTTGAGTCTACATATATGATGTTTTTAATAATTAGTCTCGAACCCTTGCTGTTGTTTGATATATACTTCTTCTTCAATCAATACATTTAGAAAGGTTGTCTTTACATCCATCTGATGTAACTTCCACTTCATGTTGGATGCCAAGGAAAGGATGGTTCTAATTGAGGTGTACCTAGCTACTAGTGCAAAGGTATCCTCATAGTCGATTCCCTCTTTCTAAGAGAACTGTCGAGCTACAAAACTTTCCTTGTACTTATGTATACTACCATCTATCAAGTGCTTAGTTTTGTATATCCATTTTCAGAATACCGTTGACTTGTATTTTTGTCTTGGTACTGTTTCCCATACCTAATTATTTATAATGGATTGGTACTCCTCGACCATTGCATCAACCCACTCCTTCTATTTTATTTCTTCTTCAAAACATGTCGGTTCTTTATCAACTAAATCACACATCAAAGCCACATAAATAGGGTATGTATTTGGATTCTTTTTTTCTCAGATGGTTCCTTCTGGGGCAACATGTATTTTTTATTCTTTGATTACTTCACGATCCTAGGTAGGTTTTCTCTTTTGTGAAATCATTTCACTGGGTAATTCTTCAGGTAACTGAGGTTTTGTCATATCATGATACTCAGGCATCTGATCTTCTTCTTCATTCCTAACTAGTTTAGGACTTTCTACATCTTTGTGATTTTCATGCTCCTATTCATCTTCCTTTTCTCTCTTTGACTTTCTGAAAGTTGTATCTTCGTCAAATGTGACATCGCTGCTAAGTTCAATTTGAAGTTATATTGGGATAGAGATATTATAATCCTTTGATTACTCACCATATCCTAAAAACATTACCTTATTTCCTGAAGGATCTAACTTTGATATTTTCTCCTTGGGAATGTGTATGTATATAGGACAGCCAAATATATTTAGGTGCTTTACTTCAGGATTTTCTCCAAAAAACATTTCTTCTGGAGTTGTGTTCCCAAGGGAACTGTGGGAGATTCTATTATGTATATATACTGTTGTTCTTGTTGCTTCTTCCCACATGTATATTATTAGATCTTGATAATGTACCATATATTTCACAGCTTTCATGATAGATCTATTCTTTCTTTGTGCCACACCATTTTGTTGTGGACTACAAGGAATGGTGAACTCCCTCTTAATCCCAACTTATTTGTGGTATTCATTGAATTAATTTGATGTGAACTCTCCTCCATTATCTAACCTCAATATATTTATCTTCTTTTTAGAGAGGTTTTATACCATGGCCTTAAATTCCTTAATCCTTTCAAACACTTTGTCCTTCTTTTTCAAGAAGTATATCCAGGTCTTGTGGGAATAGTCGTCAATAAAAGAAGCATAGTAAACATACTTGGTTACTGAAGTGGTTTGCATTGGATTTCATATGTCTGAGTGGATAATATATAAGATCCCCTTTGCTTTACTATCACTGTTTGGATAAGGTTTCATAGTATTATTTCATTGTTCACATCCTTTTCACACTCCTTCATGATCAATCTGAATTTCTAGTAGACCAGCCACAACCTTTCTCACAACTGGTAAAGCTTTGTAGTGAATATGAGAATCCTTCTGTGCCATAGCTCGCATGGGCTTATGGTACTATTCATTAATGTTGAATATACATGTCCCTTTAATCTGTAGAGTCCTCCTTCTTCAACTCCAATTTCTACTGCATCATCTATGGTTTTTCCTTTTGTCCACATTAGAACTTTTCCATCCACAAAAGAAACTCTGAAGCCTTTCTTGTATAAGTTTGATATAGAAAGAAGGTTCGTCTTTAGTCCTGGGACATATATGACATCTTTCATATTCATGGAATTTCCAAAGTCCAACTTATAGGATTATTCTGCCATTCTGTTGATGGGGTATTGGGAATGATCTCCAAGCATTACCTTGTGTGGAGATTCCTTTTGTACAAGACATGAGAGTGAGTCCTTGTAACCTGTCATGTTCTTGGAGGAACCACTATCCACTAGAAAGGTGTCATTTCCTGGTGAGACTGGACGTGTTAGATAATATATCAATACATATTATTCACTAGAGTCTTCATCCTTTTTTGCTTTCTCTTCAACTTCTTGATCATTATCTTCAGCAGCATGGGCTTGAAATATTTTCATCGTGTTTACTCTTTCTGCTTTCATGGGAAAGTTGATAGCAATGTCTCCCAACTTATGACAAGTGAAGAATTCATAATTTGAGAAGTATTTCTCGAACTTCTTAAACCCTTGAGTCTTTCTATGAGGATGGTCATGGCTCTTCCTTTTGTTCTTTCCTTTGGTATGAACTGTTAAGGCTTGATCCTCATTGTCATTTAGCTTTTCTTCTCTGACTGTTATCCTTTCTTCTTCTTTAACACGTTATTCCCATAACTATCAGAACTTGGTTAGTTTCCTTGTTGAATATGTTCCTTAGATAAAGGCTTCCCAATCTCTTGGGAGACCATTCAAGGTGGTCATTAAAACTTATGCTTCTTCAACCATGTCCGATAGCTTCTAATTGATTCTTGATTTGAGCTACTCTTGTAATGTAAGACTACATGGTCTCTGACTTTTGATCTCTTACACTTTTGAGGTGATTCTTCAGGGTCATCTTTCTATTGATGTGTCTTCCTTCAAATAGACCGAATAGAGAATCAAACATTTATTTTGGATTCCCCCTTGAGGATACTTGAGGGATCAAGTTATCTTTGATGGAGTCAACTATGATCATATCCTTCTTATACTTGGACTTGGCTTCAACTTCTTTTGGTTCTTCCACTTCCTCCTTTACAAATATTTCTAGATCATTTTCTTGTAGGTAGAGCATGATCCTATAATTCCACGCTCTGAAATTTTCATCACCTTCAATATTTTCATCTAGCTTGGTATTATTTGTCATCTTTAATAGAATGAGAACTTCAAATGGAATAAGGAGGAGTAGTACTTACTTGATGAAAACAAATTTTGGTTGACCTCCTTCTATATGACCTAGGGTTTGATGCAGAAACCCTAAATTTTCAATTGGGATCACTGGTAGGGCCAAGTGATCAAAAATATGTGCCTCCCTAGGGTGAGGCATATTGTATCTTGCTTTTTCTGATATTGATGATGCAGTCTTAGTGTTGGACAAAACCCACCAACAAAGCCTCATCGATAGGGGTTCTCGCTTTGTCGACACGCAACCAGCGCGATCTCCCTTAGCACTAACCTAGAAAGGTTTTACACTGCCCGACAACACCCACAGAGTGGATGAAGTCTTACCCAAGATGTTTGAGGGAGAGCTGTGGGAACCAAGTTTCCGGTAGTAAGGAGGAGGATCGGGGCATCAACGATTTATCAGCATAATTATCAAATCTAACAAAGCCATTCATCTGGTATCACAACATTCATCACAGATCTATCAGTATAACCACATATCTAAACAAATTGCATCATTTACTTATTCATCGCAATAGTATCGTATTATTCATTCATAAATTAGATCCATAAAACATCCATCATTAATATCGCAACACATAGGACATAAAAGAGACATGAAATACAATAGAAATTCATAGCAACATCCGTCGTGCCATATTCCTTCTGTGCAATAGATCCAAAACATACAGTACTTCTCCACAGCAAGAGAATGATCAACCCATAAGATAACACAAGATTCAATCGCTCTCTACTTGGTCACTCATAGATGATCGACAAATTGACAGACAGATCATTCTTGAATTCATAGATTCATTAATCAAAAGATAGATCTCTCTGATCTCCCTGATATCAGATATCAGATATCAGATGTCTCTTACATTTGCAATTATAACTCTATATATAGGCTTGCGCCTTTACATTCAAGGTCCACTTATAACTAAATCCTAACAAGTTCTAACTAATTTAACCACTAAGGAACAATATTCCGAAGAAATGGTTAATCAATACAAACATGACATAAAAAGTGGACTATTTTCTTCCTACCGTGCTATATTTTCCTTGCGTAGTGCCTCATGAGTATGCACTGCATCCTAGATGTTGCGCAAATCACCTATCTCCACCCCCTTTCCAACAGGCCCCCAACACAGTCTTATGGCTTGTCCTAGAGCTACATCAACTAGACATGGCATCTTTAGTGATCCTGAAGAGAAGAAACCATCGCATATGCATCAATGTGTGACTGTTTCCAGATGTGTTGACTCGTAGTTGGCCGCAACTAATTCCTTCAACGTCAACTGCAGTGGACCTTAGAAAACTTCTGGACTTTTGTAAACTGCAATGCCATCATGCTTCTATGAATACTACATCATTCTCCATTTGCTTTCACCCTTCAATAAATGTCTGGTGATGATATCTGTAGCCGTGCTTCTTCCCACTTGGTCCTTTCAGGCTCATCCCGCTTCTGCCTGTGTGGTCCTTCCTTGCATTCAGGCTCAACCTGGGCTGGATGAAGTTGACCTGGTTCCATGTTCCTGCAGACTTAGTCAAGTGGGGCATGAAATCTTATCCCATCTGGCTTCCTCATGGGTGTCTTAGTTGGCACCTCAGACTGACTAGGAGGAATATAGCCAAGGACGACTTCACCAGAGACTTCTATCTCATCCAAACTAATCCACATACTCACAACTTCTTCATCACTTTCTGCCGAGATAACATTCTTACTCATAGGCTGCTCCGTATCAAAGGAAGCCTACATTTCCCCTTCGACATCTGTTGCCTTACACAGTGGAAATTCCTTCAACGAACCAACCCAACTCTTCTACAACTTTGCTCAGTGTAGAACTTCCTAATGAGGTTCATTCAGCTACCGGTCCTCAGCTTATGACACCAACTTTGGCTTAGATGCCATCATGACTCACTCAGGTGCATCATTATTACTAAATCATTCATGTGTGTGCTAAATACATTGTCGATTCAGCCACCTTACCTTTTGGATCTGCTACCATTAATTGTGACATCAACTGTGTCGTCATTTCCCTTTTTGAAAGCCGTTATTAAGTATTGATGTGGCATTCGGTCACCGTCATGGAGTCTCCCATGCACTGCAAGACACTCTTTTTATCCATGGTGACCTCCTATCATGCAACCCCATCCCTGTTTCATGTCGTGGTCCTATCCTCTTAGCGCAGCCTCCTTCTTGTTGCACCACCTTGTCATGACCCTCTCCCCTTAATGCAGCCTCTTGCTGACACACATCCTTTACTTGTTGTACAACCTTGTTCCAGTGCAACTATTTTCCCTAACTAATTGGCTATTAACTGATGAGTCAACTGCCCCTAATACCTCCCATACTGGTGGGCCCACCATTCCTCTTGCTACCTATCTCTAGCTTTTCTTTTTTTTTCCGCAGCATCTCAGGCATTGCGCGGATCTGGCCCTATCCTATAGGGATTCAAGTGGCTGCCATTCACAACCTTTGGCAGCACCTGGCCATCTAACTACTGCAACTGAACTGTACCCCCAGAGGAAATTGAATTAACAAGATATGGGCATAACCAGTGCATCTGTAACTTACCTAGATGCTTCATGAACTTGTTGTCATATAATAGCACCAAATCTCCTTGAGAAAATTGTTTTTTTTCAATGTGGCGATCAGCCACGCATTCTGCTGATCCTTTTCGATGCGCTGCTAGAAGCCTGCGATGAAATGGACCTCTTCTAGTTGGAATAGTTGTGTTGCTCGCTCCTCAAGTGTTGCCTCATCGACCATGCCAGTTGCTGTTGTGATGCACAAACTAGGAATAATGTACTCCATAGGCATGAGTTCCTCTTTCCCATAGACTAATTTAAATGACGTCTTCCCTGTCAACCTCTTGCAAGTGGTGCGATATTCCCACAGAACTACAGGAATATTTAAATCCCAGTGATCATGATCAGAATTATAGAAATTTGTCAATGTGGTTTCCAAAATTTTGTTGAATGCTTCTACGATTCCATTTCCCTGTGGATGATATGGGGTACGTTTCTTATGTTGCACCTACAATTCCTTTGTCAGTGATTTTACTGTGCGGTTAATAAAGTGACTTCCCTGGTTGATCATCAATATCCTAAGGCATCCAAACCGTGTCACGATGTTTTCAAACGTGAACTTTGTTGTTGTCACAGCAATGCAATCCACAACTTGTGTGGCCTCCTCCCAGCTTGTCAAATAGTCAGTCGCGGTGATTATGTACCGTGCCTCCATTCTCTTCCCTGGTGGGTTTATGGGACCCACAAAGTCTATAGACCATTTATCAAAAGGTTGCAAAGTAACCTGTGGTACAAGTGGCATTTCGTCCCATCGTGATGGCTTCCCAACACGTTGACAGACGTCGCAGCTCCGTGCATACTCTGCTGCATCATTGTGTAAAGTAGGACACCATAACCTGGCACGCAGCACCTTACGCACAGTAGCTATTCCTCCATAGTGTCCACTCGTGATTCCTACATGTGCTTCTTCTAGAATCAACCCTTGCTCGTGCGGTAAGATGCACCGTCCCAAGATCTCATCTGGTCCAAGTTTGAATAACTACCTAGCAATTAACTAGAAATCTAAAGCCTTCACTACAAACTGCTTCTTCTCACTGGTTTACATTTCCTCTAACACAACTCCAGTTGCCAAGAACTGAATTATCAATGCATAATGGTCATCTGTGATATCAACTCGAAACAGCTGTGCATCCGAAAATCCATCGGCAATATTGGTGGGCTCTTCGCCTATTTCAATGTAGGACAAATGATCAGGACCAGTATTCAGGCGTCCTGGCTTCATGATTATTTCAAAATGAAACTCTTGAAAGAGAAGTAGCCAGTGACATATCTTACCCCCCCAACACAGGTTTATTGACCAGATATTTCAAAGCCGAATGGTCAGTGAACATTTTGAAGTGACCGCCTAAGAGATAATGCCTAAACTTCTGCAGTGCATATACCATTACCAACCCCTCCCTTTTTGTGGTCATGTAATTATTCTCAACAAAGGATAAATTCCTGCTAGCAAAGGCTACCGGGTCATCCATATCTCATTCTCCTGGTTGCGCGAGAATGAATCCCAGTGCAATGGACGAGGCATCGACATGGAAATGGAATTCCTTGTTCCAATCAGGGAACACAAGTATGGGTGTTGAAGCCATCTTCATCTTGAATGTGTCGAATATTCTTTCACACTCCTGGCTCCATACAAATGCGACATCCTTCTTCAATAGTTTCTCCATGGGGGCAGTAATTGTAGTGTAACCACTGATAAACTTGCGACAGTACCCAATGTGTCCCAGTGTTGTTTGAAGCATCTTCATATTTGTAGGTGGTGGCAGGATTAGAATGAGCACAATCTTCACTAGATCAACCAAAATCCCCTGCTTACAAATGATATGACCCAAAAATATCCCAAAAGGTGCACAAAAGATGCACTTCTTTGAATTCAATGTGATCTAATGCTGTCGACACCTTTCTAGCATCAAGCACAGGTTTTCCAAGTGATCCTTAATCAACCTGTAGACTGTCCAATCATCCATATATACTTGCAGAAATTTCTGAATAAAATATTTAAATGCAGCGACAACAACCCGAGAGAATACTGCAAGTGCATTCTTCAAACCAAAAGGCATCACTGTGTACTGAAAACAGCCCCATTCGATGGCAAATGTGGTTTTATGGTGGTATTCCTTTGCAATTCTTATCTGGTGATAACCAAAAAATCCATCTGTGAAAGAGTACATTTCTTGACCTCCTACTCCTTCAAGAACCTCATGAGTGAACAGTGTCGAAAAGAGATCATGCATGCAAGCATCATTTAGTTTTCTTAGATCGAGACAGATTTAGACTTTGCCAGTTTTCTTGTCTTGGACCACCATAGGACTTATCCATTCTTATTCTTCTACAAGATCAATAATCCCTACATCTAGAATCTGGTCAAGTTTAGTCTTAACTCGTTCCTTATATCATGGACTCAAGTGATATGGCCTCTGTCGCACTAGTTTTGCATCTGGTTTTAATGAGATTTTCATTTCCCCTAGGTCACCCAATATCCCCTTCATTTCTGAGAATTTTGACGGGAACAGATCTTGAAATTCATGCAGAAGATCCGTGATTTTGGCCATAGTTTCTTCATCCCAATAGTCCCCAATATTTGCAAATTTGGGATTTTCCTCCATCCCAATGTTAAATTTTCTATTCTTCAGTGGATGACTCATTGGGCCTATCGGTATGTTTGGTGCTGCAACATTCCTGCTTTGTTCTGACTCTGTAATATTAATATTTTGAAGCTTGTCGTCATCCTCAGGTTCGCCAAAGATGTTCTAGCATTCCATCATCGATTGCATGTGGAAATGCACATGTGGGTCCACAGGATATGCAACCAGGACAACTTTTAAGACTACATCCTGAATGATTTGTAGTGCATTTTTAACCTCTGCATTAGTGTCTACAAAGCCAAAGGTATGTACAAAGAAAACAGTCAGTTCCTCCCAAGTAGTTATTTCTCGGCGTAGTTCTGTTGATATGTACCAAGACCTTGGAATTTCATTGAGTGTGTGAATAAAAGCATGGACCCATTCATCCTTGGGTCGCAATGCCCACAACATCTGGCATTCCCTCAGATGACTACAAGGGTTTTTTTTTCTGTCATATCACCTAGTGTGATACACCTCCATATCTCTAAAGTGCATGGTCATAAATTGTTGACACTATGGCCATTAATGAATGGTCTCCTTATGAACTACCCACCAGCATGTTGGGGTGGCCTTCAATGCTTCTCCTAATGCTAACAAGCACTGAGGCTCAGATACTTTTGCTTCAAACTCCTTTAGGAACCCAGATAGTTCCAGTAATACTTCATATGTCGGAAACTTAATGATCTCAGTCATGACATAGCGTAGCAACTGCATCATCAGCCACATTTTCTAAGTGATACATCATGCATCTGGTTTTTCCAATTTTCCAATGCATCATCAGAATCAGAGGACACAAAGCTAGTGCTGCGCCAAACCAGTTCTCCATTAGTAGTAGGATGGATATAATCTTCAGAAATATTGTAAACTTGATCCCATCCTCTAAAAACTTCATCTTTGACAAGTTCAATATATCGCCTTCCTTAATTAGGATCCATAGGTTCGATGACTCAGATATCATGATTCTCAAATGTCATCAACCACTTCTTAAAGTTGATAATGACCATCCTGTTGTTATCCCATCCAATCCCGAGCAGTGCGGGATAGGATCCCCCTCCATCAAAAAATTTGATTACATAAAATTCACCACGAGTCCTCATACCTTCAAGATCTACGACCAGATTCGACACATGGCCGATTGGTTGGACTTTAGCCTGATTTGCCAATCTCAGCTGCACTGGGGACCAACCAAGTGTCGGCTCCCCCATATTATGTCACGTTTGTTTTGTTAGGATATTTATATCTGACCCAAGATCCAGAATATCTGATTCGACCTCATAGTCCCCAATATGGATGTTCATTCTCATTTCCTTGCTCGTCTTTTTCTTCTGTAAAGAATTCATTGTAGAGTCCTGCAATTTTCTATTTGGATGGTGCAACAACTTCTAGATCTCAATAAGATCACTGGGATCTCTTTCCAAGGATATAAAACTATTTAAGAAAGGTTGTAAGGTACCATACTGCCGTGATGGTCCAGCTTCTAACAAAGAATCAAAAGCAGAAGGCATGCCAAAAATAGGTGTCTTACCAGGATTTCTTCCAAGTGCCTTGTGAGCCTCGAAAAAGGTATCTCTCTCGGTCATGATATCGAACTATGCTTTCTTCTTTCTAGCCAGTCAAACTTGTGGATGCGGTCCATATTCTCTAGTCATCACACCTCCTCGAGTGACAATCCCAATGTCAACATCCTCTATTCGTGGGTTTTCTAGAATGGTCACAACTGTCGACCCGTGATTTTGGTTCTGCGGCAGAGGCTGATTCAGAGGTGGATTCTAGTTCACCAGTGGATTCATAGGCTGATTTATATTCTGATTTTGTACTGGAATTTGGGGCTGGCCCTGAATCTACAGTTGTTGCTGATTCTCTATTTGATTTTGGGCCTAGGCCTGGAACTGGTTCTGATTCTGCAACAGAGGAACATTTCTAGCCTGCCATTTCGCAATTAACTGAGGGCAATTCTCAATAGTATGATCATCCAACGCACAGTATACACACTGCAAATGCACAAAATCCCTTTGATAATGCCCAAATTTACCATAGTTATAACATTGGATTGATGCATGACCTCGTCCTCCTCCTCAGTCGTAACCTCCCCTTCCCTTGAATCCTCCGCGGAATCCTCCTTCCAGCTGATATTTTGGTTGAACTACTTGATGTTGATATTGGGGTTGGGCCACTTGCTATTGTGGGGGATTTGGTTATTTTTGGACATAGTGCACTACTTGTAAATACTACAGCTATGGTGGAGCCATCGAGATCTGGATGTACTACGGTCGTGGTGCAAAATACAGTTTTGGTGCAACTTGCATCTATGGTTACGACGGAATAAACTACATCTGTGGTGGCGGTTGTGTCACCTGTGGCTGCAGCTGCTACACCATGGAAGGATATTCACCTTTCACAAAATAGGAATCATATGTATGCTCTTGAAGCAGATCATAAGCTCAACAGTCCTTATCCTCATGCCCAACTGAGCAACAGAAGGTGCATTATAAGCTTGCTGGCTTCGTAACCATTTTCTACATGTAGGTACAGTATTGATATAGACGTCCATATACTTGACATTTGCGACACCACAACACACCACTACAACTCAATGGGTTCAGAGCTTGTAAGAGTAGATAATTCCAGAAAGTAGGACATGTATCTTTGGTGTGTCCATCCCCATGACACCGCGTGCACCAGAAGTCGTTATGTTCATATTTTGCCTTCTTAATGTCCTACAACTGAAGCATCCAGTTCGCCAACTACGCCTGGATTTAGTTCATGCCAACAACAGTTTCTCCAATAGCTAAAGCCTCCAACTTCATTGCAATTTCCAGCGCCTCGATCTGTGTCACAATTTTTTGCTGCATTAATGGATGTCGGATATGAGGGACCAGTGCTGCAATGAACCATTCTTTTTGTTGGATGTCACTCATATCGAAGCTGACCCATTCCATTAGCATCTTAAACCTCTAATCAAAGTCCCAAACCGTCTCATTAGAGAATGGTTTTATTTCCTTCATCTCCGTAATGTACTGTGCTTTAAATTTTGGTTTCTTGAATTCTTCAAGCAGCCCCTTCTAAATCTCATCCAAGGTCTTCATCGTGGTCCCTTGCGAGGCCTATATGAATCTCATCTACCACTCAAGTGCATGACCCCGAAGGGTGGTCGCTAACTGGCCTTTATTTACATCGTCTTCTGTAGTCTATCTAGTAGTCCAGATTGCCTCACATAAGATCCAATATTGTTCTGGGTCATCAGTGTCATTTCCATGGAACATAGGTAGCTTCATATCGTCTCCCACCATCCTATACCTTCTTTCGGCATATGCTACTTTACTACTTGATGTTGCTTGGCATGTCGGACACGCCAATGTAGATTACATATATTTTCCTAATGGTGGAGTAGTGCGCGGAAGTGTGGACACGTTACTATTGGGGTTTGACCTTACTTCTACCCTAGGTGTATCCTGGGTCTATTCATCCTCTTCATCATTGTAGGTTTGCTTCGTCCTATGTGGTTGTCCTTCGCAGTCTTGCATTCTAATCGCAACAGGACCTTCCCCTATCCTCCACCTCTTCTCTACTCAGAACCTTACTCCTCCCTTTGTACAACCACTCTCTTCCTCGGCTTCCCTCACAGTCTCATTGAAACTCACACCCATCTACCCCTTATCTTTCCATTAGTTGCCCCCTTTCTATCGTGTTGTTCATAGCCTCCACACACCAGAGTTTTACTACTCGAGGTGCATCTTTAGTATGCCCTTTACACAAACAAGCATCTTGATTGATAATTGGAGAGAGATTAAGAACCTACCTCATGGTCTGTTGAAGAATTCACATTCTACTTCACTGTAGGACTTGTTGGTATCAATCACGAACTTAGTGATGTATCCTTCCAAAATACTATCCAACCAAACTTCAACAACTCGCAATGCCTTGTTTTCAGTTTCTTGTAGTTCCTGAATTAGCTTGGGGGTCCAGGATGTCAGCTCTCCCCCCTAGCATTTACGCTTCTTGTAAGTGAATTACGCCAACCACTCATAGGTTATGATGGGAAACTCACAGAAAAACCATTCATGAGGACTGTCATGAATGTACCTTTCCAACTATGCGTTTATTGTCAACTTCGGGTTTTGGTTCTCGGCTTCAGCGAACTCTCGCAGTATTAGGTTGAACCAATCTTTAATCTCCAATTTCGTCGAATGCCATAACATATCCTCCTCTCAATCACAACAAGGTCCTGGAAATAGAACCATTTGTTGGCCAAAACCCACCAACAAAGCCTCCTTGACATGGGTTCTCGCTTTGTTGACACCCAACCAGCACGATCTCCCTGAGCGCCAGCCCAGACAAGTTTTACCCTACCCAAAAACACCCGCAGAGCGGATGAAGTCTCACTCGAGATGTTTGAGGAAGAGATGTCAGAACCAAGTTTCCGGCAGTAAGGAGAAGGATCAGGGCATCAATGATTTATCAGCATAATTATCAAATCTAATAGATCCATTCATCAGATATCGTATCATTCATCAGAGATCTATCAGTATAACCACAAATCTAAATAGATCACATCATTTACTTATTCATCGCAGTATTATCATATTATTCATTCATAAAGCAAATCCATAAAACATCCATCATTGATATTGCAACACATAAGGACAGAAAAGAGACATGAAAGACAATAGCAATTTAGAGCAACATCCATCATGTCATATTACTTCTTCACAATAGATCCAAAACATACAGTACTTCTCCATAGTGAGAGAATGATCAACCCACAAGATAAAACAAGATTCAATCTCTCTCTACTTTCTCACTCGTAGATGATCGACAAATCAACAGACAAATCGTTCTTGAATTCATAGATTCATTGATCAAAAGATAGATCTCTTATCTCTTCGATCTCAGATATCAAATATCAGATGTCTCTTACATTTTCAATTCTAACTCTATATATAGGCTTGCACATTTACATTCAAGGTCCACTTCTAACTAACTCCTAACAACTTCTAACTAATTTAACCACTAAGGACCAATATTATGAACAAATGGTCAATGAGTACAAACATGACATAAAAAGTGGACTATTTTCTGCCTGTCGCGCTATCTTTGCCTTGCACGGTGCCTTGTGAGTATGTGCATCATCCTAAATGCTGCACAACTCACCTATCTCCACCCCCTTTCCAACACTTGGGAAAATTGAAGCCCTAGTTTGTCCTAGCAGCAATGACTAGTCTAAAATTGAAACTTCTTGGAATCCAGTTCCGTCTTCAGAGAAAGATGCACTCTTCAGGGGTGACTTGAGTGAGCCATCTTTTCTAGTTGATCTATTGAGGGATTTGTTTGGAGTAACAAACCCTAACTATGCAATGTTTCCTTTTAGGGTGGCTCTGATACCATGTTAAAATTTTCTTAATTTTCTTAGATGATATCTTAAAACAAATTATTACTAGTAAGATCACTGAAAGAACAACAAGAACAGAAACATAAGAACACAAATATTTTCCTCAGGGAAACCACAAGGGAGAAAACCCCACAAAAGCTCCTCTATATAGAACTCAACCATAGTAGTGTAAAACCCAGACAACTGCTTCTCTCTTCTTTCTAGTGCACTTGTTATTCTCTGTCTTGCATAACTTGATTGAGTGAGTGTATACAAATGAAGGGGAGCACCTTCCTATTTGTATTCTTCAATTGAATTGACCTAGGACCTAACAGGACCGAATTGTCTAGCAAGACACCAAAAATAATATTTATTATATTGACACTTGGGTACTATTGACCCAACTTAAAAATGGAGGTTTACATTAATTCTTTCAACGGCTCTTACATGACCAAACTCATCTCTTGATGGAGGAACACAATCAATACATATGGAATATATTCTAAAGTTACAATACTTTAACAGTAAATGGAAGGTCTCATGTTCCTATTCCCCCCAAACTTACTCGTGTTCCATGGTTCGGTCCCTATGGATGCACCTAGGGGTATAGTGGTAGTGGGATTGGATCCCTAGACCCTCTGTCATGCAAGTACCAACCCCATCCCTAGTTTTCGATTTGTCTAGTAAAAAAAATAGTTTGTACATTTAAAAATTCAAGATAAATTATTTGTAATTATAGTGCATGCCTTATTGTGTTTAAAAATTGTATGCATGATAGGTTAATATGTTCCAGTGAACATACAAATAACTATTTAATATTTATTTCTTCAAATTTGTATTGTGAGGTTAATGTAGTGTGTTTATTGCATTTTTTTGTATTTAGCATGCTAAGTATAACATTTTATACTATGATATCGATATTTTATATAGTTTGGGATTCTCATATAATCTAGAAGCCCTGGAAGTAACGGATATCCTTCCCATACATTAAACCATAAAATCCTCCTCTAGGACCCAAGGCTAGAGTCTCATCCCTAAAAAATGATTAGGGTCTTTTGACCGATCTATCATGGTACTCAAATCCTCATAATGGAACCCCTATCTTAACCAAGACACTAAAGATCCCAAAGACTAATCTTGAGTAGTGTTTTCAATCCTTGATGATGTCTCTTGATCATTGGAAGATTATTTTAGGGCTCAAGGTCCATATTTTCTCCCTTAGCTATGGTTAAATGCACATGAACCATTCATGGTGCTCGAACCTCATGATGGATTACATAGCCCATCAAAAGTAAAATATCACTCAAAGTAGTGATGTGTGGTGATTCGAGGCCTTATTCATGGTCATTGAGTTTTAAATGCTTTGTTAAAGGCCTAAGGCCTTGGTTTTCTCCCTCAGCCATGATCAAGACCCAAGAAATAATCCAAAGTGTTAAAAACTTCCTATTGGAACCCATATCCTTACTTATTGGCTAAATATTTCTTAGGCCTATCTCATGTGGTGGTTTTATTCCTCATTCATGGCCATTAATCCCTAAAAGAATACTTTTGAATTGAAAATACGAGTTTCATCCCAAAAACATGTTTAGGGACACAAGATCCATATGTTGACATTGAAATGTCGTAATGGTTCCCATATCCTCACTTAGAGGCCAAATATCCCCTAGAAATATCATGTTTCATGTTTCAAGGAATCATTTTAGCTTCTTAATGCTACGCATATCCACACATAAAGGATAATTATCGTAAGTTTTAAACATTCATATTCTTATCCAAATTTTGTATTAAATAATTGCACACACACAATACATGGATACTTACCCTAGAAACCCTTAACTATTAAAACCAACAAAACTTAGAGCCTCAACTCTCACTTTCTCATTGTATATTCTTGACCATTTATAATACAATGTTTAGGATTTTCATAGCATTCAAAAACCTATTCCATTAACCAAAATTAGATTTGCTGAAACATGCCTATTGACAGGATTTCACTTCACACTGTTGTCAACAACTACCAACATAGACACCATAAGCATCGACCTAAAAAGGTTTTACCATTTCCAACAACACCTGCAGAGAAGATGTAGTCTCACCCGAGATGTCTAAGGGAGGGCTGCAGGAACCAAGTTTCCGTAATGGGAAGAGGACTTCACACTATATTTTATCCAATCACAACATTACCCAGTGACCCAAGTTCATAATAGTACTATTAACCAGATCTACTTATCATCGTTATTAGAAATCATACCATCCCATATTTAGATCGATAAACACATCAACATATGTTAAATCAATAAGTACTCTAATACTTCGCATCATTCATAGGTAAAGGGAAAACATAGATATAGCATATTCATTCATCACATATTTATCCTAGAGAGTCTATCAACACATAACTCACATTCAACACATCTCACATTACGCAGAGACAAGATATTACAACCCAGTGATCAAAGATTCATTCCAATTTACTTCATAATATAAAGTCTTCATAACACCAATTCCTGAAGTAGACCTCAAAAGACAAAAATCATTTCTCAGTCTATTGATTCTTCACCAAAAGACACATAGATCAATTAATTCTTCCTTTATGATCTCTCAATATTTGTAGTCCTAATTCTATTTATAGGCTCACTTGGTCGTTACAAAATGGTCCAATTGACCAATCTCTAACTAATTTGGCCAAAATATCTTTGTTTTTTAGTTTCTTCCTTCATCGTGTTTGACTTTTACCTTCATCGTCATCCTTTCTTTCGGTGGAAGTACCGCACTTTGTGCACTCCAACCCCTTTCCAACAATCCCCCAACACAAACTTGTGGCTCATCCTTGAGCTACTTCAGCTAAAAGCAACTGGTGTGTTGAATTTTTCCTTGAAGTCATCATATTCTGCTCTAAGTTGTTCAACACATTCCTTGACCTTTTCTTTGACTGTTTCACACTCTTCCACTTCCTTCTCTATCATATTATTTTCACTCATCTATTGCACTTTAGTGAGCTCTGCCTTGTTCTTTGTTATTTCATCCATGGCCTTGAGTACCAACTACTATGTTGTTCCCTGTAGTTCCTCCAAGTGTGTTGTCCTTTGCTAGTGTCTTGCACACGCCTTGTTAGCACTCTTCTACAACTCCTTTAGCTTGACCACCTTGGTCACTTGTGCAAGTGGGGGCATCATTTTGAGTTATCCCACCAACATTGTTAGTTGTGCTTCTTCCTCTATGAGTCGCACGTCCAATAGGTGCAACTGCTCGTCTTATACTATGCTGCCCCAAATTTTGTTATTTCCTCTATGATCATCTGCACTACCTTCTCTTACTCCACAATTTATGTTGCAGTGTCTTCTATTTTGTTTCTCCTTCCTTCTAGATTCTTTGGCAGTGTGTTGGGTACTGTTCTGTCTTGCAACTCTTCATTTTCCTTCCATAGGTCCATGACAAATTTCCCCAGTCGCAATATTTTTTCCTCTGTAAACATCTCTGGAGTGACTTTCAGTACTTCTTCACAAGCCTTAGAGAGTGCCCTCTCCAGTCTTTCCTATCCTCGAATGCCTTGGTTTTTTCATTTATGATTTCCTCCTTTTCCACTTGTAGTCGTTGCAGTTCGTCTGTAGCTCTTTCTGCCTGCTGCTTGGTCTAGACTAGCTGGTCATGGATTGTTGCTTCATGGTCTCCGATCTCTTGGCTTGCTGTGATATGAAGTCTTGTCAAAGCAGACATCAGAAACAAGTTTAGGTCGAGGCCAATCGAATGGTTTCCTCATAGCATAACATCGGCATCTTCATCCCCCATAGTGATTGCATGTCGAGGGATATGTACTAGTTGTACTCTTTTGTCAATGTCGACCTCAACCACCCTTTGTAATGTTGCTTCATGTGGTATCCTTTTCTTGATCACTGTGTTGGTAAGTGTCTACAGTAGCTGTGTAACTTGGTGGAAGTATCATGTCGAATGCTATGATACTTTTTCCTGAATATCATTGGTCATCCTAGTGATTGCATCCAGTACCTTATTTACCTGGTCATTGGAGAGCATTTTGGTGCTTCTCCCCTTGCCTTGCTCGAAGCGGCACTTCGTCCGCTCTTCTTCCTGTTGTTTCTCTAAATCTGAATCAGTCAGAGTTGCTAAGGAATATTTGTCTTATGAGTTTTCTTCTTCCTTTGAGTCCTTCGGGTTGTTCTGTTCTTGTGGGACATCTGTGGGTGGTCCATTTCCTAGGTCCGATATCTCTTCGTCACTTTCCAAAATTTTCCATCCTGGAGGCCATTCTTCGATTATGGGGTCCCGATATTTATCTATTAACTTCTACAGTTTCATAAGCTATTGTTTCTCCGGATATGCACGTTCTTGAATATGTATAGCATGGGGTCCCATCACCAACTGTGCAATCCTCCTATTCTTTTTTGTGGCTTAGTCTGTGAGGCACAATACCTTAACTGCTTCCTCTCACAATGTGTCTAAGTGTAATGCTTGGGTCCATTTTTGCATGTTGTTCTCTATGTTTAAGCTCGTTTTGAGCTTGTTTTTAATAAAATGGAGATATTTAAATCATGTCTACAGCTTTCTATCCATGTATTTTTGTAAACATATTAATATAGAAATATGAACTCTACATGTGGAATAAACTTCCAGAATTTTCATAAACTAGTGAGCAATAACTTTGTAGCATGCATGAATTTAGTATGTAAATAATTGACTTGATAGTGAAATACCTGGAACCAGCGGTTGTAGTCGATCCAACACGTTGGGGTGGACCTCGTAGGATCCTTTAGCTTTCAGCTTCCCATGCAAATCCTCATTTACAAAATCAATTATGAACCACCCTACCGACCAGCTCTCATTATGTGTTGTCCTTAGGAAACCGATGGGCTTCCTAGTCCCCGAGCCCACAGACTAATAATACCGAGGGAAGCTTCCTTTCCCTTCTGGATCTTTCTTCATTTTCCACCATTTCTTGGACCTTGATTTTCCCCCCTCCTCAAGTTTTTCCTCCTTTTCCAGTCATACACATTCTAATTTCTAACTTCCAAAATAAAACTAACTCCCCCCCAATCTCTCTATGAGACCTCTCCTAAATAGCTTTTTTCCTCCTCCTTGCTTCCACCTTACTTCACCGCCTTTCCCCCAAACACTCCATTCACCTACCTCTTTACGTTTCTGCCACTGATAATTTATTATAATCATGAATATACATTTATTTATTCACTTGTCCTTCTTTCGAGCATCCCCATAGTTAAATCTATTTAAGTTGAATGGAATAACTTGGTTGTATAGCATTTAATGTTTCTTGAAATGTTCACTACAAGTTTATCATGTGATGGTGGTTTAATGGCTAGTCCTATTTGAATCAATGAATAAAATAATAATTTATTAATTATATTGTTTGACCCTTCAAGTTTCATACAGGTGGGTATCTTAGTTGCCTTACTCGATCCAGACTTTGATGTTAGTAATCACATTAACAAGTATTATCATAAAAGAAATCATGTCATAACTTGTATGGTCAGATTCCATAGTTTAATATATATATTTAACTTACACATAATCATTTGGGTCTACTTGGTTAATAATTATTTTAATCAAGTATTTCCACTTTGGTTTAATTAAACAATTGACTATGTTTACCACAAGAGGCACTATTATCATTAATAATAATAATAATAATAATAATAATAATAATATCATTAATAATAATTATAAATAAAGAGATTTTATATTTATTTGTTTTTAATGACAAGTATCATAGTCATCAACATGTTATCTCTAGATTCATAACTAAAGCACCCTTAAGGGTTTAAACAACCCTAACAATTTTGCTATTGTATATGAACAATGTTTAAGTCTACTCACGATAACTTTCTAACAGTAATTGTAATTGACCATAGTTGATCAATTACTCATTAAAGTGCTCACCTATCATTAATGAATACGTTAATTGACTTGTGTCACACATATCTAACAACTTAACATTCATTATTTGATTAACATATTTACCTACGACAACTTATACCATTATTCACCATGTTAAGTATTTGTATATCAATATTGGTATACGTGTGCAAAGTGTGCATGTGTGGCTAGTGCATGCATAGATCATACATGTACTATTGAGTTTTATGATTTTCTCATCTGTAAACACTTTTAATTGATTTTTTTTTCTTTTTTTGTGTGTTTATAAACACTTTTAACTTGAGAAATGTTCTATTGCACCTAAGACACAAACCTATTACAACATTCATAGAATTTTCATAAACAAATCTACCAACAAGAATAATACAAGATTAATATAAGATGCTAAAAATACTTAAGATTTAAGTTCTAAAAGGGTCCATTTATTACATTCTTTAATAGTTATTTGCTAAATTTTAGTTTAGCAAATATAGTTTCCACCTGGCGGTACAGGAAATGATAAATTTCCACCTGGCGGTACAGGAAATGATAAATTAAGAAACCATAGAATATAGTTTCCACCTGGCGGTACAGGAAATGATAAATTTCCAGAAGTTCCTTTCTTAAATGTAACGTCACCTGGTAGCATACGCGTGGTTAAGATACTCATTCAGTTTGTGCTGGTAGTCCATAAAAATAAAAACTCCTATGGACTACTTATCATACCTTCAAGAAGTAATTACATCACACTTCCCTCGTATATACATTATTCATCCGGTATCACGAATGCATGTATGCATGTTGTTCTTATTCAGTAAGGTTCGTGACTTAGTAGGTAGGCTATAGCAGTTTGTATTCTCTATTCCAGAGGTTGACGTAACCTTTACATATTAACCTTTTTATTCCCTATTTAAATAACATAATTTATTATGCAAATAATCGAAACCTTAATTTGTGGTAGTGCTACAAAATTTAAATCATTGAATATGAAAGGTTTCAAGACTAAGTTTTTGTTTAATACCCTTATTGGTTTGTTCTGATTTTATCTTTTCTTCTATAGGAAGCAAGGTTTACTATAAGGAAAAATAAGGAATGTGGAGAGATGACTTTGTGAGTTTATTGATCTACTTTTACACCAAACTGTATGTGTAGTATGTGTATGTGTATTGTGTGTATGTGTATGTGTATGTAAGTTAATCTATCAAGAAGTTGCATTGTTGCACAATGAAAATTTAGGAATTAATTGATTGACATGTATATCTATTTTTTTAACTCTTAGTATCTGTTCCTGCAGGTTCTTGTTTCCTACTCAATCTTGTTCCCTTTTTTTTGTCGAAGGCCCCTTCAGGTCTGAATGTTTGAGCCAATGGCTCTGATACCATGTGTAATGCTTGGGTCCATTTCTGCATGTTGTTCCCTATGTTTAAGCTCGTTCTGAGGTTGTTTTTAATAAAATGGAGATATTTAAATCATATTTACAGGTTTATATCCGTGTATGTTTGTACTAGTTTGTAAACATATTAATGTAAAAAAAAATGAACTCTACATGTGTAAGAAACTTCAGGAATCTTTGTAAACATATTAATATAGAAATATGAACTCTACATGTGGAAAAAACTTCAGGAATTTTTGTAAACTAGTGAGCAATAACCTTGTAGCATGCATAAATTTAGTATGTAAATAATTGACTTGATATTGAAATACACCGACGGTTTTAGTCGATCCAACATGTTGGGGTAGACCTCGTAGGCTCCTTTAGCTTTCAGCTTCCCATCCAAGTCCTCATTTACAAAAAACTGAGTCCTCATTTACAAAAAAAATGATGAACCACCCTCCCAACCAACTCTCATCATGTGTTGGCCCTAGGAAATCGATGGGTTTCCTAGCCTCCGAGACCACAGACTAATAATACCGAGAGCAGATTCCTTTCCCTTCCGAATCTTTCTTCATTTTCCACCTTTCTCGGACCTTGAGTTTTCCCCCTCCTCAAGTTTTTCATCCTTTTCCACTCATACACAGTCTAATTTCTAACTTCCAAAAGAAAACCAACTCCCCCCCATCTCTCCGTGAGACCTCTCCTAAATAGCCATTTTCCTCCTCCTTGCTTCCACCCTACTCCACTGCCTTTCCCAAAACACTCCATTCACCTACCTCTTTAAGTTTCTTCCATTTGTAATCACGAATATACATTTATTTATTCACTTGCCCTTCTTTCAAGCATCCCCATAGTTGAAGCTATTTAAGTTGAATGGAATAAGTTGGTTGTATAGCATTTATTTTTTCTTGAAATGTCCACTACAAGTTCCTCACATGATGGTGGGTTAATGGCTAGTCCTATTTGAATCAATGAATAAAATAATAATTTATTAATTATCTTGTTTGACCCTTCAAAGTTTCGTACAAGTAAGTATCTTAGTTGTAGTGAGTATCTTAGTTGTCTTACTCGATCCAGAATCTAATGTTAGTAATCACATTAACAAGTATTATCATAGAAGAAATCATGTCTTAGCTTGATGGTCAGATTCCATAGTTTAATATATATATTTAACTTATCATTTGGGTCTACTTGGTTAATAATTATTTTACTCAAGTTATGTCATTATTTTACTCATGTTATTTCCACTTTGGTTTAATTAAACAATTGACTATGTTTACCCCAAGAGCATAATAATCATAATGATAATAATTATTATTATTATTTAATTAAACAACCAACTATGTTTACCACTAGCATACCCCCAAAATGGGGGAATGAAACACTGAGAAGAATTGCTATATGTTGTGAAATGAGAGAAAGTGTCAGAAGGTGAAGACAACGACAGTTAAAACAATTAAGAAAATGTCAAATTGTACTTTTGAATAGTTGTCGCTACAATTTGGAAATTGTTGGGTTAGGTTCGAGTTTCTTTCTAATCTAGGGATTTTATAATAAAAAACATGAAAGAAGAAATCCCTAACATTTGGCAGTCCCTGGGCTAGGTCTATGTGATATGAAAGAAGAAATCCATAACATTTGGTAGTCCCTGGGCTAGGCATTTGGGATTCAATATCAGTTCCATTTTGAAGTTTAGAATGTGTTGGTTTTACCGTAACCAACTCAAAGACTCATGAAAATTGTGCCGATGGAGTCTATTTTCTTAATGGGTAGGCTATTCCATAATTTTACAGAGCTTAGCACACCATGAATACGCTTTCTCTAAGGTGATTTGCAGTTTTCTCATCAATTTTGTGTAGTTACATAAATTCACGTAGGCTATTCCATCACTTTGCATAGCTTAGCACACCATGAATACGCTTTCTCTAAGGCGATTTGCAGTTTTCTCATCAAATTTGTGTAGTTACATCAAGTCAGGTAGGATATTCCATCATTTTGTAGAGCTTAGCACACCATGAGTACGTGTTCTCTGAGGTGATTTCCAGTTTTCTCATTAATTTTGTGTAGTTACACCAATTCATGTAGTCTATTTCATCATTTTACAAATCTTAGTGCACCATAAATACACTTTCTCAGAGGTGATTTGTAGTTTTCTCATCAATTTTGTGTAGTTACATCTATTCATGTAGGCTATTCAATCATTTTGCAGATCTTAGCACACCATGAATACACTTTCTTTGAGGCGATTGGCAGTTTACTCATAATTTTGTGTAGTTACATCAATTCACGTAGGCTATTCCATCATTTTGCAGAGCTTAGCACACCACGAATACTCTTTCTCTGAGGCGATGTATAGTTTTCTCATCAATTTTGTGTAATTACATCAAGTCACGTAAGCTATTCCATCATTTTGCAGAGCTTAGCACACCATGAATATGCTTTCCCTAGGGCGATTTGCAGTTTTCTCATCAATTTTGTGTAGTTACATCAATTCACATAGGTTATTCCATCATTTTGCAGAGCTTAGCACACCATGAATATGCTTTCTCTGAGACGATTTGTAGTTTTCTCATCAATTTTGTGTAGTTACATCAATTCACATTGGCTATTCCATCATTTTGCAGAGCTTAGCACACCATGAATACACTTTCTCTTAGACGATTTGTAGTTTTCTCATCAATTTTGTATAGTTACATCAATTCACGTAGGCTATTCCATCATTTTGTAGAGCTTAGCACACCATGAATACGCTTTCTCTGGGGCGATTTGTAGTTTTCTAGTCAATGTTTACACTTTCACTTTCTAGAGATCATTACTACAACAACAACATACATCCTGTGAGGGATTACAGGCATGCAGGTTTGACAAGAGTAAGAAGGGGAGCCTGAGTTTTCCACTTATTATAGCTGGGAGAACATGATCATCAACCATATTTCAATCCATGACAAGTTCGTTATTCGTGAAGAGATCGTTTTCTGTATTTACATCTAGTAGGCCTTCCTATTGACGGTAGCCAGGGGAAGATGATGATCTATCGTATCCTTTCAACC
>LPNX010478821.1:258802-303802 GCA_001517045.1 Pseudotsuga menziesii | reverse complement strand
ACGGACACCTCAAATCGGTAAGATCTAATCCTTTGTTGTTTTCATTTGAGGTTCTCGTTTCAAAGTGATCTATCACATTAGCTTGATGATAAGCTTGGTGAATTTGACAAATTCCAAGCATGGAAGTATATGATCTCTCTGAAGAAAATTAATTGGACACCTACATGAGTAGATAAGTTCTAGTTCCAGAGGGAGATGAGGCTCAAAGCCTTACTCAAGAAGAACTTGGTCAAGGCCAAGAAGATCATTGTTGATTCAGTCATGAATCAACTTGTATTACAAGTGTCTCCCAAAGACACTGAAGATGTTTGATTCCTTGGCCAAGCTATTTGAAGGGAAGAACATAAATCAGAATATGACCTTAAGAAACCAATTGAAGAATGTGAAGATCCATAATGCAAAGACCATGCAGTCATAAGGGTCTCTCAAATCAAAGAACAACTTGAAGCGGTAAAAGAAAAAGTGAAGAATGCAGAAGTGGTGATGGCCACCTTGAATTGCCTCCCAGGATCATGGAATTCATTCATTCAAGAAATGTGTTCTAGAAGGAAGTGATTACTTTTAGCAGACTCTGGGAAGAAGAAGAAGCTCGACTCATAAGAAGAGAAGAGAAGATGGAAGCAAATGAAGATCAAGCTCTCACCTTCCAAAGAAGATACCTCAAGCGATGAGGAATATGAAGAACTCAACTCTTGAAGAACCTCTTATCCACATCAGCATTTGGATAAGAAATGGTGCTATTATGAATGAAGAAGACGATGAAGCTGAAGGCTCAAGGAGGAGTCTACCCACGAAACAAATAAAGATAAGTATTCAATTGTCATTTCATTGTTTTGTTATGAATTTGTTTATATTCAGTTACTATATTATGCATGATAGGATGTTTGCATGCATGTGATGGGTAAGTAGCTCATGGTGCTATACAACTCTCCATTGCTACTTATCTAGAATGAAACCTCTTTGCTAACATATTGGATTAGTGCACAATCTCAATGTTGTCCTGGTAGAGATGGAAGGCATCTAGAAAAGTTTCTGTGATATGTGGATGATTGTTGTATTGGCTAAAGTAGTTGCATGATCATATATTTATGCATAAGTATTTTCCAGTATGAATATTCCTTATGAAATACTTCTAACCATATAAATGCATTTGACTTGTAGGAAAGATCGCGTATATAATCGCCTACAAGCAAAGAAGAATGAGACTTGTTCCAGAGAACAAGCGACGACAGTTCAAAGATGAAGAATAATATGATGAATGCAGCGACATCATTGATGTAGAATCTTCCAGCTATGAAGAAGTAACCAAGAGGACCAGTTCAAGAAGAATGATGTCTAGGAAGCAGTATCGAGACTTGAAGAGAAGTTTGTAGCTCCATCATGCAGTAGATGGAAATATCGTGGGATACAAAGCAAGATTCGTAGCACGAGGCTTCTCACGAAAAGAAGCCATAAACTGTGAAGAGACATTTACAACCACTGGAAGTGAAGTCACATACCATGCATAATCATGTGTGCAAATGTAAGAAGGCCTTGTACGAGTTTAGAAGACACCCATGGGATAAAACATACATGATGAGCTTGATGAATATCTTGATGACAAGCTCACAGTTCAAAATAGAGGATCTTGGTATACAATGATCCTAGATGGATAATACTTGTCACTCTGGTACAGAATATTTCAATGCATAGAGTACAGAAGATAGAGGGAGTATGATGCTCCACTTCAAAGAGAGTAACTAAACAATATCCTAAGGATCAGCATGGTACGACAGGATGGACAGGTTACTAATGACTTTAGGCTTTACTGAGAGTAAATCAGATTCCAACCTTTACTACAAGATTGAAGATGGAAACCCAGTGATGCTTCTATTGTATGTAGATGATCTATTTGTGACAAGTATAGATGGGTTGATTGCTAATACGAAGAGAAAGCTTGCTGCTGAGTTCGAAATGAAGAACTTGGGGATGATGCATTACTTTATAGGTATGGAGGTGTGGCAGAGTACAGATGGAATCCTCCTTGGACAAGGGAAGTATGCAGTAGATATCCTAAAGAAGTTTGGGATGATATACTGCAAGGCTATGACCACACCCATGGAATCAAACCTGAAGCTATTGTGTGATGCTTCATCAGAGTCGGTTGATGCTACGATATATCGTCAGATGATTGGGTCATTGATGTACCTGACGAACATGAGACTAGACATTTGCTTTGCTGTGAACACCTTGAGCCAGTACTTAACAGATCCGAGAATTGTTCACTTGACTTCTGCAAAGAATATTCTGAGGTACCTGAAGGGTACAGTTGATTATGGGCTCAAGTACGATGTGAATCATAAGATTAACCTAGAGGGTTATGTTGATTTAGATTGGGCAGGAAGTGCCATCGACAGGAAGAGTAATTCAGGATGTTGCTTCAGTATGGGATCAGGTGTGATCTCTTGGTTTAGCAGGAAGCAATCCTGTGTGGCATTGAGTACAGCTGAAGCAGAGTATGTCATAGCTTGTTCAGCTAGTTGTGAGGCAGTATGGCTACGGAAGCTACTATCTAATATTTTTGATCTCCAGTTGGATGCTACTTGTATACATTGTGACAACCAGAGTTGTGTGAAGTCAGAGAATCCAGTGTTCCATGACAAGTCGAAGCATATCGAGATCAAGTATCACTATATCAGGGATATGGTGCAGAAAGGAGCGGTGAAGCTCTAGTATGTTGCGACGAAGGAATAGATAGCTGATGTATTGATGAAGCCATTGGCTAGGATGAAGTTCGAGTACTTCAAGGAGAGACTTGGTGTTCTCTAGATCGAGGCTCCCTCCAAGAGAAAGTGATGAGATCCATAGCCATTCTGACATGGTGAGAGGATAGGTTCCTTCCATGGTCAGATGTAAGGGCTGAGCCATTCTGTCATGGTGATAGGGTTAGTCCCTTCCATGTCAGATATGAGTGCTGGCCATTTTGTCGAGTAGGATAGATGTAAGGGAAATTTCCATTCTAGGAATGGAGGCACCTAGTCAGTTACCAGGATCACTCAGTGTAGGACTGAGTAGCCATTCTGATGTAAGTGTTGAAATCTCTCATCATTGTGAGTAGGATGTGTTCCATCCTAGATAGGAGTCTTTCATCATTGTGAGCAGGATGTGTTCCAGCCTGGATGAAAGTGGGAAAATCTTCCATCACTGTGATTAGGATGTGTTCCAGCCTGGATGGGAGTCTTCCATCACTGTGGTAGGATGTGTTCCCGCCTGGATGGATGTTCCTTTCTGACGAGTAGGTCAGATGTAAGTGCTGAGCCTTTTCACAGATGTTAGTGATGTGATGTCCTATCATGCTGGTGAATGTGAGTGCTGGGCCTTTCTGATGTGATTATAGGATTGGTTCCTATATGATCAGATGTGAGTGATGGGCGTGCCTTTCTGATGAGTAGGTTAGATGTAAGTGCTGGGCGTGCCTTTCTGACGAGTAGGTCAGATGTAAGTGCTGGGAAAAGACCTACATGATGGCTAGGCCTACAACCAGCATGAAAAATGGCTGGCTCTATAGAACTTCCTATGACGAGAAGAATCATGAGATAGCACCAGTGATGATCCATATCAAGTGATGATCTAGATCCAGTGATGACAGCCAGTGATGATCCAGATCTAGTGATGATCTAGATCCATTCATGATGATCCAACAGTGATGATCTAGATCGAGTGATGATCCAGATCTAGTGATGTTCCATATCGAGTATGATCCAGTGATGATGATCCAGATCGATTGATGATCCAGATCCAGTGATGTTCCAGATCGAGTGATGATCCAGATCCAGCGACGTTCCAGATCAAGTATGATCTAGTGACGATGTTCCAGATCGAGTATGATCCAGTGACGATGTTCCAGATCAAGTATGATCCAGTAACGATGATCTAAATCAAGTGATGATTCAGATCCAAATGAAAGATGACCTGAAAAATGAAGATGACTTACAGATGAAGATGACTTGAAGATGAAGATGACTTTGAAGATGATAAAGACCTGACGATGACCCAGATGATACAGAGAAGAAGACTTGTGCTGATAAATTGTGTCAAGAGAATACCTTCCTAGTTAAGAGGGAGTGTTGATGTAATTGTAACTTCGGAATGTATTCACTTGTATTTCTTATCTATTGTAACCCGATGTTCATTCTGGGATGTATTGTAATGTATTTGAGTCATGTCATACCCCGATGTTTATTCCGAGAAGTTTCTATAATGAGAAAGTCATGTCAAGTCATTATGGGTAACCCTCCTATTGGTCAAGGGTTAAAGTCCCCACAGTTGTGGGGCCCTTGGGTTATTATAATATCCTAGCGAAGTCGACCCTAGGTGAGTCATTGTAAGTCAGGGCAATAGTCCCCACCATTGTGTTACCCTACTATTGGTCAAAGGAGGCAAAGTCCCCACAAGTGGTGGGGCACTAGGGTTATTAGACACTCCTAGAGATGTCAGCTCTAGTAAGTAATTGTTAAGTGAGGCCGACATGTTGGAGTGCACTTCAAGTGAATGGAAGAATATAAATAGAGAGTGAGAGCCTCTCTATTTATCACTTGCAACATACATCACTCACTCACTCAAGTGTGGCGCATAAGTGAGGAAGGAAATTCACTAGGACTAGACAAGAAGAAGACTACTGCTGTCGGGAGTGCATCTTACTGTTTTGGGTCTTTTACTGTTTTGGTGTTGATTCTATCTCTGAGGAAGTTGTGAGGTTTTCTCCTTTATGGTTTCCCCAAGGAAAAATCTTTGTGTCTCTTGTCTCTTATGATGTGCTTATGTTTTATTGATGTGCTTGTTATTCTCTCAGTGAAAATATCCTAAGATCATAATGCTAGCTTATATGATGAAAAAATAACATATATATATATATGAAAAATAATAATGGTTCACATTGATAGAGAATTCATGGATACAAGACATAACAATCACAAATTACCTAACCAGATTAACATACAAACGCTTAATCGTGTCAGCATCATCAATCATTAATCATTAAACAATTAAGTTATAACATTGTTATATTTTCATATTCATAACCCAATCAATTATTTTCAAGGAAGAGACACCTGCTACTACTAATCTCGGTGTCATAGATCCCCTCCCCCCTCCGACCCCACATGGTACTAGCTATCACATCCTCCCATCCTAACCTACGTCTGCATCCTCCTTACCCTTCCTCCACTAGTATAGAAGTGGATATCGGCTTCACCAACCTAGAAAAATAAGAACCTGAGAGCGATAGTGTCAGTTGAACAGTGGACCTAGCCTCTCCTAGTAGGCATCCAACTGTCATCATCACAACAACTTGGGGAGCATGTATCAACATGACCCTCCCATGACCTCGGGTATCATAGATAGAAACATAGGGTGGAACACATCCATCCCTCTCAACATATTGGGTCTATACCCTATCAAAACCATACTGTGTTGCTATCAATATTATTGGTCTGTGTCATTGTAACATCAATTTTGGTAAACAAGTCTCTTCTGAAAAAATAAGTACTATACCACACTTCATATAAAGTAGCCAGTTATTACATAGCCCATGTGTCCTCCAGATTATTACTTTGAAAACATACATTCATAACAATATCTCCATTCAATCACTAGTTGGTGCATATTATCAACATCATTTATTTTAAGTGCATAAATCATTAAATTGATCACATCATGGGTCGTTATCCACGTACCACATCATATATATATCACATTTATCAAGAATGACAATTAAACATACACTGTCATTGTGGACAAAGGAATCTCATGATAACTATAACATAGTAACCTCACAAACATAATAATAACATCATAATCAATGTATAAACATAAGCATAGTAACATATGAAACATAGTAGCAACATTTGATCAGGTCTCTCATGTCATAATTATGGTTTACTCGGTCAAACTGAGTCCAACATATACTAAGCAAAATAAAATGCGGCATGTCAATCTGAAAATATGTCTAGTCAAAATATGGGGAATTACACTAAGAATGGGTAAAATTGTATATTGTTGTTCGTTTTTTGCTGCATATCATTGAGCACCCACAGATTTTTATAACTTGCACCTCGGTAGATGTTGACAGTGTCAACCTCCATCCCTTGATAGTTCTTTGGTTCTATCCAACTGACCAACGTGATTTGTATTAGTAGCGAAGGATAAGTGAATGGATTACCAAGTTCTTTCACCAATACGGTGTCTTCAATAAACTCTTTCATCAAGAACATGGACCAATTCATCTGTACGCCAGCTACGCACTACTTCGTGGATGTGATAAGCCCTTATGTGCACTGATTCGGGTGATTCTTCCACACTATCTTGACAGTCAGCATGAGCTTTGCTGCAACACACACTTCCTGATCATTAATGGTATCAATTGCATACACCATTTTATCGTTTATCACACCGTATTTTTTTTGCAGCCTCGTTGCCAGCTTCTTATCGTTGTTCTTCCCTTGAAATTACTTTGATGGTTCAACCCCTGCCTTGGGTAAGACGGTGATTTGAGATATCAAATCAACTATAATCGGGACCTTTGTCCCTAGCCACAAATAACCATTGTGGAAACATTGCAACAAATATTTGACACGCGCATTAACTTCTACAAATTGACCAAAATCCGGCATGTGGATGATCAACATCAAACCAGATCATTGTAATCCCAATTCCCATTGCCTAGGTTCTCTTATGATCATACAATTGTATCCTTGTGCTCTTTCCTCATAAGTGTCTTTGGTGCATTCTGGGAATGCCAAGATGTTGTGGTCATTGTATTGAATCTTCTGCAGTCGTAGCACAATATTCATTGTCACATGGACACCTTTGGGTGTTGCAGGCATCTTAATGGTGTATTTTTTGTCTCTTCAAATCCTTATGATCGATACCCCTTCCATTCATAGTGGTACGTACCCAAGGATGTCTTCTACCATCGGTACTGATGGTTTTCCTCTCACCATCGTCTATTATTTCGTTGTTGATAATGGGCCTACTTCCCCCTATGTTTTGGTCCTCCTCCTTATTCTCCTATCTGGAGTAATTGAACTATTAGCACTCCTCTCCTTCCTAACCAGTCACCATGTTACTAACAAAATTTCTTGTATTTCTTCGACGATTTTTCCCATGCAATCCAAGTTTCTTGGGTGCTTGTACTTGAAATGATCTCCATTGTTTCCTCTCTAATAGTTTTCTTCATGCCTACACTGCTCTTATCTCTAACGCTTCCTCTCTTAGCTCTAACCCATCTTCTCTTAGCTTTAATTATTCCTTCTTACTCGCACAATGGGTCGAACCATGTCCCTTTGTCTTATTTTATAGCCTCTAAGCCTTCTGTGCAATTGATTTGGACCATCATCACTAAATCCTCATTGGTTAACCAAATCCTCCATTGATTTTGAAAATCCAACGCGTGCTTTGGTCATTAATTGCAAATATTTCCAGCATGTGTCGTCACTCGCATGGTGTAATTACTTCATTTATTTCTTGATTTTACCATTTTTCTCCTCGTCCGATATCGACAAGTTCCAAACATTGTCATAGTTGAACTATCCTCATCGCTCTTTCTTATGTCGAGAAATTTCTCTTCCTTTGAACTTTTCTCATTTTTTTTGAATCGGACTTGTTAGCATTGGTGTTGTGCATGTCTATCACGATAGGGATTTAGTTGACTCCCATTTACTAATTTTGGTAGAAGCACCCCATCTAACTGTTGCAGTTGTACCGCACCTCCATCGATAATGAAACATATGATGTAGGGACCTAACCAATGCCTCTGGAGCTTACCTAGGTGCTTCGCAAACATGTTGTCGTAGAGGAGATCCATATCTTTGTGTTGGAATTACTTCATCTTGACGTGGCGATCATGCCATGCCTTCTGTCGATCATTTTCCAATTGTTGATGAAAGCTTGCAATGAAGCCGTCCTCTTCAAGGCGTACTAACTGCGTGAGTATTTCCTCAATATCTCTTTCGTTGCTCATTCATGTTACAACTGCTATGCGTAAGCTGGGGAAAATATATTCCATTGGCATTACCATTGCTTGTCCATAAACCAACTTGAATGGTGTTTGTCCCGTCAGTCTTTTACATGTCATTCTATAGGCCCATAATATTGCGAGGATTTTTAGATCCCAGCCACCACGATTCGTATAGCATACCTTAGTAAGTGCATTTTCCAATATCTTTTTGAATGCCTCTACTATACCACTAGATTATGAGTGATATGGGGTGCTCTTCTTCTGTTGTATCTAGAATTCTATAGTCGTCGCTTTGATTGTTGTAATATCCTGAATCTTGACCTAACACTTATGGGCATGAGCCCCATTATCTATGATGTTACTTTGATGTTTTATTTTTATATATTGGGTCTAGGACCCCACTGCATATGAACATGATGATCCGTTTGATATATTGGGCGTAAGCCAGTTACATATGTTTTATGTATAATTTTTATTTGTTGGGCGTGGACCCTAAAACACATGATTGATGAGATGTTTTTTGTTAAGCCAGGAGCTCTTGAACACATGATTATTTGAATGTTGTGTTGGGTGAGAAGCTCTGGAGCACGTGAGTGTTTATGTTGTATTGACAGAGAAGCTCTGGAGCACATGAGTGCTTATGTTGTGTTGAGTGAGGAGCTCTGGAACACATGAATTATGAAAACCTTTGTGTTAGGTAGGAAGCTCTGAAGCACATGAAAATATAATTGGAAGTGTTGGGCATACTCCCTGGATCCTTCCAAGTTGATGTTGAGCATAAGCTCTAGAACATCAGATCATTGGCCATTGTATCCCTGGGTGTATCCTACAAGTACATCCTATCATTAGTGTTGAGGAAGGAGCTCTGTAATTGCACTAAGTTTGTAACTCTGTGTTTTTAGCATTGAGTATGGGCTCTGATAAGCGCTAGGAGTTACTAAAAAGAATTAATGATGTCGAGTGAAAATGACTCGAGTAAAATATTGATCTCATCTGACTTATTTATAAGTAATTAAATGAAATATCGAATTTCTGCATCTCATCAAGTACTGAAGAACTACCATGTTATACGAGGGATTCCAACATGCAAGGATGTTTAGAGTTTCCTAGCATAGTAGACCTAACCACCTACCTGATGGCCTTAATGAAGAAAGTGTCATAACTTTAGGGATCTTAATATATGATACCTAAAGACAAGTGTTAACAAATAATATATATATATATATATATATATATATATATATATAAAGAGTAAGCATAGTAATAATATTAATAATGAAGAAATAAGGAAAGGCTCGATCTATTATTATTATTACTAAAAGAAAATTAAATATTATAATACCTACAAAAGTCCAATTAGGAACTAGTTAAAAGTTCCTAAGTTAAATATTAGAAGCACTTAAATTAAATAAAAGGGTTAAATCAAGAAATCAAATGATTCTTGATTTAACTACCCCTTTTACTAATTTTTTTGTCTATAAAGTCCTAATCCAAAGAGAGGCTTGGGGATCTCTTCCATCTTTTTGGAATCATTATTTTGCTTGATGTTTCTAAAGAGATTTCTTGGAGAGCATTTTCCTAATAGGAAAAAGGAGAACGGATTTAGACCTGATATCCTAGTTAGGGAAGCCTTACCTTAGGAGCTCTAAGCTACTTGCATGTTGGAACCAGCTCGGGGGGGTCCAAAGGAAAATTAGGAACGGTTCCGGGTCATGGTTGGGTGGAACGTGGTAGTTCCCAATTGATTTGTTTATCTATATGAAGTCAAATCTTCTTGTGATTTGTTAATGTTGGGTAATTGAGTGTGTAGGGTTTTAGCCATTGGAATAGCTTCACCTTGCAGATATGAGGTTCTTGATTTTCTATTCCATTATCTAGTATAAATCCTGTTAGAATATTCAAGTGTTTATGTTATATGCTAATCCTGTGTTTGCAATTATTTCCTGTCAAAATCTTTAAGGGTTTACATTTTATTTATAAACCCTATGACTATCCAGAATGTTTAAGAATTTGTGTTTTTAATTCTAAACCCTATGTATGTAAATTAATTCATGTCTAAAAATTATTTAGGGCTATTTCTTCTATACTTAGTTCTGCATTTATTTCATAGCTTAAACTTTGTTTTTCCTAAAACCTAGAAATTACTTTATACATAGTCTATATGTATAATTACATATGAACTCTACTGGCAGATTTCATATTGCCAGCAGAGCTATACTTAGGAGTAAAAGACTAATTAAGGTTAAGCTATAAACATAACATAATTATAAAATACAATTAATTAAAGTATAGTAAACCAGAACCTAAGAAACAAATCATTTCCAATATTAAGTATAAACTAAATTAAAATCAAATAATCAATTAAAATGCCAAACAAGGTATTTTTTAAGGATTCTAATATTATAGTATTCTAGGTGATTGTTTTGGATTGAAAAAAACATGTTTATAGAGGTAGGAGAATATTAAATATGAAACATAAAATTAACACTGAAATGTGTAAATTTTGGCAAATATTATGATAAAAAAACACATTTTATGTAAATATAGGCCATATTAGACACTTAATAGCAAATTTGTTTTTGAAAAAAACCCAAAAAATAGCCAATTGGCAAAATTTCACCACTAAAAATTACCTTGATGCCAAACAGTCAAGTTGCAATACCTCTAGTGGTATGAAGCTATAATCTAATTAAACAACATTAAAATCGCATTATTCCATATTCAAAGATAAATATTAAATCGAATCTACAATCAAGATATCGATACCATCTAATGGTCTGAAGTAATAAACCAAACCACATAATTAAAATACCAACTGCATCTACGAACATCAACATACATCCATCTCTTCCATAATAAAATCAACCCCATCATTATGCACAACACTCATTAAAAATGTAGCATAAATACACCGAGGTTGCAAGATCAGTTCCTGTATGCCTTATGCCTAAAACCACCCCATACAGTAATAATCGTAACAACCATAGAGGCCCAGGATCAACTCCTGTTGAGTCCATTTTTATGTACAAGTCACCATATTGAATCCTGTAGGATTTGTTATTATTCCTACCACACATTGTAGAGTTTCCACTATTAAAACCACGCTACTGTAAATACATAGACCATAAATCAAATACATCTAATCTCTACATAGAGGTTGAAAGACCCAAATAAAAATACACACTGTAACTACGGCCCTATACATAACAAAACATTTAAACAATTAATACCAACACTACAACCTTTCCAACGCTATGTGAATAGAAACGACACCCATTGAAGGGTTACATCCACCGTCACGACTCTTATACAAATAATAAATATAACCAAGAATTAAAATATAAAAACAATAATTCTTTCATCTAACTACACAGTCACAATCTAAATGGCAGGAACGCCATTTCCATTTACGACATGGATCCAAAGGCCAACACCAAGGTTAACGAATCCACTTAAAAGAACTCAAACCTGGAATTGTGAATCCACACAATCCAACTAAAAATAATTATAACCGCAAAATCGACACAGTATGAAAATGTTGTAAATTTATACATTCATAACCATTATAAAAACCAATAAAGAAATTACACAGTCGTTTAACCTTGGTCTTGCACCATTGCAAGAAATGGTGATGTTGCCACTACCCAAAACATATTTACATATTTGCAATATGTAGAGCCTGTCAAGTTTACCAAACCACAGTGACTACACAAAGCATTCTTAAATAAAAACCCATAATACATTAGTCCTGGCCTGAAGGAACCAAACCCCAACAAAACCCCAATTTTTAATGCATCTTTGATGCCTTACATTCATTTTACAAACAGTCCCTTTCCCAATAATGTAGTTATTAAAACCAGAGCTAAAACATTCAAAACCACGATGAGTTTTAAGTCTGTCACAATAACCATTGAGAGAGGGAAAAGTTTTAACTTGTACAACAAGGCTTACCTGAATGGGTATGGTGTTGAGACAGGGTGACCCATGACCACGATTTCTTCATACCTCGCAACCTGCAACACAAGACAAGCCACGATGAGGAGTACACATTGTAACAAATCTGAATAGACAAAACAATGTTATTAAACTAGATTGTGAATGTACCTTCCATCACGGCTAAACCATCGAAGATTCACCCCACCACACAGCGCAGAGGCAGATCTCACACAGCCATGTTGCGAATGACCAAACCAACAAAAGATCCCAATCCCTAAGATTGAAGGCCATGTTTCCCAAAATGCATTTATGTCGCCACCCCGGCCTCCATTAAGACAATTCTAAACTCATATCGTATAATTTATGCCACCCCTTAAACCTTGTTCAAAACAATGTGCATTACAAAACCCTAAATGTGTATCAAATACATAGGGTTTAAGCCATAGTCCATGGCATATGAAATATTCCATGGAGGACTATGGTAAAGTTTTTAAAACCCTGCACCTAGATTATATTAAAACCATGCACCACCACTATGTTAGAGCATGAACTAGATTACAAAGTATTAATACCATATATGCCATATAAATTCTATATGCAACAGTAAAGTCTGTAAAAATGCCAATAGTAACCCGTGCAACATAGGATAACAAAACATCCAGCCTTGTATAAACATCAACTAACAACAATCATAGTAGTCATGAGGATAGGGTTGTAAGTCCCTCGTCGCCTAAGCAGAGCGCTAGTGACGAATGGGCGATATGTCTTATTCATGTTTTATAAGCAGTTCCCATCGTCAAGTGCACTTGCATGCAACAAGGAAAGAAATGCATTAGTTCATGAGAAATAAGTAAGCCCTGAAGTGACAAGTAGAAAACAGTTACTTCTCAAGTGTTTACAAGGGAAACAAGTTCCGCCACTCCACCCCTTTTTCAATAACAAGTTAATTCAGAAGTGTTGATACAAATAGTAATCGAACTTTATAACCACTGAATATATAATTGAAATAACTAACATACATATAAATGTGTAACCATAAACCAAGATAGTAATCAACATCATGACAACATGAGTATCACATTAATAACCATATTATAAAATATGAAAGCAGGACGTAAGAACAACTTACGACAATACATCACAGTAAACGAAGAAACGACACATTGTCGAAAGGAACCTTTATGTTTCTGTAGCTGTGAAGTCCTTTACTAGTGCTTCCTCATTCCATCTCGTTAGATAATCAGTCATTGTAATGATGTATCACACACCTGTTCGTTTCCCTAGGGGATTGATGGGTCCCACAAAATTGACTTCCCACTTGTCAAAAGGTTGTAGTTTTACCTGAGGTACTAATTGGATTGTTATATTTTTTAACATTAAGCTAGCATATCGTGAGGATCTTTAACTGAGAGAACAACAAGCATAGCAATCAAACACAAGAGACAATGAACACATTATTTTTCCTCGGGGAAACCATAAATGGAGAAAACCCTACAACTTCCTCAGAGATAGAATCAGCACCAAAAGTGAAACCCAAAAAAAGTAAGATGATCTCCCGATAGTAGTAACTTCTTTCTTCCTTGCCCCAGTGTCTTTCTCTTCCTCATCTATGTGCTACAACTGAGTGTCAGTGAGTGTGAGATAAATAGAGAGGCCGGCTCTCTATTTATACTAACTCCCGACTTAACTAAACCCAACTAAGGCCAACTTCACTAGGTGAGTCTAATAACCCTAGTGCCCCAGAACTGCGAGAACTTTAACCCTTAAACAATAGGAGGGTTACCCACCTTGACTTGACATGACTTGTTTACATTATAGAAACTCTAGATAAGAACCTCGGGGCATGACATGACTCAAGTACATTGCAAATACATCACGGAATAAACATTGGNGTTACAATTACATCAACACTCCCTCTTAACTAGGAAGGTATTCTCTCGACACAATTTATCAGCACAAGTCTTCTTCTCTGTATCATCTGGATCATCATCAAATCTTCGTCATCTTCACCTTCAAGTCATCTCTATCTTCAAGTCACCTTCATATTCAAGTCATCTTCACCTGAATCTGGATCATCTCTGGAGCATCATCGCTGGATCTGGATCATCCCTCGATCTGGATCATCTTTGCTGGATCATCATAACTAGATCATCACAGGTTCTATCTCATGATTCTTCTCAGCATAGGAAGTTCTATAGATCCCACCCTTTTTCATTCTTGTTGTAGGCCTAGCCTCCATGTAGGTCTTTTTCAGTGCTTATATCTTACCCTAAGTTAGAATGGCCCACCTAGCACTTATATCTAATCATGTAGGAACCAATCCTATAATGATATCAGAAAGGCACGCCCAACACTCACATCTGACCATGTGGGAACCAATCCCACAACCCTATCAAAAAGGCCCAACACTCACATTTGACACATGCGAGGAACCAATCCAACATGCATGTTCAAAAGGACTATGCACTTACATTCGACACATGCGAGGAACCAATCCAGCATGCATGTTCGAAAGGGATCTACACTTACATCCGACACATGTGAGGAACCAACCCAACATGCATGTTCGAAAGGGCTCTGCACTTACATCCGACACATGCGAGGAACTAATCCAACATGCATGTTAGAAAGGGATTTGCACTTACATTCGACACATGTGAGGAACCAATCCAACATGCATGTTCTAAAGGGATTGCACTCACATCTGATCAAGTAGGAACCAATCTTATAGTCATATCAGAATGGCCCTCAGTCCTAGACTGAGCTACCTAGTAACTGACCAGGTGCCTCCATTCCAAGAATGGAATTCAACACTTACTTATGATCATGTAGGAACCAATCCTACAGTCACATCATAATGGCTTAGCACTCATATCTGACATGGAAGGAACCAATCCTCACCATGACATAATGGCTCAGCCCTTACATCTGACCATGGAAGGAACCAATCCTCTCACCATGTCAGAATGGCTCTGGGTCTCATCATTTCCCTTTGGAGGAAACCTCGATCTGGAGAACACCAAGCTTCTCCCTGAAGTACTCAAACTTCACCTTATCAAATGGATTTATCAACACATCAGCTATCTATTCCTCTGTCGCAACATATTAGCTTCACTGCTCCCCTCTGCACCATATCCCGGATATAGTGATACTTGATCTCGATGTGCTACAACTTGTCATGGAACACTAGATTCTCTGACAAATTTATGCAAATCTGGTTGCCACAATGTATACAAGTAGCATCCATCTAGATATCAAACAAATCAGACAGTAGATTTCTTATCCATACTACCTCACAACTAGCTGAACAAGCTCCAACATACTCTACTTCAGCTGTACTTAGTGCCACATAGGATTGCTTCCTGCTAAACCAAGAGATCACACCTAATCCCATACTAAAGAAACACCTGAAAGTGCTCTTCCTATCGATGGCACTGCCTACCTAATCTAAATCAACATAACCCTCCAGGTTAATCTTCTGATTCACCTTGTACTTGAGCCCATAATCAATTGTACCCCTTAGGTACCTCAGAATATGCTTTGTAGCAATCAAGTGAAAATGTCTCGGATCTATCAAGAACTGGCTGAAGGTGTTCATAGCAAAGCAAATATCTAGTCTCGTGTTCGTCAGGTACATCCAGAGCAAGTACTGATCTGATGAAAGTGTATATGGCTACAGGTGAAAAGGTTTCTTCATAATCTATTCCTTCTTTCTGTGAGAAGCCACGATCCACGAATCTTGCCTTATATTTCTCTATGCTACCATCTGCATTATTCTTGATCCTATAGATCCATTTGGAAGTTACAACCGACTTCCCTTCTGGTCTTGGGACAACATCCCAAACGTCGTTCTTCATGATCGATTGATACTCTTTGATCATGGAATCCTTCCACTCTTTCCGTTTTGTCGCTTCTTCATAATTGAAATGTTCTTCATTGATAAAGTCACATAGTTAAGCTACATATCCGAAGCAAGCGCTCATTCTCTTTCTTTCTCTGTGATTCTCTTCTGGAGCCCCATATATTTCTGCACCTTGGATAGATTCTCGTACCAAAGCAGGTTTCCTCTTGTGAGGATTCTTCTCTTGAGGTGGATCTACAAGTCTTTGTGTTTCTTCAAATTCTTGATCTTCTTCTTGAGTTTCTTCATTCATAATTGTACCATGAATTCTGGGTGCTTCTACTTCTTCAGGTTCTTTAGCAGGTCTCTTTCTAGATTTGTTGTAAGGTGTGTCTTCATCAAATGTTACATCCCTTCTGATGTCGATCTTCTTGAATCCTGGGAAATATATTCTGTAAGCCTTTGAGCTTTCAGAGTATCCCACAAATATACCCTTCTTTCCTGAAGGATCTAACTTTGTCCTCTTTTCTTTCGGAATGTGTATGTATACTAGACAACCGAATATTTTGGTATGGTTGACTTCTGGTTTCTTGCCGGAGAAGACTTCTTCAGGAGTCTTTTTCTCAAGTACTCTGTGTGGAGTACGGTTCCGTGCATACATCGATGTTCTGGCAACCTCTACCCATAGATGCATGGGAATATTTTGATCATGAAGCATTTCTCTTGCAGCTTCCATGATAGTTCTATTCTTCCTTTCTGCAACCCCATTCTGTTGTGGATTATATGGAGTGGATAACTCCCTCTTAAACCCTGATTCTTTGCATAAGTATTTGAATTAATTTGATGTGAATTCTTTGCCATTGTCTGATCAAAAGGTCTTGATCTTGTTTTCTGTGTGGTTCTCGATCAAGGCTTTGAATTCTTTGAACTTGCTGAAAACTTCATCTTTGTTCTTCATGAAGTAAATCCATGTCTTCCTAGAAAAATCATCAATGAAAGAAACATAGTATACATACCCGCTTAGAGAACTTGATGACATTGGTCTGCATACATCTACATTAATGATTTCCAAGATTCCTTTTGCTTTGCTTTTGCTACTTGGAAATTTCTTCTTTGTATTCTTTCCTTTCGCATATCCTTTGCAAACCCCTTCATGTTTTGCTTGAATTTCTGGAAGACCTTCAACAGCTTTGCTTGCAAGTGGTAGTGCTCTGTAGTGCACATGTGCAAGCCTTCTATGCCAAAGCTCATTTGGCTCTACCGTGTCATGGACCAATGCTTGTTCTAGATGGCCCTTCAAATTGTATAATCCTCCTTCTTGTTCTCCAATCACTATTGCATTGTCAATAGTCTTTCCTCTTGGCCACATGAGGACTTGGCCATCTACAAATGCAACCCTCATGCCTTTTGCATCCAGTGCCGATATGGATAGAAGATTCTTCTTTAGTCTTGGTACAAATAATACATCCTTCATTTTCATAGACTTTCCAGAGTCTAGCTTGTAGGAGGATTCGCCACTACCTTTTATGGGATATTGGTAGTCATCGCCAAGTTTCACCTTATGGAATGAATTATGTTCGGATGGTTTCTCAAAGAATTCCTTGAAACCTGTCATGTTTTTGGAAGCCCCACTGTCAGTAAGACAATATTTTCTTCCATAAGTGACAGTTCCTGTGAGAGCAGAGATCAGAACATGTTCATCTTTACTTGAAGAGTCTTCACTTTCTTGTTTTACTCTCTTTCTGGGAGGATCATCATCCTCAGCAGTGTGAGCATGATGTCTTTTTTTGGAGTTCCTCTTCTTCTTGGATCCATTCTTATTCATGGGATAGTTTCTAGCATAGTGTCCTATTTCATCGCATGTATAATATCTGAGTTTAGATGAACCTTTCTGATGAGAATGCTTACCTTGGTGATGATGCTTTTCCCTTCTTCCTTTCTTAGAGTGTACTGTGAGAGCTTGATCTTCACTTCCCATATTTTCTTCTCGAGCTGCTATTTGAGCTTATTCTTGTGAAAATTATTCCCACAGTCTACTGAACTTGACTAACTTCTTCCTATCATAGATTCCTTGGATGAAAGAATCCCATGACCTAGGGAAGCCATTCAAAGTTGTCATCACAATTTCTGCATTCTCCACTTATTCATCTACTACTTCCAGTTGTTCTTTGATCTGGGAGACCCTTGTGAAGTATGACTGAATGGTATCCTCATTCTGAATCTTTACATTCTTCAACTGGTTCCTTAGAGTCATCTTCTGATTGACGTTCTTCCCTTCAAACAGTTTGGTTAGGGCATCAAACATAGCTTTAGGTGTCTTAAGGGAGGACACCTGTGGTATGAGGTGATCCTTGATAGAATCATCAATGATCCTCTTTTCCATAACCAACTTCTTCTTATGTAATTCCTTGGTCTCATCTCCCTCTAGAACTGGAACCTCCTCACTGATGTAGGAGTCCAACTCATTTTCTTCTAGGACCAGGGAGATCCTATACTTCCAAGCTCAAAAGTTATCAACTCCCTCAAGCTTTTCATCAATCTTGGTATGATGAGACATCTTAACTGAAAACCTCAAATGGAAATACAAAATATTTAGATCTTACCAGGTCAAGATGTCGGATCTGGATTTGGAGCTGAAATCTTGTAGTGCTGGTTCAAGAGCAGATTAGGGTTTTTCTTTTTCGGAGTTCTATCCAACCAAATTCTTTGAATTTGATCCCTAACTTTGATTTTGGGGAGGAGATCAATCCATGCCAGGGCTCACTGAAAAATTCCACTTCTGTGAAAATCCCTAATTTCCAGCAGTAGTGTCAGGTCCAAAACTGAAAAACCTCGGACTTGGATTCTGTTTCGACAGAAAGATGCACCCTAGGGAGGAGAGTTATTCCACCCTACTTTTTCTGAAAATATATGGAGAGAGATCCACAAAATAGGAAGCCCATTTCCCGTAGCTACATAGTTTCTTCTTCTCAGGTTAGCTCTGATACCATGTTAGATTTTTTAACATTAAGCTAGCATATCATTAGGATCTTTAACTGAGAGAACAACAAGAACAACAATCAAACACAAGAGACAATGAACACATTGTTTTTCCTCGGGGAAACCATAAATGGATAAAACCCTGCAACTTCCTCAGAGATAGAATCAACACCAAAAGTGAAATCCAAAAATAGTAAGATGATCTCCCGACAGCAGTAACCTCTTTCTTCCTTGCCCCAGTGTCTTTCTCTTCCTCAGCTATGCGCTACAACTAAGTGTGAGTGAGTGTGTAATAAATAGAGAGGCTAGCTCTCTATTTATACTAATTCCCAACTTAACTAAACCCAGCTAGGGCCGACTTCACTAGGTGAGTCTAATAACCCTAGTGCCCTAGAACTGCCGGGACTTTAACCCTTAGGTAATAGGAGGGTTACACACTTTGACTTGACATGACTTGTTTACATTATAGAAACTCTTGATAGGAACCTAGGGGGGTGACATGACTCAAGTACATTACAAATACATCCCGGAATAAACATCGAGTTACAATACATAAGAAATACAGGTGAATACATTCCGAAGTTACAATTACATCAACAGGAATATCATCTCTTCATTATGGTTTTCTCATTATTTGACATGCATCGCAGTTTTTAGCGTAATCTGTGGCGTAGGTGAGCACTATCGGCCACCATAATCCAGCTCTCAATATTTTTCCTCCAAGTCGCACGTCCTCCATAATGTCCTCCTGCAATTATTCCATGTTCCTCTACCAACACGCTTTCTTGCTCATGCAGAAGAACATCAACGTACAATCTCGTACAGACCCATCTTATACAGTTGTCTCGCAATCAATTGGAAATAAACATCTCTGACAACTAGTTGCTTCTTCTTAGTAGTGGTCAACCCTTCTAGGTATTTTCCTATCGACAAAAATTGAATAATATGTCCGTAATGGTCATCGTCCATTCTGACTCTAAACAGTTATGCATAACGTAAGCAATCCTTGATGCTTCTTGGTTCTTTTCTCGACTCTAGTCTAGATAGGTGATCGGGTCCTGCGTTCATCCATCAAGGCTTCATGATAATTTCAAAATTGAATTATTGAAATAGAAGTAACCATCGACATATATTCCCCCCCAACGTAGGCTTATTGACCAAATACATCAGTGTTGAGTGATCCATAAATATTTTGAAATTCCCACCTAACATTTAGTGGCGGAATTTTTGCAATGCAAATACCATCGCCAATCCTTTCATTTTTTTCATTGTGTAGTTTCTCTCCATCGTAGACAATTTACGACTTGCAAATGCAATTGGTTGGTCTATTGATCCTTCTCCCTACTGGTCAAGTATTACTCCTAATTCAACTGACAAAGCATCGATGTGGACATGGAACTCCTTTGTCCAATTCAGAAAAAATATCAATGTTGTGACCATATTCTTCTTTAATGTATCGAGACTCCTATGGGACTCATCATTCCATTCAAACTTTGCATCTTTCTTCAACAATTTCTCCATCGACATGGTAATCATTGTGTATCCCCTTATAAACTTTCGGTAATACCGTGTGTGGCCCAATTTTTCTCTTAGTTGTTTCACTATCATTGGGGCTAGTAGGTCAACAATGACTGCGATATTGGTGGGATCGACCAACATTCCTTCCTTGCATACAATTTGTCTCAATATAATTCCAAATGGTGCACAAAATATACATTTCTTTAGATTCAACAAAATATGAAGTTTTCGACATATTTCCAACATCAACCAAAGGTTCGCAGTATGGTCTTTTACGAAACCATAGACAGTCCAATCATCCATGTAGACATCTAGGAATTTATAAATGAATTCTTTGAATGCAAATTAACCTTGAAAAACATGTGGGTGTATTCTCGAGGCCGAACAACATCATAGTGTACTGGAAAAATCCCCATTCTATCATGAAATTGGTTTTGTGTCGATCCTCCTTCGCAATTATGATATGATGATAGCCTAAAAATTTGTTTGTGATTGAATAGATTTCCTATCCTCCAAAATCTCGTCGGTAAAGGGTAATGGAAAGGGATCATGAAGACTTGCATCATTCAATTTTATCAGAGTGACACATATCTAGATTTCACAATCTTTTTTGTCCTACACAACCATCTAACTAATCCATTATGATTCTTCGATGGATTCGATAATCCTTGCATCCAACATATTTTCTATATCAGATTTCATGTTCTCTTTGTATCTTGGATTCAACCTATATGGTCGCTACTTCACTAGTTTTGCATCGGGTTTCAAAGGAATATTCATTTTTCCTAAGTCCCCTGAAATACCTTTCATCTTAGAAGATTTGGTCATGAATAAGTCCTGAAATGCATGTATAAGATAAGTGACTTTCCCCATTGTTGAATCATTCCAGTAATCTCCAATACTAGCAAACTTTGGGTCTTCTTTTGTCCCAATATTTACCTTTTTTTATATTCAATGGTTGTTTGAATTTGTCGGATGGAATTTCTTGTGCTCTTATCTCATGGCATCCTTCTGACTTTGGGATGTTGATAGCTCTTGAATCATCTTCATTATCAGGTTATTCATGTTAAATTTTTATCATTCAATCTAGCATTATATTAGGATCTTTAACTGAGAGAATAACAAGCACAGCAATCAAACACAAGAGACAATGAACATAGTGTTTTTCCTAGGGGAAACCATAAATGGAGAAAACCCCACAAATTCCTCAGAGATAGAATCAACACCAAAAGTAAAACCCCAAAATAGTAAGATGATATCCCGACAATAGTAGCCTCTTTCTTTCTAGCCCAAACAACTTCTTCTCCCTCAGCTATGCGCTACAACCGAGTGTGAGTGAGTGTGTGATAAATAGAGAGGCTCACTCTCTATTTATACTAATTCCCAACTTGACAATAACTCACTAGGGCTGACTTCACTAAAAGAGTCTAATAACCCTAGGGCCTCGCAACTACGGGGACTTTAACCCTTAAACAATAGGAGGGTTACTCACAATGACTTGACATGACTTTTTTACATTATAGAAACTCTCAATCGAAACATCGGGGCATGACATGACTCAATTACATTACAAACACTTTCGAGAATAAACATCGAGGTACAATACATAAGATATAGTGAATACATTCTGAAGCTACAATTATATCAACACTCCCTCTTAACTAGGAAGGTATTCTCTCGACACAATTTATCAACACAAGTCTTCTTCTCTGTAGTCTAGATCGTCATCGAGTCCTCATCATCTTCAAGTCATCTTCATCTGGATATGGATCATCACTCAATCTAGATCATCATCACTAGATCTGGATCATCACTCGATTTGGATCATCATCATTGGATCTGGATCAACACTCGATCTAGATCATCTTTGGTTCTAGAACATCTCTACTGGATCATCATCACAGGTGCTATCTCTTGATTCTTCTCGTCATAGGAAGTTCTACAGAGCCAGCCCTTTTTCATGCTGGTTGTAGGCCTAGCCTCCATGTAGGTATTTTTCAGCACTTATATCTAACCCTAAGTCAAAATGGCCAGCCCAACACTTACATATGACCATGAGAGGAACAAATCCAACACCATGTCAGAAAGGCACGCCCAGCACTCACATCTGACCATGAGAGGAACCAATCTAGTCATCTATGTTAGAAAGGCCCAGCACTCACATCTAACCATGAGAGGAACCAATTTAGTCATTTATGTCAGAAAGGCCCAACACTTACATTCAACCATGTGAGGAACCAATCCTACCTACATGTCGAAAGGGCTCTGCACTTACATATGACCATGCGAGGAACCAATCCAGCATGTTAGAAGGGCTCTATACTTATATCTGATCATGTAGGAACCAATCGTATAGTCACATCAGAATGGCCCTGCACTTATATCTAATCATGTAGGAACCAATCCTACAGTCACATCATAATGGCCCTCAGTCCCAGACTGAGTATTCTTGGCAATTGACCAGGTGCCTCCATTCCAAGAATGGAATTCAACACTTATATCTAATCATGTAGGAACCAATCCTACAGTCCCATTAGAATGGCTCAGAACTCATATCTGAGATGCGAGGAACCAATCCTCTCATCATGATAGAATGGCTTAGCTCTTTGTTGGGGCGCGCACCTTAACGGTCCTTAAGTTGGGTAACTCCGTGGTTTTTGTGAGAGTTTGTAAGCGGAGTCATGACTCAAAATAGTCTTAGGGGTGTCGGGGTTGAGTCAAAGCCCTCTTTTTGTAATAAACCCATGGTTTAAGTCCAAGTTTTAGGGTTCGGGGTGCCCATGGTTTAAGCCCATGGTTTTGTAATAAGCGCACTGTATAAATAAGCACTCTTGTAAAGAAGTCAGGTTAGGCTTTTGATGTAAGATGAATTGATGCGAAGCTAAGGCTAGTTTTGCAAGAAAGGTTAAGTCCCAGCTGTGTGCGTGGATGACCTCTGTAGCTGTGTGCGCATAGGGTTTTTGGGTGATTAAGAAGGTCTGCAGCTGTGTGTGCAGAGATATGCAGCTAAGTGCACAGCTTTGAGGCATTGAAGGGATCTACAGCTAAGTGCACATCTTTGAGGCATTGAAGGGATCTGCAACTGAGTGCGCAGATCAGAACTGTGGTTTTTGTAAAGAGTTGAATAAAACATAGTTCTGTGGACGTAGCCCCTACACTGGGGGTGAACCACGTTATATCTGGTGTTCTTTGTGTTGTTCTATTTTGTTCTTTTATGCATTGATAAGTAAATAACTGATAAGTAAGATCACTGCTAATTCCTAACTTCGCTATGAATTCCCAGTTAAGGGTTAAGCAAGAAACTGTTTGCTTATCTATCTGCGAAGCTTTATAAGTAAATGTCGAAGCTTTGTATTGTATGATTATTACTCGTTAAAGGCTAAAGGTACAGTAATATCCCTCTTCTGCTTGCAGAAACCTGATTCTGTGGCACCCCATAGCTATTTTGGGTGAGACTGCAACCTGTTCACAGTTTGTTGCCAAAAGGGCCAACACTGTGGGTCTTTTGTTGGTGCGAAGACAAAAGTATAGAACCCGATTCTACCCTAAGCCCAACACTCTTACATATAACCATGGAAGGAACCAATCCTCTCACCATGTCAAAATGGCTCACGGACTCATCACTTCCCCTTTTAGGGAACCTTGATTTGGAGAACACCAAGCTTCTCCCTGAAGTACTCAAACTTCACTCTAGCTAATGGCTCAGTAAACACATCAGCTATATGTTCATCTGTCGCAACATACAGGAGATTCAGTGCTCCTTTATACACCATATCCCTGAAATAGTGATACTTGATCTCGATATGCTTTGACTTGTCATGGAACACCGATTTCTTCCATAACTTCACACAACTCTGGTTGTCACAATATATACAAGTATCATCCAATTGGAGATCAAATAAATCAGGCAATAGCTTCCTCAACCATAGTGCCTCACAACTAGCTGAACAAGCTACGACATACTCCGCTTCAGCTGTACTTAGTGCCACACATGATTGATTCCTGCTAAACCAAGAGATCACACCTTATCCCATACTGAAGTAACACCCTGAAGTGCTCTTCCTATCGATGGCACTGCCTGCCCAATCTAAATCAATATAACCCTCTAGGCTAAGCTTCTGATTCACCTCATACTTGAGCTCATAATCAATTGTGCCCCTTGTGTACCTCAGAATATGATTTGCAATAATCAAGTGAACATGTCTCGAATCTATCAAGAACTGGCTCAAGGTGTTCATAGAAAAGCAAATATCTGGTCTCGTGTTCGTCAAGTTCATCAAGTACCCAATCATCTGACGATACATCGTAGCATCAACTGCTTCTAATGAAGCATCACTCAATAGCTTTAGGTTCGATGCCATAGATGTGGTCATGGCCTTGCAGTCCATCATCTCGAATCTCTTCAGGATCTCTACTGCATACTTCCCTTTTCCGAGGGATATTCCATCCACATTCTGCCACACCTCCATGCCTAGAAAATAGTGCATCATACCCAAGTCCTTCATTTCAAACTCGGCAACAAGCTTCCTCCTCTTATTAGCAATCAACCCATCCATACCTGTTACAAACAGATCATCTACATATAGTAGGAGTATCATTGGGTTGCCATGTTCAACCTTGTAGTAAAGGTTGGAATCTGCTTTACTTTTGGTAAATCCCAAACTGGATAGAAAGCCATCAATTCTGTCGTACCATGTCCTGGGTGCCAGTTTCAAACCATACAGGGCTTTCTTCAATCTACACACATGAGACTCCCTGTCATGTGTCTCAAAACCGAGTGGCTCCTCCACATACACTTCTTCTTCCACTACACCATTCAAGAAAGAAGTCTTGACATCCATTTGGTGTATCTTCCATTTCATCATTGCAGCCAGAGCAAGTATTGATCTGATGAAAGTGTATCTGGCTACAGGTGTAAAATTTTCTTCATAATATATTCCTTCTTTCTGTGAGAAGTCACGAGCCACGAATCTTTCTTTATATTTCTCTATGCTGCCATCTGCAGCATGTTTGATTTTGTAGATCCATTTGGAAGTTACAATAGACTTCCCTTTTAGTCTTGGGACAACATCCCAAACATCATTCTTCATGATCGATTGATACTCTTTGATCATAGCATCCTTCCATTCTTTCCTTTCTATCGCTTCTTCATAGTTGGAAGGTTCTTTATCGATGAAATCCCATAATAAGGCTACATACCTGGAGTAGGACCTGGTCCTCTTTCTTTCTCTGTGATTCTCTTCTGGATCCCCATATCTTTCTACATATTAGATAGCTTCTTGTACCCAAGCAGGTTTCCTCTTTTGAGGATTCTTCTCCTAAGGTCGATCTACATGTTCTTGAGGTTCTTCTAATTCTCGATCTTCTTATTAAATTTATTCGTTCATGGTTGTGTCATGAATTTTGGGTGCTTCTGTTTCTTCAAGATATTCAGTAGGCCTCTTTCTGGATTTGTTGTAAGCTGAGTCTTCATCAAATGTTACATCCTTGTTGATGTCGATCTTCTTGAATCTTGGTAAGTATATTCGGTAAGCCTTCAAGCTTTCAGAGTATCCCACAAATATACCCTTCTTTCCTAAAGGATATAACTTTGTCCTCTTTTCTTTCAGAATGTGTATGTACACTGGACAGCCGAATATTCTGAGATGGCTGACTTCTGGTTTCTTGCCGAAAAATACTTCTTCAGGTGTCTTGTTCTCGAGTACTCTGTGTGGAGTATATTTATGTACATACACTGTTGTTCTGGAACCTTCTACCCATATATGCATGGGAAGATCTTGATAATGAAGCATTGCTCTTGTAGCTTCCATGATCGTTCTATTCTTCCTTTCTGCAACCCATTCTGTTGTGTATTATATGGAGTGGATAACTCCCTCTTAATCCCTGAATCTTTGCATAACTATTTGAATTTATTTGATGTGAATTCTCCGCCATTATCTAATCGAAAGGTCTTGATCTTCTATTCATTGTGGTTCTCGATCAAGGCTTTGAGATTTGCTGAATACTTCATCTTTTTTCTTCATAAAGTATATCCATGTCTTTCTAGAAAAATCATCAATAAAAGAAGCATGGTATACATACCCACTTAAAAAACTGTATGACATTAGACTGCATACATCGGAGTGAATGATTTCCAAGATTCTTTTTTCTTTTCTCTCGCTACTCGGAAATTCCTTCTTCATGTTCTTTCCTTTCGCACATCCTTTGCAGACTCAATCATGTTTTACCTGAATTTCTGGAATACCTTCAATAGCTTTGCTTGCAAGTGGTAGTGCTCTGTAATGCACATGTGCAAGCATTCTATGCCAAAGTTCATTTGGCTCTACTGTGTCACGGACCAAAGCTTGTTCTGGATGGCCCTTCAATTTGTATAATCCTCCTTCTTGTTCTCCAATTACTATTGCATCGTCAATAGTCTTTCCTCTTGGCCACATGAGGACTTGGCCATCTACAAATGCAACCCTCATGCCTTTTGCATATAGTGTCGATATGGAGAGAAGATTCTTCTTTAGTCCTGGTACAAACAAGACATCCTTCATTTTCATATACTTTCCAGAGTCTAGCTTATAGGAGGATTCACCACTACCTTTTATGGGATATTGGTAGTCATCCCCAAGTTTCACCTTATGGGGTGAATTATGTTCAGATAGTTTCTCAAAGGATTCCTTGAATCCTATCATGTGTTTGGAATACCCACTGTCAATAAGCCAATCTTTGCTTCCATGTGTGACAGTTCTCATGAGAGCGGATATCAGAACATATTCTTCATCACTTGAAGAGTCTTCACTTTCTTGTTTTCCTCTTTTTGGGATGATCATCATTTAAATTCAGTACATTGGAATTCTAGATTCAAATAGTCCCTCTGATAATTTCTTAGCACTTTGTAGTTATAGAATGTAACTGGTCCATGACCTCGACCCATATCTCCTTTGTGACGATTACATCCCCCATGAAATCCTTCTCGGAATCCTCCTTGTTGTTGGTACGGTGGTTGGTTATATTGTGGTTTGTTGAATTGTTGCACTTGGTGCGGATTATACTACGGCTAAGTATATTGCAGTTGTAGCTGATTACATTGTGGTTGCAGTTGTTTCTACTGCAGTTGCAGTTGTCATTTTTCAACTGGTCGTTTATCTTCTCCCTTCATAAAGTATGTATCCATAGTACTTTCTTGGAGAAAATAATAAGCTTTGCAATACTTTTCCTCATGACCAACTGGTCGATAGAAGTTGAGGAAGAGATTAGCTAGTTTCAACACAACCTTATGTAAGTATATACATTCTTCTAATTGATGCCCTCTTGTTTGACAAATTAGGCACCAAGGAAATCCTCATTGACCCAATGGGTTCGATGCTCCCAAATGTAAGTATTTGCGGAAGTCCAGACACTGGCCCTTTGCGATGTCCTTTGTATCGACATCGACTACACCATACTTCTTCATGGACATCTTTCTGCTTCTTAATATCTTGCAATTGGATAGTAAGGTTTGCCAATTGTGACTGGATTTGGCTCATGCCGATCCTTGTTTCATCAACTAGTGAAGCCTCCAACTTCATTGTGATCTCCGGGGATTCCTCCTGAGATGTGATCTTCTACTGCATCAATGGAATGCGGATATGGGGTACCAAGGACGCAATGAACCATTACTTGTGTTGCACATAACTCATTCTGAAGCTAACCTTGGCCATTATAGTTTTGAGTCACTGATCAAAGTCCCACACCGACTCATTAGTGAATTGATTTATTTCCTTCAATTCGGTAATATACTGTGATTCTAATTTAGATTTCTTGAATTCCTCAATCAATCCAATCCTAATTTGTTCTAGGGTCTTCTTGGGATTCCTTGTCGATACTTGTATGAATTTCATGTACCATTCCAAAACCCGGCCCCAAAAGATCATCGCTAGTTGTCATTTCTTGATATCATCATCTTGTACTTGTTTTTACCATCCACACTACTTCACATAAGAACCAATATTGTCTGGGATCCTCAATCCCATTACCCTGAAAAGAGGGCAATTTTACGTCGTCACCCACCATCCTGGGGCTCCTCCAAGTGTTTGTTGGTCTGCTACTATTATCGTTGTGCTGACACGCAAGACAACCCTGTGATGAACTCGTGTTTCTCCTTCCTAAGTTTGGAGTGGTACATGGAGTTGTAGGTACATTGCAGCTTTGGGTTGTTCCTTCCTTAGGTTGGGGCATAGCCTGGGTGTTTTCTTCGTCACTGTAGGTTCACTTAGTCCCTTTTGGTCCCTTCTCATAATTTTCTATTCTAGTCACACCAAGAATCTCCTCAGTCCTCCTCTTCTTTTCTTGATAGAACCTCACCCCCACTTCCCAAGAGACCACATTGTTTCGTGGCTTCCATCACAGTCTCATCGTGACTCCCATCCATATACCCCATATCATTTAATCAAACCCTTACCTTCGTAATACCCACAGCCTCTGTACACCAGAGATTTACTCCTCAGAATTCATCTTTAGTATTCCTTTTTCACATATGAGCATCTTAATCCACGGTTGTAGCTTCAATAGAAATCTCCCCCTTGGTCCCTTGAAGAATTCTCTTTCAATGTCGTTGTAATGTTTAACCGTGTCAACAACAAACCCATTGATGTATCCCTCCAAAAATTTGTCTATCTACACATCAACAACCCTTGAATCGTTTGTGTTTACCTTTTTCAACTGTTGGATTAGTTCCAAAGTCTACCAATCAGGATCGACTTCCTGGAAATTATTCATCTGGAAAGTAAGTTGAGCCAACCATTCATATAGTACTATCAGAAATTCAGTGAAGAATATTTCATGAATATCAGAGTAGATATATCTTCCCAACCAGTCTTCTGTTGTCACTCTTAACTTCTAGTTCTCTTCTTTCACAAATTCTCAATATTTCTTTTCAAACCAATCATGTATCTATGGCTTCGTTGAATTCCACAGCATGTCCTCCTCTCCTTTGCGCCATGGTCCAGGAAATGGAACCATTTGTTGACACTCACTTGATATGTCTGAGGGATGCTGCAAGAACCAAGTTTCTTCAATGGGAAGAGGACTTCGCACTATATTTTACCCAATCACAACATTACCCAGAGACCCTAGTTCATAACCACACTATTAACCAGGTCTACTTATCATCATTATTAGAAACCATATAATCCCATATTTAGATCAACAAACACATCAAAATACATTAAATCAATAAGTACTACGATACTTTGCATCATTCACAGGTAAAGGAAAAACTTAGATATATCATATTCAGTCATTGCAGATTTATCCCAGAGAGTCTATCAACACATAACTTGCATTCAACACATCTCACATTATGCAGAGACAAGGTATTACAACCCATAGATCAAATATTCATTCCAATTTACTTCATAATATAAATTCTTCATAACGCCAATACCCGAAATAGACTGGTAAAAGAAAAAAATCATTTCTCAATCTATTGATTCTTCACCAAAAGACACATAGATCGATGAATTATTCCTTGATGATCTCTCTATATTTACAATCCTAATTCTATTTATAGGCTCACTAGGATGGTACAAAATGGTCCACTTGACCAATCTCTAACTAATTTAGCCAAAATATCTTGGTTTTTCGGTTTCTTCCTTCGCCACGGTTGACTTTTACCTTCGTCGATGTCCCTTTTGTCGATGGAGGTACCGCACTTTGCGTGATCCAACCCCTTTCCAACAAGATTACAACCCAAAACCCTTAACTATTATTGAATTACATGTTTTTTTAAATAAAACCCCAAAAAAATAAAATGGGTGTTTCCCCACACCTCCACATCATAGCTTGGCTCTACCCTCATGCCAATAATACAACACATACCCAAATTTATTATACTTTTTTTCTTTGAAAACTATGGGCCACACTAAACTTTGTCTAAGAATGTACAACATTATTCAAAGTGTCAACCTTCTCCAACACAAGTTTCTTATCTTCAGCTTTATCTCTCATAGATTAGTACTGAACATCAATATACGTTGTTTTTGAATGATAAGAAGGACTCTTTTCCATAAATATTTTGCTCTTGTTGTCGCATTCTAACCTTACAATTTTTTGTACAAACCCAATACTTGAATACAATATTTGAAACCATACAAATTATTTACTCACATGGGTTGATTCCATGTGTTCATATTCTATAGTTAAGAGTGGAACTGTAACTTGTCTCATACTTAGCTAATTGATAGCTCCTCCAAATGGGTTAAATGCATAACCATTTGTATATCTTTTGCAATAAAGATATCTAGCCCAATTTGTATCAACAAATACTTGTACATTTATCACTCTATCTAGTCCAAGTATTCCTTGGTATCATATTGCATAATCTATGGTGCCACGCAAATGCGTGAAGACCCTCTTTATAGTTTTCCAATGCTCCTTCCTTGGTTTTGACATCTATCTACTCAAAAATCCCACCGCATGGGAAATATCCTATCTATTGCATACTATTGCATACATCAAACTACCAAAATCAATATAATATGGAACTCATGACATGTCTTCTTCCTCTTCCCATGTCTTGGGAAATTCATCTAGAGATGAATTTAAACCTATGATAAGAGGGACCTTAACCATTTTACATTCCTACATACTAAACCTCTACAACATAGTCCTTTCTTGGAGCAAATCATAAACTCTGCAATCCTTTTCATCATGACCAACTGATCAGCAAAAGTTGTGGAAGAGATTAGTTTCTTTGGACACAACCTTCTGTAAGTATAGACATTCTTCTGGTCGATTCCCTCATTAGAGAGAATTTGAGGTCAAAAATGGGCTTCGAAAGGACCAAAATGTACTATAAAAATCAACCAATTACATTCTAGTAGATGACATCATCCCCCATGGTTGAGGTGGCATTGTATGAGTTAAGAATGCTTATTTGTCACATTTCTATGGTGGATGAAAACCCATAGTTAACCAAGGTAGTGGTACAAGTACTTTTAAGTCATAAAGTGAATTACTCATAATAAAAGTCATTTCACACTTTCTCATAAAATAATATTATTGTTATTTTCAAGTAAAGTACTCACAATTCACTTTCTCATAAAATAAAATTAATGTCATTTTCAAGTAAAGTACTCATAATTCATAAAAATGTATTTTCACATTTTTTAATAAAACAATATATTGTCATTTTCAAGTAAAGTACTCATAATTCATAAAAATTTATTTTCACATTTTTTAATAAAATAATATATTGTCATTTTCATGTTTTTTTTAATTTTAAATTATATATTCACTCAATTGCATTTAATATCATAATGTCAAACTAATATATATATATATAATCTTGTCCTTTTAAAATAAATTAAATTCATGAATGATATTTATATGAAAAAAATATGTTAGTTATGCATATAAATTAAATTCATTTTTGTTTAATTTTATTTACAAGTTCAAGACAAATAAATGCTAAAGGACAATAAATTTTTGGGAATTTACAATGAATCTTAGTCACACCATTGTAGAGTTATTTTATTAATTTTATTTATAGTCAATTTAGAAAAGTAACTCAACCATGGTTATTTATATTGTGCATAAAAAGTAATGTAGGAGGTGAGTTGTCATATATACCTACCCCATAAAACCCCTTACTCATTATATCTTTGTAGTACATCTCTTAGGAGGCCCATTTTTTACCTCAAATTCTCTCTAATGCTTGTTTGACAAATTTAGAACCAAAGCAATCCTTATTGACCCAATGGGTTCGGTGCTCCCAACTATAAGTATTTGCGGAATTCCAGAAACTGATCTTTGTGATGTCCTTCAGATTAACATCAACTGCACCATACTTCTTCGCAAACATATTTCCCCTTCTTAATATCTTGCAATTGGATAGTAAGGTTCACCAACTGTGACTGGATTTGGCTCATGCCAATCCCTGTTTCGTCGACTGGTGAAGCCTCCAACTTCATCGTGATATCCAGGGCTTCCGACTAAGATTCAATATTATGCTGCATCAACGAAATGAATATATGGGGTACCAAGGCTACGATGAACCATTCTTTGTTTTTCACATCACTAATTCTGAAGCTAACCTTGGCCGTTAGATTTTTGAATCGTTGATCGAAGTACCACACCAACTCATTGGGGAATTGGTTTATTTCCTTCAATTCGGTTATATATTTCTATTTTGATTTAGGTTTCTTGAATTCCTCTATCAATCCAATCCTAATTTGTTCTAGGGTGTTCTAGGGATGCCTCGTCGATACTTGTATGAATTTCATGTACCAGTCCAACGCTCGGCCCCAAAAGTTCATCGCTAGTTTTCCTTTCTTGATATCATGATCTTGTACTTTTTTTACCATCCACACTGCTTCACATAAGAACCAATATTTTCCAGAATCCTCAGTCCCATTACCCTGAAACAAGGGCAATTTTACGTTGTCACCCACCATCCTAGGGCTCCTCCCAGTGTTTGTTGATCCGCTACTACTATCGTTGTGCTAACATGAAGGAAATCCATGTGATGAACTTCTGCTTCTCCCTCCTAAAAATCTGTTTTTTAGGTACAAACCCAATGTTGATAGAACAAGTCATCCATAAATGGATAATTAATAATAATTGATAATGTGTAAGATGACTAATAATTACAATTGCTCTAGCTTATATAAGCATGTCTTGCACCTTTTCACCAAAGGGCATGACTATTGACTTTAATTATTCTTTACTAATAATAAATTAATATTAATTATATTTAATATTATTTTATTGTTACATTGCCCTCCCTTTAAGGGAATATTTGTACTCAAAGCCTATTTGACGACAATTATTATGTTTGATTTTTTATTGTAATGGTATCTCTCGATATTTTGTGTTTAGCCATTGCGACATTTGATGAAACGAGGCGATACGAGTTACGAATTCCCCAGAATAACTGTCGCATCGTCTCTTATGTGGTCCATCCCAAATCTATTTGATCACTTTGTGGTATGGGTTTTCTTGTTTGTTGTTTTGTATTTTGATTTGATGTTCTTGCTTGTCTAACATCATCTCTCCTTTGTGTGTGTTCATTTTGAGCATGTCGTTGGTCAAAATTATGTTTATAATTGGGGTGTCGATAAGGATTTCTTGTTGTTTGTTCTTCTGTTGTATTGACTTATTTTTTATCTGTGACAATGACTGAATTTACTTCCTCAACTTGATTTTTTTTCGAAAATTATGGATGCTTATTTCTGGATTTGCGCTACTTTGTTCTCAAGTAGATTGTTTTTACTGAATATTCTCGAACCTTTCGTCTTGCAACTTTTTTTCCTCTTTTAACTTCTTGATTCGTTCCTCTAGCTCTTGATTAAGATTCTTTAGGGACTGGTTTTCTTATTGCTTTTCTAGAATTCTTCCTTCGAGGTCTTCATTGGATTGTTCCTTCTTGTGACTGTTTCAGTTTTATAATATTCATAATTAATATTTTGTTATGATTTCGTAGTCGAAAAAGTTCTTTAGTATTGCTTGATAACACATTGTTGATTTTTGTAATTTCCAACTTATGTGTCTTCTTAATGTCATCATACTGTTGCCGGATTTTTTCCTTCTATTGTTGATGTTGACATAACTCGAATTCTTGATTTTCTCGCTTTCTCTGGACATGCTCCAACTCATTATCTTTTTCCATGATGAGTTTGTTTAAAATATTTATTTCTTCTTCTAACTCTTCATATCGTCCATTAGTTGATTCTTCATCTGTAGTTTGTGATAAGGGGACTATCACTAAGAAGTCCTGTAGCATTATTTTCTTCTTCTCATGGAAGAAGGTGATGCACTTCTTTTTTATATTGACGAAGAATGTTCCTAGTGTTTCCAACCAGCTATAACCCAACAATATGTCAATGATTTGGTCGTCTATAGCTGCGACGGTGAATTGAGTTGGAAAATGATAATCATCGATTTGTAATGGTAATTTTATTTGATCTTTGTTTGACTCATTGTTGATTGATTCTTGAACTTGTACTTAATTTGTGACGGCAGTGATTATAAAAGTTTCATTTTTGGATAGATAAATAGCGATGGAAATTGGACTTTCATAAAATATCCCATAAACTTTCAACATCACCATCAGCACTTTCATCGGAACCTTGAAAAATATTTTCTCTGCTTTATTAAAATACACCTCTTCCATTTTCTCTTTTGTCTTCTTTCCTAATTTTGATTTGTACTTTTTTCTTTTTCTTTTTTTTACTCTTCTTTTCCTTCGACTTTTTTTATAATTATTGTTATTATTAAAATTTAATAATAATAAATATATATTATATAGTTTGAAATAAATTTTGATAAAAACAATAATAATATAACAGTATTAATCTTATTATATATTATTTATTTTTATTAAATTTGTATTTATAATTTATATAAAGTTTAATGGAGTGGAGAGATGAAATTAGGGTTTAATAGGAATGATGAATGCGCAGAGGCACCACAATCTTGCGTGGGGTATGAGGGCAGAAGTGGAAGGATTATAGAAGACGTGGGAGCTACGAGGGAAGTGTGGAGAAGGTGGCTATGCAAGGAGGGAGGAGAGGCGTTGGAGCATGTACGAGCAGGAGTGGAAGCGTGGAGGCGACGAACAAGCACGGGAATGAGGGATCTGCGGAGTGCATGAGAGTGCAAAGAGGGAGGCACAGATGGAGGGAGCCGCAAGGACAAGCTGGAGGCACACAAAGAGGAATGGATCAAGAGATGGAAGGCGTGAAAGCGATATGTGTGGGAAGAGGAGGAAACAATGGGGACAAAAATAGGGAAGGATGAAGATAAGTGGAGCCAGTGGTGGTGGTGCATGGGTGGATGATTGGGGTGCAAGTGGATGTAGATGATGCAGGTGTGGACATGGGATTCTACAGATGGAGATGGGGTTGAAAATGGAGAAATGTATAGGGTGACCGTGATTATGGATGCAGTTGGGGGGATGGAGGAGGCAGGAGGGAGTAGGGTGTGAGCGCGAGGTGGTGAGAGCTGCAGGTGGAGTGTAGGTTGCACATGAGCAATTTTTTATGGAGTGGGGTGGTAGAAATTAGTGTGGGGATGTGGAAGTTTGAATGGCCACTGGCCAAAAATCTGGTCAATGACCAACTGGCTCATAATTTCTGAGATGATGGATACTACCCGATGATCAGTAAATCCCAATGAAAGGCTACTATAATACCACTGAAGCAGTAAAATCTGCTTTTTAGGTAAAAACCCAATGTAGATAGAATAAGTAATCCATAAATGGATAAGTAAGAATAATTAATAATGTGTAATATGATTAATAATTACAATTTCTTGGGCTTATATAATCTTGTCTTACACCTTTTCACCAAAGGGCATGACTATTGACTTTAACTATTATTTACTAATAATAAATTAATATTTATTATATTTAATATCAATTTATTTTTATTTTATTGTTGCATCGGCATGGTGCACAAAGCTATAGGTACATTGTAGCTTTGGGTTGTTCCTTCCTCAAGTTCGAGCGTATCCTAGTTGTTACCTTCATCACTATATGGTCGCATAGTCCCTTGTACTCCCTCTTGCAATTTCATGTTCCAGTCACACAAGGACTCTCCTCAGTCCTCCTCCTCTTTTATTTTCAAAATGTCACCCCACTTCGTTGGAAACGACACTCTTCTATGGATTCCATCATATTCTCATCATGACTCCCATCCATATACCCCATATCATTTCATCAAACCCTTACCTTCGCAGTACCCACAACATCCACACACCATGTCTTTAATCATTGAAATTCATCTTTAGTATTCATTTTTCACAGATGAGAATCTTAATCCATAGTTGTGGCATCAATAGAAATCTCCCACTTTGTCCCTTAAAGAATTATCTTTCAGTGTCGTTGTAAGATTTCACGATGTCAACAATGAACTCGATGATGTATCCCTCAAAAATGTTGTCTATCCACACATCGACAACCCTTAAATCTTTGTTGTTTACCATTTGCAACTGTTGGATTAGTTTTGAATTCACCGATTAGGTTCACATCCCTGGAAATTATTCTTCTGGAAAGTACATTTCCCAAACCATTCATACAATAATATCGTAAATTCAGCAAAGAATATTTCATGAATATCGGAGTAGATATATATTCCCAACCAGTATTTTTTCGTCACTCTTGGATTTTGGTTCTCTTCTTTCACAAATTCTCGGGATTTCTTTTCAAACCAATCCTAGATCTCTGGCTTCGTCAGATGCCACAACATGTCCTCCTCTCTTTCACACTATGGTCCTCCTCTCCTCTGCAACAGAACCATTTGTTGACACACACCTTTTGATAGGGTTCACTTCACATTGATCTCAACAACTACTGACACAAACTCCCTAAAAATCGGTGCAAAAAGGTTTTACCCTTTCCAACAACACCTGTGGAGAAGATGCAATCTCAACTCAGATGTCTGAGGTGGGGTTGTAGGAACCAAGTTTCTGCATTGGGAAGAGGACTTCGCATTATCTTTTACCCAATCACAACATTACCCAAAGGCCCTGGTTCATAACCGCACTATTAACTAGATCTACTTATCATCGTCATTAGCAATCATATCATCTTATATTTAGATCGACAAACACATCAACATACATTAAAAACGTAGATATAACATATGCATTCATCGCAGGTTTATCCTAGAGAGTCTATCAACACATAACTCACATTCAAAACATCTCACATTACGGAGAGACAATATATTACAAACAAGATATCAAAGGGTCGTTCCAATTTACTTCATAAGATAAAGTCTTCATAACGCCAATACCCAAAATAGACCGGTAAAAGAAAAAAATCATTTCTCATTCTATTCATTCTTCACCAAAAGACACATAGATCGATTCACTCTTCCTTGATGATCTCTCAATATTTACAATCCTAATTCTATTTATAGGCTTACTATGTCATTACAAAATGGTCCACTTGACCAATCTCTAACTAATTTAACCAAAATATCATGGTTTTTCGGTTTCTTCTTTCGCCACGGTTGACTTTTACCTTCATCGATGTCCTTTCTGTCAGTGGAGGTACCACACTTTGCGCACTCCAACCCCTTTCCAACAAGACTACAACCCCAAACCCTTAACTATGATTGAATTACATATTTTTTTAAATAAAACCCCAAAAAAATAAAATGGAGCGCTTCCCCACACCTCCACATCATAGCTTGGTTCTACCCTCAAGCCAATAATATAGCACATACCCAAATTTATTCTACTTGTTTTCTTTGCAAAACTATGAGCCGCACTCTAATTATATCACAAGTTCATGTCAACAATGTCTATAGATTATCTACATCAAGATAAATTTTCAATACTAACAAACTTTGTTTATGAGTCTACAACATTATTTAAAGTTTCAACCTTCTCCAACACCACTTTCTTATCTTCAACTTTATCTCTCATAGAGTATTACTGCACATTAATATACATTTTTTTAGAATGATAAGAAGGACTCTTTGCCATAAATATTTCGCTATGGTTGTCACAGTCTAACCTTACAATTTTTTGTACAAACCCAATACTTGAACACAATATTTGAAATGATACAAATTACTTACTTGCATGGGGGGATTCCATGTATTCATATTCTATAGTTAAGAGTGCAACTGTAACTTGTATCTTGCTCAGCTAATTGATAGCTCCTCCAAATAGGTTAAATGCATAACCACTTTTATATATTTTGTAATCAAGATCTCTATCCTAATTTGTATCAACAAATCCTTGTACATCTATCACTCTATCTAGTCTAGGTATTCCTTGGTATCATATTGCATAATCAATGGTGCCATGTAAATGCGTGAAGACCCTCTTTATAGTTTTCCAATGCACCTTCCTTATTTTTGACATATATCTGCTCAAAAATCCCACTACGTGGGAAATATCCTATTTATTGCATACTATTGCATACATCAAACTACCAAAATCACTAGAAGATGGAACTCATGGAATTCCTTCTTACTCTTCCCGTGTCTTTGGAAATTCATCTAGAGATAAATTTAAACCTACGAGAATAGGGACCTTAACCGGTTTACATTCCTACATACTAAATATCTACAATATAGTCTCAACATATATTATTTGATTCAACAAACATGTCTTCTTTGGATAATCTTTTTTAATCTCCATCCTCAAAATGAATTTATAAGCACCGAGATCATTCATTTCAAATTTGGAGGATAGCTACAATTTCACATCCTTGATGTTTCCAATCAACATCATGTCATTGACATACAACACTATTTTAACAAAGTGGTTACCAACATGCTTGGAATATACATGGTGGGAAAACTTTCTTCTCACAAAACCCAGCACAAGGATGTATGTGTCAAACATTTGGTGCCACCTCTAGGTGATTGCTTTAGACCATAAAGGGGATTTTTTAACTAGCAAACTAGATTTTTCCTCCCTTTCACCATAAATTTATTGTTCTTTCGTGAATATTTATTCTTCAAGATCCCCATGTAGTAATGTTGCATTCACATCCATCTTCTCCACTTCAAGATAAAAAGAAGCAACAATAGAAAAAATAAAAATTATAGAATTTAATTTAGTAATGGGAGAAAAGATTTCACCAAAATCAATTTCCTCTACTTGTGAATATCCCTTTTCTACTAAATAGGATTTGTACTTCTACACTTTACCTTTTTCATTCAACTTCTTCTTAAAATACCATTTACTACCATTATTTTTTCTTCTATCTTGCAACCCAACTAAATACCAAGCTTCATTTTTATCCAAGGCATCAATTTCTTCAACCATGGCCTTCTTTCAAATATTACTATCCTCTGATTCCATTGCTTCCCTATTAGTTCTAGGATCATCATCAGTAATTGATAAAGTAAAATAAGAATGAAAATCAAGTGGGGAATACCTTTCTTGTTTCCTTATTTCTAGAGATGATCATCTCCTCAAATATGGAGTATGAGGTTCTTCTTTCAAATCACCTTCTTCTATTAAGTCAAACTCTTCATCGTTCAAATAAAACTTTATTTTCCTTGGTTCCTTTTCATTTGTATAACTTCATATTTGGGAACATATCTAACCTATTTGGAAACAACATCCCAACTATAAACAATATTCTTATTAATTGGGTTCCAAAGTTTAAACCCTTTCACACCATCTTTATAACCAACAAAGATACGTTTTTCATCCTTATTATAATTCTTACTCCTTTTTTCCTTTGGAACATGTACATAATCATCACACACACATAAAATATATGTTTAAGAGAGGTTTTATTACTAGACAATTCCTCATGCATAGTTTTATAAAACAATGGTAATGTGGGTAGTCGATTTACCAAGTAACATGCAATATCCTCTACCTTTGCCCATAATTCTTGTCCTAACCCGAAACCATTGATATGATATTTTCCTTTTCCATCAACATCCTATTCATTCTTTATGGAACTCCAATATATTAAGGTGTGTATGGAGTATTCATCTACCTTGCTATTCCACATTTCTTATGTAATTCCTTGAATTCATTTTCCCGGACCTCTCCTTTATTATTTGTCCTCAACACCTTTGTTTTCTTCTTTATAAGACCCTTAAATTATTTAAAATTATCAAACACCTAATATTTATTCTAAATAAAATAAACTCCATATGTTCCTTGAGAAATCATCTATAAATGAAACATAATACATAGGTTTACCTAATGATGGAGTTGGTACATCTCCATTTACATAACTACATATTAATTCTAAATTTCACTTTGTTCTTATAGAACGAGATGCAAATATTACTCAATTTTATTTTACAAATATGCAATGTTCACATAACTTGAAATCTAGTGTGCAATCAAACATACCTTCAACCACAGCTTTACCTTGCAATACTCAAAGTCCCTTCTCACAAATATGTCTTGGTCATTAATTCCATAGCAGTGTGTTTTCTCCATAGATAGTAGGATTTTTGTCTCCTTTATTTCCACCCTTGGGAACAACAAAATTGTTACACCCATCGGTGATAATGCTTCCCAATATCTTTTACATATTTCCATTCTTGACTCCCCTCATCTGGACCATTGATCTTGAAACCATATTACATGTTTCTTTTGAAAAATAAGTATGTATGTATTCATCAACTATATTACTAATGGAAATCAAGTTTCTAGCTAACTAAGGGATATGACAAACCCCAAGGATAGTTCTAAACTCACATCCTTGATCATAAACTTAACTCTTCCACATCCTATGATTCTAGTCATCAAGTCATCTGCTAAGAAAAAATCACCTTCTTTATACTTATAATATTCACAAAACCATTCCCTATGAGGATTCATATCAAAATATGTGTCTGATTCAATCAACCATACATCACAATCTAAATTGGTACCTATAGAGGTCAGGTAGACATTCCCTCCTTTTGAATCGAGGTCTTCACCTCTATGGAAGGGGCATCATTATATCCCTTCACTTAATCAATATTTTTATATCTACAATCCTTCTTATAATGCTTAACTTTACCACACTTCCTCAAATAGTTTCTTAGATATTTAGATCTACCATTAGATTTAGATGTCCCCCCAGAAGACTTATTTGTATTCCTATGTTGGGTACCTACTTTAACAAACAACTAATCCATACTCTAACTATCCATGTTTTTCAACTCATTTCCTCTAATAACAAAGTGGCCACTATATCATCAAACTTCAATGTGGTTTGAGTAGCACTACCAATTGCTACAATCAGATTGTCCCAAGAATCTTGTAAAGAACATAATAATATTATACATCTATCTTCTTCCTCCATATTAATATCAACATAGAAAATTTGAATTACAAAGTATTAAAGACATTTAGATGATTTGGCACTAATTTACTATCATCCATCCTAAGATGATACAACTTATTTTGAAGAAAAAACTTGTTTAACATGGACTTCGAATGATACAAACTCCCTAAGTTATCCCACATATTCTATGTGTCATATTCTCCAACTACATTTAACAATCCCAAATCTAATAGGAAAATTCAAATCATACTTCTTGCCTTCCTTTCCAACTTCTTCTAATTTTTTTCCATAAAATTAGGTTGTGTACCTAGATCCACAACAATATATTGTTCCTAATCTACAAGAAGATATTCCATTTTGAGCTTCCATATCTCAAAATCTAACAATTAAATTTCTCAATATCAATTTTAGAACTACTTGTCGGTCCCTTTCAACACATGAATCACCACTACAAAGCTCCCACTAGATATAGATTTACCACAGACTCATGATAAACTTTCTCTATCAAACAAGCTAAACTCTTAGAAACAAAACCCTCCCCTTAAAGCCAATAATCAAGCTCGAATACCACATGTAAGTTTTAAACCTATGAGGTGAAGTACTGCATACATATTCTTAATCAAAATAGAGATTGAACAGTTTCACGTAATACTCTTAACCTTTTATGATACAATATTTATCTATCCCACAATATACAAAATCCGAATCCATTAAATCTCATTATATTACAACTCCAATCCCTTAACCAAGATTAAGCTGCACATTTTGTAAAAAAAATATCCCATAAAAAAAATTTGGGCACTGCCTTAAAGCCCCACATCATATGGTGACACTACCCTCATTCAAAGAATAAAAAACATACCTAAAAATTATCTCCTAGGGATTTATTATGTTATGGTATGAGGTTTTATTTGAGTCCCTTGATCCCTATATGCTAATTTTGCATCCTAAGGCTTGAGTTTCCTCCCTTGACCATTTTGAAGTTCTTGAAGAACTGTACTTGGTTCTCAAAATCTCTAGAATATTCTTTTATGGATTAATATCTAGGTTCCTCCCTTGACCATGTTGAGGGCCCTAAGCCCCTTTCCTAGTGCTCAAATCCTCTTAATGGAACTCATATGCCCTCTTTGAATCTAAATATCCCCTATACAAAATATGTGTGGTTGTTTGCAGCCTCCTTCATGTCCCTTTAACCCTAGGTATTGTATGTTTAGGGCCTAAGTCTTAATATTCATGCATTTATCATGTATAGAGCCATGAGACCTATATATGGTACTGATATTCCCACAAAGTATATGGTAGGGATACTCTTGGGAGATCGTGAGTGGATTTTTGGGAGTATTTTTTCCTTGGATGCATAGAATAATAGTTTAGGGATTAAGTCTTGGATTTCCACCTTCCACCATGTCAAAGACCCAAAACCCATACACGATTATTAAAACTTGTTAAAGGTGTTTGCATCCCCACTAAAATTCCAAGGATACCATTTATAGTTCAAGTGTGGTGCTTTGAGGCACCCTTCATGGTGTTGATGTATTTTTAACTTTGGAATGTATTCATATATGTATCTTATGTCTTGTAACCCGATGTTTATTCCGGGATGTATCTATTATGTAATTGAGTCATGTTGTCATGCCCCGATGTTCTAATAGGTAGGATCTATAATGTAAACAAGTAATGTCAAGTCATTGTGGGTAACCCTCCTAATTTCTAAGGGTTAAAGTCCCTACATTTATGGGGCACTAGGGTTATTAGACTCACTTAGTGAAGTCGGCCCTAGTAGGGTTTTAGTCATGTCGGGAAGCAGTATAAATAGAGAGGTGACTTCTCTATTTAGCACACATCTTATACACACTCAAGTGTAGTGCATAGTTGAGGAAGGAGAAGACACTGGGGCTAGATAAGAAAAAGGTTACTGTTTTGGGCTTTTCTATTTTGGTGTTGATTCTATCTCTAAGGAAGTTGCGGGGTTTTCTCCATTTATGGTTTCACCAAGGAAAAACATTGTGTTCATTGTCTCTTGTGTTTGATTGTTGTGCTTGTTATTCTCTCAGTTAAAGATCCTAATAATGCTAGCTTAATGTTGAAAAACTGACATGGTATCAGAGCTAACCTGAGAAGAAGACATTGTGCAACTGCGGGAACTAGGGCTTCCTAGTTTGTGGATCTTCCTCCATAGATTTTCAGCAAAATTAAGGTGGAATAACTCTCCTCCTTAGGGCACATCTTTCTGTCGAAGCAGAATCCAATTCTGAGGTTTTTCAGTTTTGGACCCAACATTGCTGTCGAAAATTAGGGCTTTTCACAGAAGAGGAATTTTTCAGTGAGCCCGGGCCTGGATTGATCTCATCCCCAAAATCGAAGTTAGGGATCAATTTCAAAGCAATTGGTTGGACAAAACTCCGGAAAAGAAAAACCCTAATTTTCTCCTGATCTGGCACTACAGGATTTTCAGCTCCAAATCTAGATCCAACATCTTGACCTGGTAAGATATAAATCTTTTGTATTTCCATTTGAGGTTCTCAGTTAAGATGTGTCATCATACCAAGCTTGAGGGAGCTAATAAATTTTGAGCCTGGAAGTATAGGATCTCCCTGGTCCTGGAAGAGAATGAGTTGGAATCCTACATCCATGAGGAGGTTCTAGTTCCAGAGGAAGATGAGGCTAAGGCCTTGCATAAGAAGAATTTGGTTATGGAAAAGAGGATACTTGCTAATTCTATCAAGGATCACCTTATCCCACAGGTGTCCTCTCTCAAGACACCTAAAGCTATGTTTGATTCCCTAACCAAATTGTTTTAATGGAAGAACATAAACCAGAAGATGACTCTAAGGAATCAACTGAAGAATGTGAAGATCTAGAATGCATAGACCATCATTCTTACTTCACAACGGTTTCTCAGATCAAGGAACAATTGGAAGCAGTAGATGAAGAAGTGGAGAATGCAGAATCTATGATGACCACCTTGAATGGTCTCCCTAGGGCATGGGACTCTTTCATTCAATGGATCTATGCTAGAAAGAAGTTAGTCAAGTTCAGCAGACTGTGGGAAGAATGTTCTCAAGAATAAGCTTGGATGGCAACTCGAGAAGAGAAGATGGGAAGTGAAGATCAATCTCTCACGGTACAATCCAAGAAACCCAAATCCAGCCATCACAAAAGTAAGTACTCTAATCATAGGAATAACTCTAGAAATCCTAGAGATAAGTCTAAGTACATTTGCTATACATGTGATGAAAGAGGACACTTTGATAGAGATTGTCCTAAGAATAAAAGTAGCTCTAACAAGAAGAAGGGAAACAAAAGAAGACATCATGCTCATGCTACAGAGGATGATGAACCTTCATCAAAGAGAACCAGATGTGAAAGTGAAGATTCTTCAAGTGAGGATGAATATGTTTTGATCTCCACTCTCACGGGAAACATTACTCATGGAAGTGATGATTGGCTTATGGATAGTGGGGCTTCCAAACATATGACTGGATTCAAGGAATCCTTTGTGAAACTTTCAGAACATGAATCACCTCACAAGGTGAAGCTAGGAGATGACTACCAATATCCAATAAAAGGTAGTGGGGAATCTTCCTATAAGCTAGACTCTGGAAAGTATATAACAATGAAGGAAGTTTTGTTTGTGCCAAGACTCAAGAAGAACCTTGTCTCCATATCAGCATTAGATGCAAAAGGAATGAGGGTTGCATTCATAGATGGTCAAGTCGTCATGTGGCCAAAAGGAAAGACTATTGATGATGCAATAGTGATTGGTGAACAAGAAGGAGGTTTGTACAAATTGAAGGGCCATCCAGAACAAGCCTTGGTCCATGACGTGGTAGAGACAAATGAACTATGGCATAGAAGGCTTGCACATGTGCATTACAGAGCACTACCTCTTGCAAGCAAAGTTATTGAAGGTCTTCCAGAAATACAAGCAAAACATGATGGGGTCTGCAAAGGATGTGTGAAAGGAAAGAACACAAAGAAGACATTTCCAAGTTG
>LPNX010478821.1:159068-258764 GCA_001517045.1 Pseudotsuga menziesii | reverse complement strand
AAAAGGAATCTTGGAAATCATCCACTCCGATGTATGCGGTCCTATGTCATCAAGCTCACTAAGCAGGTATGCATATTATGTTTCTTTTATTGATGACTTTTCTAGGAATACATGGGTTTACTTCATGAAGAACAAAGACGAAGTACTCAGCAAGTTCAAGGAATTCAAAGCCTTGATCGAGAATCACACTGAAAACAAGATCAAGACTTTTCGATCAAATAATGGCGGAGAATTCACTTTGAATGAATTCAAAGAGCTATGTAAAGAATTAGGGATTAAGAGGGAGTTTTCCACTCCTTATAATCCACAATAGAATGGGATTGCGGAATGGAAGAACAAAACTATCATGGAAGCTGCAAGAGCTATGCTTCATCATCAAGATCTTCCTATGCATCTTTGGGCGGAAGCTACCAGAACAACTGTGTATGTACAGAACCGTAATCCACATAGAGTACTTGAGAACAAGATTCCTGAAGAAGTCTTCTTTGGCAAGAAACCAGAAGTCAGCCATCTCAGAATATTCAGCTGTCCTGTGTACATACACATTCCAAAAGAGAAGAGAACAAAATTAGATCCTTCAGGAAAGAAGGGTATATTTGTGGGATACTCTGATAGCTCAAAATATTACAAAATCTATTTCCCATGATACAAGAAGATTGACATCACCAGGGATGTGACATTTGATGAAGACACAGCTTACAACAAATCCAAAAAGAGACCTGCTGAAGAACCTGAAGAAGCAGAAGCACCCAAAATTCATGATACAACCATGAAGAAAGAAACTCAAGAAGAAGATTGAGAATTTGAAGAACCACAAAGATCTATAGATCCACCTCTGGAGAAGAATCCTCATAAGAGGAAACTTGCTTGGGTATGTGAAATTATCCAAGGTACGGAAAGATATGGGGCTCTAGAAGAGAATCACAGAGAAAGAAAGAGGACCATATCCTGCTACGGGTATGTAGCTTTACTATGTGATTTCATTGATAAAGAACCTTCCAGTTATGAAGAAGCGACAAAATGGAAAGAATGGAAGGATGCTATGATCGAAGAATATCAATCGATCATGAAGAATGATGTTTAGGATGTTGTCCCAAGACTAGAAGGGAAGTCAGTTGTGACTTCCAAATGGATCTACAAGATCAAGCATGTTGCGGATGATAGCATTGAAAAATATAAAGCAATATTTGTGGCTCGGTGTTTCTCTGAGAAAGAAGGAATAGATTATGAAGAAACCTTTGCACCTGTAGCCAAATACACTTCCATCAGATCAGTACTAGCTCTAGCTGCAGTGATGAAATGGAAGATACACCAGATAGATGCCAAGGCTGCCTTCTTGAATGGTGCAATGGAAGAGGAAGTGTATGTAGAACAACGACTCGGTTTTGAGACACATGACAGGGAGTCTCATGTGTGCAGATTGAAGAAAAACCTGTCCGGTTTGAAACAAGGACCTAGGACTTGGTACAGCAGAATTGACATCTTTCTATCTAGTTTGGGCTTTACCAAGAGTAAAGCAAATTCCAACCTGTACTACAAGGTTAAAGATCGCAACCCAATGATGCTCCTACTATATGTAGATGATCTGTTTGTGACAGGTATAGATGGGTTGATTGCTGATACGAGGAGAAAGCTTGCTGCTGAGTTTGAAATGAAGGACTTGGGTATGATGCATTATTTCCTAGGCATGGAGGTGTGGCAGAGTGTAGATGGAATCTTCCTTGGACAAGGGAAGTATGCAATAGAGATCCTGAAGAGGTTTGGGATGATGGACTACAAATCCATGGCCACACATATGGCATCGAACCTGAAGCTATTGAGCGATGCTTCATCAAATTCTGTTGATGCTATGATGTATCATCAGATGATTGGGTCCTTTATGTACCTGATGAACACGATACCAGACATTTTCTTTGCTGTGAACACCTTAAGCCAATTCTTGACAGGTCCGAGAAATGTTCACTTGATTGCTGCAAAGCATATTCTGAGGTACCTTAGCGGTATAGTTGATTATGGGCTCAAGTATGAGTTGAATCAGAAGATTAACCTGGAGGGTTATGTTGATTCAAATTGGGCAGGCAGTGCCATCGATAGGAAAATCACTTCATGATGTTGCTTCAGTATGGGATCAGGTGTGATCTCTTGGTTTAGCAGGAAGCAATCCTGTGTGGAACTGAGTATAGCTGAAGCAGAGTATGTTGCAGCTTGTTCAGCTAGTTGTGAGGTAGTATGGCGGAGGAAGCTACTGTCTGATTTATTTGATCTCCAGTTGGATGCTACTTATATACATTGTGACAACCAGAGTTGCGTGAATTTGTCAGAGAATCCAGTGTTCCATGACAATTCGAAGTATACGAGATCAAGTATCACTATATCAGGGATATGGTGCAGAGGGGAGCAGTGAAGCTCCAATATGTTGCAAGAAACGATTAGATAGTTGATGTGTTGAAGAAGCCATTGGCTAGGGTGAAGTTTGAGTACCTGAGGGAGAAGCTTGGTGTTCTCCAGATCAAGGTTCCCTCCAAAGGGAAGTGATGATTCCATGAGACATTCTGACATGGGAGAGGATTAAGTTCCTTCCATGGTCATATGTAAGGGTTGAGCCATTCTGTCATGGTGAGAGGATTTGGTTCCTTACATGTCAAATATGAGTGTTGATCCATTCTAATGCGACTGTAGGATTGGTTCCTAAGTGATTAGATATGAGTGTTGTTTCCATTCTGGGAATGGAGGTGCTTGGTCAGTTACCAGGAAAACTCAGTATAGGACTGAGAATCCATTCTGATGTGAAAGACAGATGTGTTCCCACTTGATCAGATGTAAGGCCTAAACCATTCTATCATCGCTAAAGGATTAGGTTCCTCCCATGTCATATGTGAGTGTTGGCCATTCTGACGAGTAGGTCAGATGTAAGGGCAACTTCCATTCTGAAAATGGAGGCACCTGGTCAGTTACCAGGTAGCTCAATTTAGGACTGTGGGCCATTCTAATGCGATGGTAGGATTAGTTGCTCCATGATCATATGTGATTGCATTCCCTCCCGATGTGGTGCTTTCAAGAATGGTCAGATATAAGTGCAGATCCCTTTCGATGTGGTGCTTTCGATCATGGTTGATTGTAAGTGCTGAGCCCTTTCGATGCGGTGCTTTCGAGCATGGTCGACTGTAAGTGTTAATCCTTTCCAATGCGTTGTCCTCGAACATGGTCGGATGTAAGTGCAGATCCTTCTCGATGTAGTGTGCTTACACATGATCGGATACAAGTGCTGAGCCATTCTGGTGCGATGTGTTTACACATGGTCAGATGTGAGTACTGGACCTTTCTGATAGGATGAGGTCAGATGTGAATGCTGGGCATGCCTTTCTGACAAGATGAGGTCAGATGTAAGAGTCGGGTGGGCCATTCTGACTTAAGTGTCAGATATAAGTGCTAATGAAGACCTACATGAAGATTAGGCCTACAGGATTGACTCTGTAGAACTTCCTGTGATGAGAAGAATCGAGATAGCATGACGATCTAGACTTGATGATGATCCAAATCAAGTGATATAGATGTGATGATCTTGACTTGATGACGATCCAGATCAAGTAATGATCCAGTTGTGATGATGATCCAGACTCAATGATGATCTAGATCAAGTGATGATCCAGATGTGATGATGATATAGACTTGATGACAATCCAGATCGAGTGATGATCCCGCAGTGATGAGCCAGTAGTCATGATGATGTAGATCCCGTGATGAAGAATACTTGAAGACAAAGAAGACTCAAATACGAAGAAGACAAAAAAGACGAAAAAGACTTGAAGACTAAGAAGACTTGAAGATGAAGATGATGAGATGATCTAGTTGATGCAGAGAAGAAGACTAGTGCTGAAAATTGTGTTAAAAGAATACATNTATTTGTAACTTCGGAATGTATTCATCTATGTATCTTATGTCTTGTAACCCGATGTTTATTCCGGGATGTATCTATTATGTAATTGAGTCATGTTTTCATGCCCCAATGTTTCTATCGAGAGGATTTATAATGTAAACAAGTCATGTCAAGTCATTGTGGGTAACCCTCCTATTGTCTAAGGGTTAAAGTCCCCACAGTTCCAGGGCACTAAGGTTATTAGACTCACTTAGTGAAGTCGTCCCTAGTAGGGTTTTAGTCATGCCGAGAAGCAGTATAAATAGAGAGGTGACTTCTCTATTTAGCACACATCTTATACACACTCAAGTGTAGCGCATAGTTGAGGAAAGAGAAGACACTGGGGCTAGATAAGAAGAAGGTTACTGCTGTCGAGAGATCACTTATTGTTTTGGGATTTTCCTTTTGGTGCTGATTCTATCTCTGAGGAAGTTGCGGGGTTTTCTCCATTTATGGTTTTCTCGAGGAAAAACACTGTGTTCATTGTCTCTTCTGTTTGATTGTTGTGCTTGTTATTCTCTCCGCTAAATATCCTAATAATGCTAGCTTAATGTTGAAAAAGTAACACATGGAATTGGATGTCTCAAAGATTCCTTTAGGACCCAAGGCATTGAATTCTTCCCTTAATCATGTATAGGGAATTGAGACCCATAACTATTACTTTAAAAAACCTAATGAAACATCTTTATCATGCTCCAAGGATACCCTCAAGAGGAAATTTGGATTGGTTTGAGGTGTAATTCCTTTCCCTTAATTCCTAGAATATTCCTTTAAGGCTTAAGGCCTAGATTTCCTCCCGAAAATGTGTGAAAGGCCTCAAGATCCATACCTATTTCTCAGAAAATGTTAATAACACCCATACCACCACTTACATGAGAACGATTCCCTATAGAGGTAATGTGTGGTGGTTCAAGGTGTCATTATTGTCCCCTAATGACTAGAACTTCCTTTAGGGAATAACACACTAGATTCCTCCCTTCATCATGTTTAGGGCCCTAATACCAATACTTGCTATTGAAAACCTCCTAATGGAACCAATATTCCAACTCAAACACCAAGGATACCCTAGAAATATGCTTAATGGTATTTTGATGCATTGTTCTTATCCCAAGATGCGTATAAGTTTCCCCTAGGGAATAAGGCCTAAGTTATCTCCATAACAATGTCCATATCCTCGATACCCATATCTAGTGTTGGAAAACTCTTAATAGTGCATATGTCACCACTTGAAGACCAAAAATCAATTTGACGAGTCATTTGTAATGTTTCAAGGCCTCACATGAACCTTGAACCTTACAAGATGCATTTAGATCCCAACATTTGAGTTCTATCTGGTGACCAGAACACCCATACCTAGTTCTAAAAAACTTATAATGATATCTATATCTCACTTAGATTCCAAGGATATCCTTATGATATAATTTGTGGTGATTCAAGGTGTTTTTTTTTCCTTTGATACCACGATTCCAAGAATATTTCTTTAGGTCCTAAATCGTAGTCTTCCTCCCATAACCATGTCTACCCCCATAACATATCCCTAGTGCTAATAAATTCTAATGTAGCCTATATCCCCTTCCAAAAGAAAAACATTCAAAAATAGGTCCTAGCTGGTGGTTTAAGGTCTCATTCATAGTCCTCAAGAATTAGACACTACCTTTAGGGGTAAGGTTCAAGTTTCCTCCTTGAAACATGGTTAAGACATTGAGATTCATACTTAGTAGTGAAAGCATCCTAATTATATAGGTTAGGTGTGGTGGTTTGAGACATTGGTACCCATACCTAATGATCAAAACCTCATAACATATTTGATATCCACCCTTAAAGGGTAATGATACCCTTAAGAAGTCATGCCTAATGGTTTGAGGTGTATTCTTGGACCTTAATCCATCAAACCTTTTTTTAAGGATTAAAGCACAATTTCCTTTCTCAACCATGTCCAAAAGATTGAGACCAATACCATTACTCAAAACCTCCTTATGTGAGTTATATCTCAACTTGAAGTTAATAGATACACCTAGTAGATCATACATGGTGGTTCTAGATGTGATTTTGGGTCCTTTATTCCTAGAATAGTCCTTTAAGGCTTAAATCCTATGTATCATCCCCATTTTAGGTCAAGGGACTCAAGACCCATGCCTAGAAGTCAAAACATCCTTATGGCAATTTTATCCCCACACTTAGGACAAGGATTCCCTCAAGAGGTCCTTTGTTGTGTTTTAAGGAATGTTATTTTCCCTTGATGATTAGAGGCTTCCTTTAGGGCTTGATGTTGGGGTTTCCTCCCTAAACGATGTTTTTGGCCCCAAGACCCATGCCCAATTCAAAAAACCTCCCAATTTCCCCATATCACTATTATAAGGTGAAGTATCCCCTTGAGAGTTTGTGTGTTGTGATTTGATGCATCATTCTTAGCCCTAGCTGCATAGAAACTTCATTTACTACCTAAGGAATGGGTTTCCTCTATACACCATGTCAAGGGATCCTATACTCACCTTTGGTGATAAAAATATCCTATTTGTGTCTATATCAACACACATATGATAATAATACCCTCGAAAGTCTATATGTGGTGATTCAAAATGACGATTAGATCCTAAAGTAAAGGTTCTCTCCCTCGATAATGTTTAAGTCATAAGAACCATACCTAGTGGTCAAAATATTATAATCTCATTAATTAAATGTTGATATAAATCACTTTTAACGCCACCTTTACAATAACTTGAGAAATTCGAGTGATGAACTATTTTTCAATGTTGATTTCATAATGAACATTCGTTTATTTATTTATTTATTTATTTATTTATTTACTTGAAGCAATTTTAAAAGATAAATAATTTAAATGATATATTTAAAAACTAAATATTTATGTAATTTTGAAACGCACATTTATTTGTTTGACTAATATAAATAATTGAATTATATTTTAATAAAATATTTATTTTTGTGAATTTATGCTTTAGGAAGCAAACCTTCATTTGTTTTAATAATATAAAAAGTAATTCAATTGAGTTATTTACTTAATAATAATAATAATAAATGTGAGTTTCTTCATGTTTATCATGCAAACCCTTCTACTATTACATCTTATGTGTACATCTTAGCACAACTTTATTGTATTTAGCACTATAGCATCCATCGTTTTTCTTAACATGTATTATGGTATACTCCATTTTCAATAACGTTGACAAATATTACCAGCATTTTAACACAACATAATTATATAAATAGTAGTTGATAACACTACTCTATCACCAGTCAAGTTTTGGTAGAGAAAACGGTCAAGACGGGTTTCGTTTTGTAAGGTGGTTTGAGTTAAAAACCCGTTGTTTTTGGGAGGCAACATCTAAATCCAATCATGCTAAGAGTTGGTGCAAGGCAAGCCAAGTGCGATCCCCGGGTGATTTTGACAGCTTATATACCCTCGGTTTATAGTTTCTCATACCAAAGGATAGCCCAGCAAGTCAAAGGACATTGCAGCAAAGAAAAAAAACATTACTCTAACACCACATAATATAAATGGTTCTTACTCGTGATGCTAAAAGATCGTTTTTTGTTGTGTGAATTGGAAGTCCTTGAATACATTTCTAGTTTAATACCTATGAATTAACAATAATTTGTTCATATTATCTAATACGTTTCTGGTTTAATACCTATGAATTAATTGTACTTTGTTCATTTTGATGTTGTTAATTAGGAAATTAATTATTATTTAGCATACTTAATGATATCCCTGGATTCGTAGCCAATTAGGTATCGTGGTGTCTTAATTTCATTAAACATGTAAATGTTGCATGTACTATTATTAACCAAAATCTTTAAATCATATATTAATATGGAACCTAACCAAGAAAAATGTGTACACATGGTACGTAAACTACTCTTGTCAACCCAGAAAGTTGTAGGAGGAAAATGATGCAGTTTTGACAATATAGGGTGAACAATAGGCAAAGGGATAAAAGAATAAAGTTTGAAATGAATTGTTGGTCCTAATAATCTGATGATGTGGGAAGATACCACAACATGAGAAAATTTTCTCCCAAAGGTTTGAAAAAACAAAATTTTGATTAAATTTTACTAAGAGAAAACAATATTTTATAGTTTTACTTGAGTAAAAATATCTCAACAAACTAAGAGATAAGATTCTGAAGAATACCAAGTGCTTGTTGTTATGGATAATAACAATTGAGTATAATAATAGAGCTGGTTGTTATGGATAGGAAACATTTTAACTACTCCATGAGAATAGGAAAAAAATGATATGTCAAACAAAATCCACAATAATAAACACATCATACAAATAATAATATGAGACCAATATATATTATAAAAACAAACCATATGCTCAAATGAATTACTACAAACCCCAATCATTCCTTCTAATAAGAGAAGCATTGACTTCAAATGATTTGCAAGGAATGGAAGTCAACACAAGAATAATATTTTTGTCATGATACATGTTGAAGACATCATTGATGCTCAATTGCTTTAAAACATGATAAAGGAAAGAATCCTAAAGGGAATATTCAAGTGATTTATAGTGTCGAATTTGTTTGTAACCCAATGCAAAGAGGCTATCGAACCAAGCATGGAGAGAACTTTGTGGCAAGTGAGACAATGAAGTTTGTAGAAAGTCCTCCTGATGTGGTATCTTGAAGAAACTAAGATTGATGAGAGAAAAAATAAAATGTTGAAGGATTAGGTCCACATGAGTCCTATGAAACTACTAAATGAACTTAGGATTGCACATTTGGAACATGATGATGTTGTGGAAGGTTGTCAAACAAAATTCAAAGAATGATTTTTAACTATACAATAAACTTGATGTGGTAGTTCAAGTGTTTTGTGGATAAGATATTGAGAATTGTATTTATGCAGTGAGTAAATTTTATTGAACACATCATATCGTGATTTACTATCATACTAATAAGGACAACCAAGAAATAGGCAACAACAATCCATATCAATCACATCACAAGTGACTTTATCCACAAATTTAGGATCAAATGCAAATGAGACAATACATGTGTGTGTGATCCTAGAAGATGAACCATAAGGATGAGGAAGAGGGTTCATATCCAATTGAAATTTATTGAAAATGGACTTGGTAATCAAGTTCTATTGGGAACCATTGTCAAAGAAACAAGTAGTGGAGAAATCACGGGAGAGATGTGCACGTATGATATACAAATTATCTTGAAATTTTGGGGGAGTGGAGTGATGTAGTAATGTGAATTTATTGAGTACCCTTAACTCTTCATAAATTGATTTCACCAAAGACCTCATTAGGAGCATCATCATCTTCCTTATCGATAGATTTTACAATCAGAACTTTCTTCTTCAATTGAAAACAATTGGATTTATCATGTCATTGTTTCTTAAAATACTAATAAAAACTTAGCAGAAGCATAAGAAGAAGAAGAATATTGAGAGAAATATTACGATCTTGTAGTAGCGAGAGATGCAGACTTTGATGGTGTTGACATGGAAACACTAGGGGAGGATGAACGTTGTCGAATTTTATGTTGATAAAAAAACTTGTATTCAGCCAATTGTGCTTGATTATATGCAACATCAATGTTGGAAATCTTCATGTACTTTATTTCTTGGTATAGATGTTCTTGTAGGCCACTTTGGAATTTGAGAACAATTTTGCCATCATAATCAATGGTGATGAGAAGAATGTGCAACTTTTTGAATTGATAAATGTATTCTTGTGCCATTATAATGAAGTCTTGACGCAAATGAAACCACTTGAAATACATGTCATGTTTATAACGGGAAGGGTAGAAGACGAGAATAAGCACTTCTACAAGTCTAGACCAACTAGTAATTGGCTTCTGATTAGCAGCACATTCAAGAACTAGCATCTTCGACAAGACCTATGAGATTTGACTTGGTGAATTGAACCTTGTTGTCATCAAGGATCACATTGTACTTGAACCAAGGGTTCATATCTAAAATATAGCTATCAAACACTTAAGGATTGTGTGATCAATCATAGATCGGAACCTTGCATTTCGTATGTTGGGAAGATTATTTACTCTCAAAGAAATTTGCTAACCTTCTTGGGTGACGAAGTGGTGATATTGGTGATTTATTCCATCCTTTTGGCAAGCGTTGTTGTTTTCATAGATCAGGTGGCCATCGTTGAAGCTGAGACAAGATGAGAAGATGGAAACTAACACAATCTTTAGAAACTCCAAATGACTTAAAATGATTAGAATTGAAATCTTCAATCAATTTTAAAACTAACTGTAGCAATATGACCAAAGAACATTTATACTATGCTAACCAATACCTCTAACACCTTTTCTCATTATCCTTGAAAGGATTTGAACCAAAGTATTATGATTACAACCAAATGGTATCTATGTTCTTATCCTTTGAATTACTTTTATGGAATAAGTAGGTTATAATGAAATGAATTTCATGAAAATAAGAGCCAAGGACCTCATACTCCACCTATCATGCATATTCTCATGTATTGAAGAATATGGACCAAGTGAGTAGTTAAAAGAAGTGATTGTTGTAGATCCACATATGTATAGAATGGGTAAGTTTTTTTTTCCACATGCACACCGGAAGCACCAAACAAGTAATTCCTCCTCTTAATCGTGGAGAATAGAATTGCAGAGATGATCAGATCAATTATGTCATGTTGTGCAAACTCACTGGTAAAGTCTATGCCGATGCCTTCAACAAAAATTTGATTTCTCTCAGGATTTGCATGATTACGTTATTCGATTTCTCTTAGGATTTGCATGGCAAGGTATTAGTGTTGTTACAGTCACATATCCAAGAGGTTACAAGTACGTAGACTGTGTGTAGATTGAGCAACGAGATCTTTATCTGCTTGTATTTTGGAGGGGGATAAGGATAGATGTGGATCTACATTTAGATAAGATCCATGATTTGAGCATAATACATATATCTTTAGTGACATTATAGATTAATAAAATTCCTGTGCACTCGCTTCAGCCTCTAGCCTTCTATATGTATCATCAACTAGGGTGAGAATTGGAATTGGAACTAAAGTAATTAGGATGTTGATCAATTACACTCGCTTCTGCCACTCTTGTCTCCAATGTTTTTCTCATCTATGCCCTTTCTTATGAGGATTCTGGATTCCTTATGATATTTTTGGTTTATCAATGCACTATGGATTTTGGAACCATGGTTCAAGCTCGATCTAAGACTGGATCAATGGATTGTTGTAGAATGTCACGTACAAAAATTAAAGAGTAGAGTCTAAGTGTATGTGAACACACCCTTTATAGGATCGTTTATCACCAAGAGCCAAAACTAGGCTGTAAAAATATCTCAAACAAACAAAATGGGATAGAAATGAGCCCTAATCCCAAGAGGATACGAACGGTTTCTTATATAAATGACTTGGAAAGATCCCACAACATTTGAGAGTGAGAGTTCTACAGGAAGGATCTAAAAAAACGAATCTCTGACTGAATTTCATTAAAATAGAACAAGTTTTTATTGTTGGAATATTGGATAATACTGACTGAATATTGGATAATACATTAAACATTACAAATTTATCGTGGAATCCCAATTGGGTAAACCACCAATACTTCCTATTGCTGCAAAATTATATTTACAAATAGTTTTTTCATGCTCCTACAAACAAGGATGGTACTACACCCTATTTACCATCAATTACTAGTAGGAGGCTACGCTCCTGTGTTTTATCAAATGTTTCTAAAAAGATGCTACAACACCCTGTTTCCCAGCTACCACTAGAAGGAGGCTACGACCCCCTTACAGGAATGTAGCCTACCCTAGCACCACCCTGCCACCCTAGTATGTTGATTCGATCTCTGACTACTCTACACGAATGCATCTACCAATTGAATGTACAGAGACACTTATTTTAAGATTTAAATCTTTGTTTAATACCCTAAAAAATGTATCTCTTCATCTAACAGCCATGTATCTTCATCATTACTCTTCACAGATGAAAACTAATTCGAAATTACTTCTTTGTTAATTCTATTTAGATTTATCGGTCATGATCTTTCGTAATTAATTTTCCGCAATGACCGTTCTGTAAATAAATTTCCACAAATAACTTTCTACAACTACCTTTCCTCAATTAACCTTCACCGTTATGTATTTACCTTTCCGCAATATTATTTTTTCGCAACTACCTTTCCACAATTTGTGGGAACTCATTCCTTCTGCAATTATGGATTGCGGGTTGTAGGTGTGCATTTTGAATTCTTTGAAAATAAATTCCACAATTCATCTTCCGCAAGACTTCTTCTGCACTTTGCGGATTGCATATTGTGCATTATTTCCGCATTGTGGATTGCAGATCTGCATTTCAACTTTTCTTGAAATTTCTTCCATAGTTCATATTCCATAAATCCAGTGAATTGTCTATCGCTTTGCATAATATTCCTTGTCCGTTGATCATTTATCAAACACCGAACTTCACTTTGGCGCTCTGAAATGTTATTTTCCATGCACATTTACTTTGCAGATCCTTTTCCTATCGTTGATCTATTCTCTTGATATAATCTGAGTCATCCAACCTTTGCTAAATAATTTTATTGCAACTCCACGACCTTGCGTCGATTAATCAAAGGATCTATCAATCAATTTATCTTGATTGGAATTGATCCCCTCAACAGATCCTCTCATTTTTCTTTCCATCCTCATCACATATGCCATCGCTTTCCCTACCATTGTGTCATCACTTATTCCTTTGTAATTACTGAACTCCTTTTGAAATCAATGACAACTTCATTTGACATTCTCTCCCTTTGGCATTGATGGAAACATTATATCATTCTCCCCCTTTGACATCGATGACAAAGGTTTCCTTCTAATAGCTCCCCCTGTCGACATATTTCCCACTAACATGTTGATTTTTCTTCCTCTTCCCCCTCTTTACTGTAAGGATATTACTCCTAAGATGATTAAATGCCTCTTTGGGCAGTGGCTTAGTTAATATATCAACAATATGTTCTTTGGTATTAATATATTCCAATCTGACCACTTTTGAGACACTTGATCTCTTAGAAAGTGATATTTTATCGGTGTGTGTTTTGTTTTGGAGTGCATGAAAACATTTTTTGATATGCTTAAGGCACTTGTATTGTCACAATTTATTACTATTGGATGCTCATACTTCACAAGTAAGTCTTCTAATGGCTGCTTCATCCAAATGACTGAGTACAACATGATGCAGCAATAATATATTCAGCCTCTGTTGTAGATAGTGCTATGGAAGATTGTTTCTTTTTTAACCATGATACCAAACAAATTCCCAAAAAGAATGTTGCTCCACTGGTACTCTTTAGCTCATCAAAACTTTCTTCCCAATCTGCATCATTGAATGCTTTTAAAGTGAATTCTTGGCATTTTGGGTACCATAAACCATAATTTACATTTCCTTTTACATATCTAAAGATTAGTTTTACTGCATCCACGTGTGTTTCTTTGGGAGCTGATTGAAATCTAGCAACCAATCCTATAACTTGCATTACATCTGGTCTTGTAGTTGTTACATGTAGCATACTGCATATCATAGATCTAAACATGGTATGATCCACTTCTAAGGACTCATTATTTTTTCTTAGTTTACAACCAGTGATCATAGGAGTATTCATAGGCTTGGAGTCTTCCATACTAAAAATTTTAAGCATATCTTTGGTGTACTTGGTTTGAGAAATGAAGATTCCTTTGTCATTCTAATAGACTTGTAATCCCAAGAATAATGTTAATTCACCCACATTGACATTTCAAATTCCTTCTTCATTTCAGAAGCAAAGTTTCCACTTAGAATTTGCAGATTGCTTCCAAATATGATATCATCCACAAACAATAACAATGATCATATTATTATTTTCAATCTTTATGTAGATATTACTATCAGTGTCTCCTATTTTATACCCTTGTTGCTTCAAGTAGTTATCTAGCCTTGAAAACCATGCTCTTGGGGCTTGCTTGACACCATCGAGTGCCTTTTTTAGTTTGCAAACATAGTCTCTATTCTTTGATAAGAGAAAACATTCAGGTTGTTCAATATAGAATTCCTCTTCTAGTTTCCCATTTAAAAATGCAGACTTGACATCCATCTGATATACTGTGAAGTTTTTATAACATGAAAATGCCAAAAACATTATGATTGCTTCAAATATTACTACAAGTGCAAAGGTTTCTTCAAAATCAATACCTTCCACTTGAGAATATCATTTACATACTAACATTTCTTTGTTTCTTATCACTTTGTCATTTTCATTTAACTTGTTTTTGAATACCCACTTGGTTCCTACAATATTCTTGTTTTCAAGTCTTGGATCTAGTTCCCAAGTTTGATTCTTCTCAATTTGATCCAACTCTTCATTCATGGATTTGATCCAATCATCATTTTTTCTAGCTTCTACAAATTTCTTATCTTCCACCACGGATAGTAAGACTTGTTCATTAAATAGTAGTTTCCTTCTTGTACTAACTCCAGCATCTTTGTCACATATGATTTGTGTCTCGAGATGATTCTTTTGTATTTTCCTAGATGGATATTTTGTATCAGATCTTGGAGAGTGTTCATCTCAAATTTCCTGTGAGTCTTAGTTTTCTACTCTTTCTTCCTCTTCTTGTGAACTTTATTCTTTTTGTTTATCATCTATTTATTCATCATCAGTTTCTTCAACATCCTCACTCTCTTGGATTTGTATTCTTCTTGACTTAGTATCATCAACAGTTACATTTTCACTTTCTACGATTTTGTGTGACTTTATATTCTAACATATGTATGCCCTTTTGGTGGAACAATATCCAAGAAATATGCCTTCATCTGTTCTAGAGTAAAACATCCCTAGATTATCATCTTCTCTTTTTATGTAGCATTAACTTCCAAAGACTCTAAAATATTTAACTGAAGTTGGTCTTCCAAACCATAACTCATAAGGATTCTTGTCACTATACACTTTGATTTGTTCTCTATTTTGTATATATAAAGTTTTATATACTTCTTCTCTCCAATATCCATCCGGAATTTTTGCTTCATTAAGCATAGTTCTAGCTGCTTCCTAGGGTTTCTTGTTTTTTTTCTCTCAACTACTCCATTTTGCTGAGTTTTTGTTGTTGAAAACTCCCTCTTGATTCCATGAATTTCATAAAACTCATTGAATTCATTTGAGGTGAACTCTCCACCATTATCTGATCTTAGACATTTAATTTTGTGATTTTCTTGATTCTCAACAAGTGATTTGAAGGCTTTGAATTTCATAAAGGCTTCTGATTTTTCTTTAAGAAATGTCACCCAAGTCATCCTTGTATAATCATTGATTAATAACATAAAGTAATATTCACCTTGCAAGATTTTAGTCCTTGTTGGTACACAAAGATCAGTGTGAATTATTTCTAATGGCGGAGAGGTTGTATGTTCTTTGACCTTGAAGCTTGTTCTTGTTTGTTTCCCATGAAGGCAGTGTCTATAAACATGATTTGGTGGTTTTAGGATTTTTGGCAAATTTCTTACAGCTCCCTTCTTACTAATTTTTACGAGATTGTCAAAGTTCAGTTGCCCCATCCTTCTATGCCATGGAAAACTTTCATCAATTTGACTCATATAACATTGTTCTTCATTTTCTAGAATATACACCTTAATTGGAGATATTACAACAATCCGAACAAGTTTTCCTATATCTTTTCTTCTGATTTCGCACTTCTTGGAATCAAATATACATTTGTGTCCTTGATCAAATGTTTGGCTCACACATAAAAGACTAGGTTTTAATTTCTTTAAAAGCAAAACATTCTCAGCATTCATTTTGTCTCTAATAGCCATTTTACCTTTCCCAATTATTTTAGAGGATAAATTATCTCCAAAAGTAATTTTTCCTTTCGATTTCTTTCTAGGATTATCAATTTATTTGGTTCTCCTGTCATGTGTTTTGAGCATCCACTGTCCACAAGCCATAGATTTTGTTTTTATGTAGCACATATATCTAATAAACATTGCACATCATCCTTATTCTTCCAATCCTTCTTCTCCACTTTGTCTTGATATTTTGAGGTTTCATCCATAGGAATCACTAGTTTACAATTTCTAGCAATGTGTCATTGATTACCACATTTGTAGCATTCTGTACTATGACTTTGTAGAGGAGCAAAAGAATTATATCTTCTTCCTTCTTGATTTCTTTTAGTACCATTTTTCTTATAGAAAGAATTTTGTGATGTACTGCCTTTCTCAATAGGAACCATTAGTTTACAATTTCTAGCTATATGTCCAAAATTGTTACAGGTATAACAATTTCCCAAAACTACTTGTTGATGTCTACTTGTCATTTGTCTTCTAGTAATCGTATATGTCCTTTGTAAGAGACGAGCATATTTCTTACAGTCTTCCCTTTTAATTGGGATCTTAAGTGCAGCAGCAAATCTTATTTTATTTTCATCTTTGTTTGTGAAAGAGGAATGTCCTGGCTTCTTTTCTTTGTCAAATCCTAATCCAAATTTATCGCTTGATGGTCTTTGGACACTTGAGATTTCATATAAAGTTTTTTATTTGTTCTCAAATTTTGATTTGATAGTTTCTTCATCTAGCTTCTTTCTAAGGTGCATAATGATCCAAATGTAGTATCGGTGGCCACCCACCTATTCCACTGGCTCAAAACAATTGTCCATTGTGGCAGTTTCCTAGTTATTTTTCTACAATTTTTTAGATCCCAAACTTCCGGGGCTATTTTAAGGCCCTAAACGACGTTTTTTGGCAATTCTGGTGGCTAAATGTCTTCCCTCAACATTAATTTGGCCACACTTGAAAGTTGTAAATCTTAGATAGATATTTCCAATGAGCTATCGAGCACCCAAATCGGAGATCCTATACAAAATTTATGACCCTGGGAAGTTTACTGTTGAACTTACCACCTTGGGGCCGCAAAATTTATGACGGTTCATCTTCTAGGGATATGTTTGGACTTTTGAGGTTCTCACCCTCGTCCTTGTTACAAATAGGCCCCTTTGACCTCATTTTGTACTGAGTTTGGCACGGATGAGTGTAGAAGCCACATCTCTTCTCACAAATAGCTACCACCATTCTAGAAATTGTATTATAGTATGTTCTATTTCCGCCATTTAATAGAATATGTGTTTAATCTTTCTTTGTTATCTTTGCAAAATTTCTGTGTTTATGATGCTATCTTTGTTATTTCATTTTGTTCCCACATAAATCCGGATTAGTGGTATCAGGGCAATCTTCTCTTTGATTGTTTCTCGGTGCATGTCCCCAACGAGGTCTGGGTATAGAGAGTTTGGTCTCGAACTAGTTTCATTTGATCACTCTCGTCATCCCAAACGACCTCCCATGGCGAAAGAAATCAGAGACAACGGAGCAGGAGATCCTATCAAATCATTGCTCGAGGAAGCTCTCACGCGACAGAGGAACGAGATGATGGATAGTTTCTCCCAAATCCTTCTATGAATTCCAGCAACGGCAAGTGCATCTTCAACGAGTAGCCAGTTCGGGGATGCAACTCCCTTCAAGGTACAAGTTAACTTTGATATTCCTTTGTTTGAAGGCCAAATCGATGCAGATGCCCTAGATAATTGGTTGAATATTCTAGAAGGGTATTTCTCTGTCCACAATTTATCCAATAGGGAAAAGCTCACCCTTGTGCTCCTGAAGGAAGTCCCCCATGTCAAAAATTGTTGGGGTACTTATTGGGAGAAAAAATTATCAGATGAGTATGGAATGTTTGATACAAATCCCACTTGGGCCTCTTTTGTAGATGCCATTAAGGAAAAATATTACCCTGTGGGAAATTATGATGACTAGTACACCAAATGGACCATTTTGTGTCAAGAGAGGGACCAGACGGTGTCGGAGTACACCAACAACTTTCATACCTTTCACACAAAATTGGGTATCAAGGACTCCGAGCAGCACCTGATACTGAAATATCGTAGTGTTCTACATCGATACATCCGAACTAAGATGTACTTCCTCGACATCTCTTCACTTGGATATTCCTATCGATATGTTGTCAAAATCGAGGAGAAATTTTTACAAAATAACAAGTGAGACTCTGGACCTAAGAATCCACCACATAATCAAGGCAAGGGAAACCCTGGCCTGTAGAACACAGGAAGAGGAAAGGACAACTAGTCCCCACCACAAGCAAAGAAGGGGGATGAAAAGAAAAAGAAGGACACTGGGAAGTGGTGTGAATTTCATAAAATACCTTGGCACAACACTGATGAATGTCACTCAAATCATTCATTGGTGGTCGAGATCAAATATTTAGAATCAAATCCTGATTCCGAACCCAATGCCACAGCCGCAGACAATGGGAAGAAGGTCATTGATGCAGACCCTACTGCCACTGTTGCTACCACATAGATTCAACTAGAGGAGCCTGGAGAGTCAGAGGTAGAGGAACGTCTCTTCCACTCGCATATGTGGGTGAAGGGAATCCCACTACATTTTGTTGTTGACAATGGCATCCAAAAGAATCCGATCTCAGCAAAACTCGTCAAGAGATTGGAGCTTCCAACAACACCACACCCGCAACCCTACAACATCGGTTGGCTAAGCCAAGGACGAGGTACCTGCATTACTCAACAATTCCTCCTACTGTATGGCATCAAGCCTTTCGAATGAGGTACTATGTGATGTGGCCCCACTTGAATTTTGTGATGTTCTTTCAGGACAACCATATATGTGGAAGCTTCAAGTTGTATATGAGTCATGGCCTCAAAGTTTCATTGCTACTTTGGGAGGAAAAATCTATCGGATACCAGAGACAGTTGCACCTAACACAGTCTCTCAAGGTAGGAATATAAGCTCCCACATCATAAAATTACTCCTCTTCACAATTGTGTCTAAAGGAGAACATCAAATTACTTCCACACCCTCGGCATAGGGTATCTATTCTCATCAGAAAAAAAAAAAAAAAAATAGAGTCATTGTTTCCCCATCCATCCGAGTACCTCTATGATGCAAGGCCATGCATTCAAGGTGATCCTCCAAAAACAAATCATGCACACAACAATTACATCCCTCTCGGGATGCAAAAGAAAAGCAGCCTCTTCACTTCATCAAATGTCGCACCAAGAGATCAACTCAACACACAGTTCGAGATATGATACGAGACTCGACGCAACGGATACCATTGCTTCCTAAGGAGGGATGATTGATCCATATGGATATTGGTGGCACCTATTCCACTTCCTCAAAACAATTGTCTATTATGGTAGTTTCCTAGTTATTTTTCTATGGTTTTTCGGGTCCCAAACTTTCGCAGTTGTTTTGAGGCCCTAAACGATGTTTTTTAGAAATTTGGGTGGACAAATTGTTTCCATTAATATTGATTTCTTTATAGTCAAACTTTTTAAATATCGGATAGATCTTTCCAATGAGCTATCGAGAACCCAAATCGGAGATCGTATGCAAAAGTTATGACCCTGGGAAGTTTACTATTCAACTTACCACCTTAGGGCTGCAGACTTTATGACGGTTCATATTCTAGGGTTATGTTTGGAATTTTGGGGTCCTCTCCCTTGTCCTTCTTATAAATAGGATCATTTGGCCTCATTTTGTATTAGGCTTGGCATGGATGATCGTAGCAGCCACCTCTCCTCTCAGAGATAGCTACCACCATTCTAGCAATTGTATTACAATATGTTCTATTTTTGCCATTTAATAGGATATGTGTTTACTGTATCTCTGTTATATTTGTAAAATATATATGTTTATGATGTTATATTTTTTGTTTCATGTCATTCCCACATAAATCTGGATCAATGGTATCAGAGCAATATTCTCTTTAATTGTTTCTCGGCGCATGTCCCCGACAAGGTCCAGGTATAGAGAGTTTGGTCTCAAATTAGTTTCACTTGATCACTCTTGCCGCCCCAAACGACCTCCCATGGCAGAAGAAAAGAGAGATGAAGGAGAAGAAGATCTTATTAAATCATTACTTAAGGAATCCCTCATGCGACAGAGGAACGAGATGATGGATAGTTTTTCCCAAATCCTTGTATGAATGTCGGCAGCGACAAGTGCATCTTCAACAGAAGTCGGTTCAAGGATGTAACTCCCTTTAAAGTACAAGTTAACTTTGATATTCCTTTATTTGAAGGCCAGATCGATGCAGATTCCCTAGATAATTGGTTAAATGTTCTAAACGGGTATTTCTCTGTCCACAATTTCTTTGACAGGGAAAATATCACCTTTGTGCTCCTGAAGGTAGTCCCCGATGTCCAAAATTGATGGGGTACTTATTGGGAGAAAAACTCATCAGATGAGTCTGGAATGTTTGAGACAAATCCCATTTGGGCCTCTTTCATAGATGTCGTCAAGGAAAAATATTACCTTGTGGGAAACTATGATGACCAGTACACCAAATGGACCATTTTGCGTCAAGAGAGGGACCAGACGATGTCGGAGTACACCAACAACTCTCATACCTTTTGCACAAATTTGGGTTTCAAGGAATCTGAGCAGCACGTGATACTGAAATATCACAGTGGTCTACATCGGTACATCCGAACTGAGATGGACTTCCTCGACATCTCTTCACTTGGATCTGCCTATTGGTATGTTGTTAAAATCAAGGAGAAATTTCGACAAAAGAACAAGCGAGACTCTGGTCCTGAAAATCCACCACGGAAGCAAGGCAAGGGAAACCTTGGCCCACAGAAGACAAGAAAATAAAATTACAACCAGTCCTTGCCGCAAGCAAAGAAGGGGGATGGAAATACAAAGGACACCAGGAAGTGGTGTAAAGTTCATAAAATCCCTTGGCACAACAATGATGAATGTCGCTCAAAGGATTCATTGGTGGAGGAGATCAAATCTTCAGAATAAAATCTCGATTCTGGTTCCAAACCCAATGCCACAGCCGCAGACAATGGAAAGCAGATCATTGATGTAGACCCCACTACCACTATTTCTACCACACAGATTCAACTAGAGGATTCTAAAGAGTCAGAGGAAGAGGAACGCCTCTTCCACTCGTAGATGCAGGTGAAGGGAATCCCACTACATTTCGTTGTTGACAATGGAATCCAAAAGAACCTGATCTCAACAGAAGTCATCAAGAGATTGGAGCTTTCGAAAATACCACACCTGCAACACTACAACATCGGTTAGCTAATCCAAGGATGAGGTATCCGCATTAATCAACAATTCCTCCTACCATATGGAATCGATCCTTTCAAAGATGAGGTACTATGTGATGTGGCCCCACTCTAAGTCTGTGATGTTCTTTTAGGAGAGCCATATATGTGGAAGCATCATGTTGTATATGAATCATGGCCTCGCAGTGTCATTTTTACTTTGCAAGGAAAGATTTTTCAGATACCAGAGACACCTACACCTAACACAGTCTCGCAAGGTAGGAAGATAAACTCCCACATCAGAAAATTATTCCTCTTCACAATTGTTTCTAAAGGAGAACATCAAATTACCTCCACACCCTCAGCACGAGGTATCTATGCTCATCAAAACCAGAAGAAAATAGATTCATTGTTTCCTCATCCATCCGAGTACCTCTACGATGCAAGGCCACGCATTCAAGGTGATCCTCCAAAAACAAATCATCCACACAACAATTACAACCCTCTCGGGATGCCAAAGAAAAGTAGCCTCTTATTTTCAGCAAATGTCGCACCAAGAGATCAACTCAACGTACAGTTCGAGATATGATACATGATTCGATGCAATGGAGAACATTGCCTCCTAAGGAGGTAATATTGATCCAGATGGATATCAGTGGCTACCCACCTATTCCACTGGCTCAAAACAATTATGCATTGTGGCAGTTTCCTAGTTATTTTTCTATGGTTTTTTGGGTCCCAAACTTTTGGGGTTGTTTTGAGGCCCTAAATGACGTTTTTTGGAAATTCAGGTGGCTAAAGTATTATCATTGGAATTTAATTGGCCACATTTGAAAGTTGTAAATCTTGGATAGATCTTTCCAATGAGTTATTGAGCGCCCAAATCGGAGATCGTATGCAAAATTTATGACCCTGAGAATTTGAATGTTCAACTTACCACCTTGGGGCCACAAACTTTATGAAGATTCATCTTCTAGGGTTATGATTGGACTTTTTGGGTTCTATTCGTCATCCTTGTTATAGATAGAACCCTTTGGCCTGATTTTGTATTGATCTTGGTACGGATGAACGTAGTAGCCACATCTCTTCTCGGAGATAGCTACCACCATTCTAGCAACTATATTACAGTCTGTTTTATTTCCGCCATTTAATAGAATATGTGTTTATTGTATCTATGTTATCTTTTCAAAATGTTTGTGTTTATGATGCTATCTATGTTCTTTCATTTCATTCCCACATAAATCTGGATCACATAATCTCTTCTTCAATCCTTTCAGATTCTTGTATTCTCCATTTTAGCTACTGTTCTAGATTGTTTTTAGCCTTTTTGGCTACTAGAAATTAATTTTTTAAGTCAACAATAATTCTTCCGGCATCGTTTTTTTTCCTGCCATACGAGTTTTTTATTTTTTGTACATCCTTTTATACTTCCCCAATTCTTCAATAGCACTTACAAGTTCTGCTTCGAGATCTACCACACCTTCTATTTTTTCTTCGGAAATTTCGCTCTCTAATCCCATGAATAAGACTTCGACATATTCACTTATCTCTTCATCTTCACTGTCTTCCTTGGAATAGAATTTTTTCTTATTTTTACTTAAAATTATTTTTGTACATGGTCTTACTCTTTTGATCTTTTTTTATGACAACAAGGTTCTTCATCATCTGCACTATCCTCTTATTTTGGGTAAGAACACTTATTGGAAAAATGTCCAATCCTTCCATAGTTAAAATATTTCAAAGGTAGCTTTCCTTTGTACTTTCCAGTACCTTTCTCAAGTTTCTTGATGAAAAGAGCTTCCTCATCATTTGGGTTGTCATATTGGTTCTTGGATAATACTTTAAATGCTGCTTCTTTCTTTGATGTTCCAATTTGTCTTGTTCTCATCTCATAGGAAGTGAATATCCCATGTAGTTCATCTATTTTCATAAGTTTAAATATCATCTTGTTCTTCTAGAGTGGACACCTTTGATTCATACGTCATTGGAAGGGTTCTTAGTACTTTGTCGACCACTTCTTTCTCCTTTATTTCTCCTCCAATACCTCTAATAGTCGTCGTTAAAAATTTCAACTACTCTTAGAAGATATTATGCAATATTTTCTTCCTCTTTCATTTTTAGGATTTCAAACTGTCCTTTTTTTGTTTGAAGTTTGGACTCTTTGACTTTGGGCACTCCTTCATAGACACATTTTAGTTTTTCCCAGGCATGTTTGGATGTCTTACATTGCATGACTTTTACAAATACTGAATTTGTTAACTCCCTCAAAATTGCATTTAGGGATTTTGCATTGGCCTCATATTGGTCTAGCTCATATTTGTCTATAGGTAGGTCATTTGGTACTTTATATTCGCTTTCAACCGACCTCCAAACTTTGCATCCAAGAGACATTAGATGGCACTTCATTCTTACACTCCAGTATGCATAATTATCTCCTGAAAATAATGGAGGTATGTTAGTGGCTGACCTTTCTTGTTGATCTATAGTGGTTTTTCTTAATAGGATATTCCTTCCATTTATTAAACTATAGTGAAGGATCTCGCTCTGATACCAATTGTTGGAATATTGGACAATACTGAGAGGGGGGGTGAATCAGTATTAGTAAATTTTAACAATCAAAATCAATTTTTAAATTATTTATTAACACTCATGATCAATAGAAACACATAGGACACAAATTTATCATGGAATCCCAATTGGGTAAACCACTAATACTTCCTATTACTGCATAATTATATTTACAAATAGTTTTTTCCCTATTCCTATAGACAAGGATGGTACTACACCCTATTTACCAAACATTACTGTAAAGAGGCTACTACCCCATGTTTTATCAACTACTGCCGAAAGGATGCTATGACACCTTCTTTACCAGCTACCACTGAAAGGAGGCTACGACCCCCTTGCAGGCATGTAGCCTTCCCTACCACCACCCTTCCACCTTAGTATCTTGATTCAATCTCAAACTACTCTACACCAATGGACCTACCAATTGAATGTAAAAAGACACTTATTTTAAGATTTAAAGCTTTGTTCAAATACCCTCAAAAATGTATCTCTTCATCTAAGAGTCACGTATATTCATCGTGACTCGTCACAGATGAAAACTAATTCCAAATTATTCTCTATTAATTCCATTTAGATTTACCAGTCACGATCTTTGGTAATTAATTTTTCGCAATGACCTTCCTACAGATGAATTTCTACAAATACCTTTTTACGACGATCCTTTTGTTGGGTAAAATTATTGCTACTTAATTTACCTTCAATTTATTTATCAACCAAAACACGTAAACTTTGAGTCACTACACCATGTGTGCAGGGAAAAATGGTTTCAAGCTCATGCCTAAGGTAATTTTAATTTGCTCATGTACAGAAAAAGAATGTAGTTTATGAAACTAACTACTCATTTGAATAACAAAGACCACGAGTTGTTAAGTCTAATCTGAGAAAAGAAAATCAGCTTGTTGAGCACTGTTTTACAGTCCAAAAATTTATCAAATCCAATAAAACCCACAGCAATCTCAAACTATACTAATTATTGATCTATTTTTTCAAAAGAGCAACCAAGCAAGTAATTGGTTTGTTAAAGGAAACCCTACTTGTCCATAAGGATCTTCAGCTCTCAAACCTGCCTACACAATGAATACTATTTGCTCAATCTTAGTGTCTCACACCATTTTAACACAGCCTCTAAAACTGTACTCATCATCCATAAAGAATTCTATGCTAAGCACAATGGCTCTCCTTCAAGAGCTAACCCTAATTCATACCAACGCTATCACTCACAAATAATTACAGAAATGAATTTTCCTTTTTACTAACAAAAGAAACAACTCTACTTGTATGCTCACAAAAGTAAATTGAAAATATTCAGACAAAACCACATTTCACTCCAATTTGACTAACCTACGAGATTTATCTATGAGCAACAGAAATCAATGTGTTCTAGCGAATACTGCCAAATATTAATGAGTTGTACTTCCTCTCTCTAATCTCATTCAAGATCTTGAAATAAGCAATGCAGAATTCCAATCCTCTATATAACAAGTTTGAAATGCTATCCTGAAAACCCTATGAACTCTATAAACTTCTAAAACCTCTGTAAACTCTTTAAATGCTACAAGTCCTTTAAACTCTGTAAAACTCTACAAATTTTTGAAACACTCTAAAGCTTTGTAAATTCTGTGAACTATAAGAACTCTGGACAAGAAGTTTAACCATTCAATACTCAGTATTGCAATATGATCTAATTTTAGAAATGAAAGAAGAGGAAATCTAGATCCAACACATCTCTCTCTATTCTCACTATTCTTCAAATCTAAATTCCACCAAATCAAACCTACAAATAGAGCTGGAAGTAATTTATCTAAGGTTCTTTAGTAACGCAATCAAACCTATCCACGCACATTTCAATGACATCAACTAATTTAATGTAAGCATATATTTATTTCCCAAATCACGAGTTGTTAAAACTACTGGCATACATACATAAAAGAAAGTATCAGGAATATATAATGCAAATTTACTTACAACAGTGGAAAAGAAAACAACACTACACACAGATAACCAGAGTTGAAGGTGGTCCCGGCCTTTAACGCCTATGAATATGAAACTAAAGCTTTAGGAAAGCAAACGCAGTTGTTGGTCAATTAATTAAAAGTCAGAGTTTTTATAGTGTCTTCTCTCTGTCTACCCTTAGGGTTTCAAAATCATATTTATACTTGAAGTACATAATGAGTCGACCATTGAAAAAAAAAGGTCGACCCCATCCCAACAGATCTACACCTATCCCGATCAATAATGCATAACATAGATCAAAAGATTGGATTCGGATTTCCTGGAATCCATACATTACTGAAGATTGAGGGCAACGATTTCTTGAGCAAATGACAGCTACAAAACAACATCGGGTAACTTCACATTCAACCTGGAAATGATTTGAGACTAAACTAGACATTATCTCTGGCAACAAAATCCCCCAAATTTTTTAATCAGTCAACATATACTCTTTAAGTGTCGGAACAAGTATCGGATCGAACAACCAAAAGAACCACTGCATGAAAAATAAAGGCTTGTCAATTGACCAATATTTAATTAAAAACTAAAGTTTCATTTATAAATTGAAACCCAACAAAATAATAAAAAAAATAATGAGAAATATCGAAAATTCGCCTGCTAGAGCACCTTGGAATGTTACCCTTGAAAAGACAAATTCAAGCACAAAACACAACTAGATAAAGTTGAATATACTTGATCTCATATAACTTTGAACTAGAAATAAGGTGTTGAACAAGCAAAAACAGGAGGTCATCATCTCCCCCAGACTGAAGACCTTGCATATCCCAATGCAAGAAAGTTTTGCCCCAAGCATACAAAATTGAAAATCAAAATAGATGACCAAACTACGGGTTAAATTCCAGAAACCGAAGTTGAAGTGTTAAACAACACTTGTACTTGAGGAGGAGATGGAGCTATTTTCTGTTGTACACTAATCAATTTTTCAAGTTGTTTGTCCTTTTTCCTTAACTGCTTTCTGAGACTACGATTGGATCCAGTAATGTCATCAAGTAAGGTTTGCAAAGATGATACCTTAGCTTTCAAGACTGCATTTTCTTGTTTGATGAATCGGTCCAATCTAACATATTCCTATAACTGTTTAGTCAACTTAAAATTTCTTTGTCGAAAGTATTCAGCTCCCTGAGTTGAAGCATCTGACCGGTGAGACTTGGTAGACCTCAGACCAGATTTTAAAGGTGATGCTGGCAATAAAGACTCAGTGACAGGACTCGATATGGAGGAATGATGATGGGAGCCATGTGAATCAGAATTACCGTATGCAGATGAAGAAGTGGATGAGGACAGCTGAACATGAACAGGTGTCTTATCTTTGGACTCCATATTCTTCTCTTGAATAGCCATACTACGGGTAAACCTACAGGTTGATGAAACAGGAAAATTTCCACCATCATACTGACCTTTCCCCCCCCCTAAACTGAGAGTTTACATGCTTCCCTTTTGACCCCTAAGGATTCTTAATATGGGATGGTCTTGCCTTCTTACAACTCTTGACTTCTTGTTCCTGAATATGACTGGTTTGACGTTTAGAAACATTCACAAAGGATGATTTGTCAATAGGATCAGGGATAAGAGGTCTACTTGAATCATTACCCAAGGGTGAATTGATATGGGAATTGGACAATTCATATATAAATTGTTCCCATACTTGATTCTTCTTCTTCAACTCGGCTAAAATAATAATATTGATAATCCCATGATGATACAAGCTTTGAGTAGGATTCTCTATGTTTTTCCTAACCTGAGAAGCCATCTTACCCAAACTTTTCCAGAAATAAAATGGAAAGTTAAGGAGCTTACCGAATTCAAAATGAGCAAGCAGTCGAAAGTGACAGGCTTTGAAGGTAGAGAATCGACCCTCACACGTAATGAGCATGGTGATGATCACTAAAGAATTGAGAAATTCTTCTCTGATCCAAAGTTTTGAAAAGCCTTTTTCACCTTTCACAGCCAAGAATTCAGGTTTAAAAAAGTAGTCGTAGTCTTTGCACGACAGCCGAAAATTTTTAAACCAGCGATCCCCTGTTCGTGGATGTCCTGTAGCCTACGCGATTGATTCCTCCGTAACTTGAAATACCATTGATCCTACCTTAGTTGTGTGCCCATCAAACCCTAAGGTGAATTGCAGGGAGACGGCATCATCATGCCCCTGTAAGTTAGTCAGGAAGGGATGCCACCCGGCTCTAATAAACAGCTCATTGCAAGCCAAAAACTCAGGCATAGCCAATAACTGTCCATACTCAGTGGGTTCATGTCGATTGAGCATCATGGAGACCAGGAAGAAGATGAGAGAATGAATAACACGATGAGCACCCAGTTAATTCGAAGGCAATTAAGAGACTTTATCAATTTTTCTCCCGCTGGCGAAGATGAAAACCAGAAACAGCCCATTAAAAAAAACATAATGGCATAGGGTGGCAATGGAAATGGCGGACGTGCAAAGAAAATCATGACAGACTAAGGCACGTACTGCCTACATTTCCTTGTATTATGATGATATGGACATGTTTCAATAAATTCATAACCTTAAGATATCTAATGTCAATCTTAACCATGGCATTCAAGAATTTCAATTGGAGTATATTAATGACATAAATTGAATTAAAAATGGCAAACTAATAATTAATAATATAAAGTGAAATGTTGCCAAAGGTCAATGTCATTCAATTATTTAAAAAGGAAAGGTGGTGTATCGGCTATATGGATTATAATGTCATTATGGTAAATCCCGCAATTTCACTAAATTTAAATTAAAAAAAAAACACACCTGGTTTATAACAGTTAAAAATTACCCCAGTGTTCATTACCTTCACCATTTAATTTATCAGTTTTCCAATATTCATTCCAGTACCTCATCCAGCACCTAATCCGGCACCTTAGCCAGTCTAGGATATATAAGTATTTTCAAGCTGGCAAGGGCAAAAATGATTACCAGCATAGTGATGATATTAAGGCAAATAACTTCCTTCAAAATATCCCACTTGTATGAGTTGAAAAGGCAATTAAAACTGCTTGAAAATTTGTTTTACCCAACAAGCTCATTGCACAATTACCTTATTCCGTGGTTACTTCTTCATCTGGCCACACAGAAACAAAGCTAAGTCATAAAACTACTCTTTATTATCAATACAAAAACAGAATTAAATACAATCCATAGACTATCAATCTCACTCCTGTATTCAAAACTTCAACCATGAGCACAGACTTCTTTCTCTTTATTCATATAGAACTTTTTCCACCAGAATATGTGCCTTAAAAAAACATAAGACAAGAGGAGTACCAAATGAGGCCAATGGTGTACTGGCCAACTTGAATCGGCTTCACACGAGATGGTTTGAGTGGTGAAAAGAAAAAAACAAATAATAAGGTTCACAGCTATGTTCATTAAATCAGTAAACGCTAGTACACTCTAGAGGCATAAACCTTTTCTTCTAGTAAGGATCAGGTAACAAAAACTTAGAGCATCTAAAAATGATTATCAACTGGCTATTACAAACAGTTCCCTTAAATTTCATTTAACCCCACATGAATTCTCTTTAACATTTACACAGGTACATTATTCACACAGACAAGTATAAATGAGGCTTTTAAAAGAGATATCAGAGTCAGAACCCACTGCCAACGAGCCTGTTCAGTACTCCAGTGGGGTAACTGTAATATCTAAGAAGATTCTTCCCCGGGCAGAATGCCCCATTGCCAACAGGCATGTTCAGTACCCTGATGGGTTTACCTGTTTATACCACAGGTTGGTACCCGCTGCCGGTGGACCTGTTCAGTATCCCGACGGGTTAACCTCTTACGCCCTTTTTCTATCAGAGGCCCTTGTCCCAAATTCATCTTAAAGATAAAGTTTATAATTTGCTTATGCATAGATGAGTGGGGGAGCAGCTCTGAAAACCCTCTAGGAGTGGGATGGTATTAAAATTGGAAGAGTGTTCTTGAAACATGCCTATAAAGATTTGTCCGAATTAACAACTAACCCCTATAACTGTATAAAGTGAAAGACATGAAGTGGGTGGAGAAAAAAAATGTATATATGTATATATTTAATATAATGGAAGCCAATAGATAATAATCAAAAGATTGCTCAGCCCTGGAGACCATTCCCTATAATGGTGCCTGTCTGGATAATAACTCAATGTCCATAGTTGTTACTACTTGAAAAAAAAAATATCCTCATTCAATCCAGTGTGAAACCAAGTCAAATGGCACTAGTATCCCATGAGTTCATCAGTAAAACTCCCTTGAAGCTTAAATTACTAACGGAGGCAGTGCTAAGTAGATAGGTACCTGTATGAATAAAGAGGACAAGTCTAAAAAAAAATTGAACTGAAAACAACGTGTCCTATTAAGTAAAGCAGAACACACTTTCATTTACTTGACACAGGCATTCCAATTACCCAGTGAAACCAAAAATATTCAAAGTGTTTCTCAGAGATTAATTCAAATTAAAACAGTCCTTGAAAATTCTTTGTAAAAGGAATCAATGGTCTGAAGTAGGAATGGTAACAGAAAGAGTTCCCTATTTTTTTTTTTTAATACCCTGAACCTCACCAAAGAGAGTACCTGCATCATTCAAAAAGAACCTATTGATAATAAAAAAACTCCTATACATATATACAAAGAAATAATTCCATTGGATGTCATTGCAAGAAAGTAGGGGGTGAAGAAGTCATTTCTTCACCTACCAGCTCTAGTTCAGATTGCTGACTCATATTACGAATGAATTCTTGCTTAGAAAGAGGTTTATGATATACCTTCAACCGGTGTCCATTCACCACAAATGTAGCTTGTCTTCATCTATTGTCCTTATCTTGACAGAACCATTATCAAAAACAATCACAATTTCATATGGTCCCATCCACCTAGTGGTAAGTTTACCTTTGAAGTGTTTAAACCGTGAGTCAAACAACAGGGCCCAATCACCTTCTTGAAAAGTTTTCCTCTTCAAAAACTTGCCATGCCATTTAGTCCTCTGATTCTGTATTAAAGCAGTTCGTTGGATAGCATCTTGTCTAATTTCATCAATCTCATTCAATTGCATCAATCTCTGCTCCTGGGCTTCATCTAAATTCAGGCTCAATTGTGCAGCAGTACAAAAAGTCTTCACCTGAAATTCTATAGGGAGAAAAACCTATTTCACGTAAACAAGCTTATATGGGGTATGCCCTGTGGTGTTTCTCCACGTATTTCTATAAGCCCATAATGCCTCTGGAAGCCTGTCTGCCCAGTCCTTATGATGCATCTGCACAGTCTTGGTTAAAATGGCTTCTAACACTTTTCCTGTTGACTCCACCTGACCATTTTCTTGGGGGTGCTAAGGAGAGAATTTATAGTGTTTAATCCCATATTTCTCTGTCAGTGCTTTCATTGATTTAGAGACAAACTGTGCTCCATTTTCAGTTACGATTTCACGAGGAATCCCAAAGCGAGTCAAAATTTCTTCATAAATAAACTCTATGACTGATTTCTCGGTGGCCCTTAATAGAGCTTTTGCCTCCACCCACTTAGTCACATAGTCAATATAGACTAATATATATCTCTTCTTTCGTGACATTGGTGAGATTGGTCCAACAAAGTCCAATTCCCATTTTTCAAAGGGTTCAATCTGTACCTGGGCTTGTAAAGGCATTTCATCAGCAGCAATGGGTCTTCCCATTCGTTGGAAACTGTCACAACCCTGTACATATTTTTCAGCATCTTTGAAAAGTGTGGGCCAGTAATACCCCTGATGTAACACATTGTATGTTGTCTGCTTGTCTGAAAAATTCCCTCCACAGGGTCCATCATGACAGGCTTGAAGGATATCATACATCTCATCCTCCCTTACACATCTCCTGATAATCAAATCTGGACCAGTTCGAAAGAGGTCATTACCTGCCCATGAATAATTGGCACTTTGCTGTATGATCCTTCATTTTTCATATGATGACAAATGAGCAGGTATTTTTCCTATGACCAAATAATTGGCTATATCTGCAAACCATGGTGTTTTAATAGAAACAGCAAATAAATGTTCATCAGGAAAGGTATCATCTACAGGAACATTATCATCAGTATGAGTCAATCTTGAGAGGAAATCTGCAACTAGATTTTCCTTCCCTGGTTTGTCAATTATAGAAATGTTAAACTCCTGTAGCAAAAGAAGCCATCTAGTAATTCTGCCACTAGTTATAGGTTTATTCATCAAAAATTTAATAGCAGAGTGATCAGTGTGAACAAAAACATCATAGCTAGTAATATAATGTCGAACTTTATTAATGGCATGAACTACTGCTAGAAATTATTTTTCAGTGACTGTATAATTTAGTTATGTTGGTGTTAATTTTTTACTGATGAAATAAATAGCATAATAAGATTGATTTTCTTTTTGTCCGAGCACTCCCCCTAGGGCAGTGTCAGAAGCATCAGTTTGTATATGAAAGGGCAAAGACCAGTTTGGCCCCCACAGAACTGGTGTTGAAGACAATTCTGTTTTTAAAGTGTCAAAGGCTGCCTAACAATGTTGATCCCAACAAAAACCAATGTCCTTGGCTAATAACTTGAAAAGTGGGCCTGCTATCTTGGTAAAGTTGGAAATAAACCTACGGTAGTAACCCGCATGTCCCAGAAAACTTCTAAATTCCTTTTGTGTAGTTGGTGGAGATAAACCGGTAATGATTTCAATATTTGCTGGATCTACCTTGATACCTTTTGATGAGATATGATTCCATAAAACAACGCCCTCAGTTAACATCATTTTGCACTTTTCATGACTTAAGGCAAGATTTGTTTCTTGGCACCTAATTAAGACTTTCTCTAGGTTATCTACGGCTTCTTTGAAATCATTACCATATACTGTGAAATCATCCATATATATTTCCACATAATCATGGACTAAGTCAGCCAGAATTCCTAACACTGCCCTTTGGAAGGTGGCAGGAGCGTTACACAACCCAAATGGTAACACCTTGTAAGCATATGTTCCCCATGTGCAAGTGAAAGTAGTTTTTTCTTGGTCCTCTGGGGCTATCCTAATTTGGTTATACCCACTGTATCCATCAAAAAAAGAAAATTAATGTTTTCCCGACAAAGTGTCCAAGACCTGATCTATGAAGGGAAGAGGGAAGTAGTCTCTGAGAGTTGCTTTGATTAATTCCCAGAAATCTACACATATTCTCCACTTACCTCCCTTCTTTGGGACAATCACCAACGGAGATACCCATTTACTATCAGAAATGGGATAGATAAAATCTGCATCAAGCAATTTTTGTAACTCATCCTTCACAATATCTTTAAGAGCGGGGTTCATTCTCCTTTGTGGTTGCCTTACCAGCCTAATGTTTTCCTGAGTGTAAATATGATGGATACATGTGTCAGGGTGAATGCCTTTCATATCTGTATAAATCCAAGCAAATTCCCCAGACTGTGCTTTGAGTAACTTAACTAACTGATTTTGTTGGTCTTGAGATAGATTTGCATTAATAAATAAAGACCTTCCAGGACTAATCTCCATTGGTATGGTTGAGGCTCCAACTTTCTCATCTATAAATAAAACCACTGATGATGAGATGGTTGAAGGGTGGTACCGTTCTTGAAAATATTCTGTGAAAACATGATCTAAGTCAGAGAAGGACTGGGGAAAATCAATACTAGTAGTGGCTAAGATAAATTGATCTAAGATATCATCTTCAGTCTGGTCTTCTAGCCCCCTAGTCTGACTGATGGATAGTAAGGGTTGTTCCACATCCTCATCTCCGTAAGGACTCTCTAACCATAACATGTTTTCTGTTACAGGCTGCGCTGGTGGATAAATGATAAGGTTCTGTAGAGAAGTACCATTTGATATAGTTAAAATACCCTCTCTACATCCTATAAAGGCATTGGCAGTTGCTAACCAGGGTTTGCCTAGTATAACAAGATGTTCCCCCATTGGGTGTTTGGTTTGGAGTACCAAGAAATGCACTGGATACTCCCAAGAAGCTACAGTGACAGTAATGTCATCCAATGCCCCTACAGGTTTAACTGTGCTCCTATTAGCCAATTCCAAAATGGTAGGAGTAGGTCTGAGGAGACTATACAATTGAATTTTCTGCATGGTGGTCATAGACATGACATTAATCGCAGCCCCCGGGTCAACTAGAGTGTTTCCTATTGAAATCTCATTAATACAAATGGTCACAACTGGGTTCCCAGGATTTGCAAATTTCGGAAGTAAGGGATGGTTTGAAATATAGTCGGACAACTAGCCTATAACGTGTATTGTGGGTGGATCTTTTTGTTTTCAACCAGGTTTCTTCAAGCATAATTCCCTTACCATATTTGAATAAATAGGAACATATCTAATGGCCTAGATTAATGGAATTCTGATACAAACATTTTTCAACTCATTCTCCAAATCAAATTGCGAACGAACCATGGGTTTCTCTATTAATAACCTCTCTGGATAAGGGGGGGTTTTATTCAATTGTGGATGAGAAGATGATTGGGAACTTTGAGTTCCAAGCACTTGAGTGTTTTCTAAGGTAACCTGAACTTCTTCCTCCTCTTGAATTTCTTTTTCAGTAATTTCTTCTCCAGACTCTTCTTGAATAATCACTGCTAGAGGAGTTTTATTTAATGTTTTCCCAGACCTTAATTGTATTTCCTGTATAGGAGCTGAATGGATCACATAAGTTGGGACCATTTGTATTTCAGCATTATGAATAGGCTGGGATGGTTTTTTATTAGGGTTTGGGATAGGTTGAACTGGAAACAACGTGGGTCGATGAGGGTTTGGATTTCGATACTGTTGTGGAACTGGGGGTATAGGAGGAAGTGCAAGTACTGTAAAACCAGGTAATAACGGTTGCATATTTGGTGGCATTGGACAGTAACTAGGAGGAGTATTCAATGGATCTGTTGGTTGTGTTCCTCCATAAGACTATCCCTGTGGTCCTCCATAGGACTGTCCTCGCCAGCCTTGCTGCCATGGTTGGGTTTGAGTAGGCTGAGAAGTAAAATTCTGCCACATTTGTGGACTCCATGGCTGCTGAGGTTGCTACATGGGATAGTAATATGCAGGATTTGGAAAAACAGGCTCTGGGTACATGTTTTGGGGTCTAGGATACCAGGGCCTTTTTGATGCATATGATGGATCCATAGGTTCACTATTAAGCTTGTAAAGAGCTTGCAATTCTGGTAATGAAGGGAAATTGTCAGTGGGGTGTTTATCAGAACAAAGAGCACAGACTAAAATGATATTAAGGGGACACTCTTTCAAAGGGTGTCTTTTTCTGCATTTAGGACAGAATATGTGTAGTTCTGCTATGTCCTCTTCTTCTTGTCGTTTTTTGGTTTTCAATGCATCAAATTGGGAACTCAAGGTGCCTAAAATATCATTTTTTAAATTTTCCAACAGGTTCCCCAATTCAGTTCTTGTGACCCCACCAATTCCTGTTGTCTTAGAAATGCGGGAAGGACCTTCCCTTGTGCTTCTTCCAGCCTTGGCTCTACTTCTAGAATATTTTCTACACAATTCAGTAATTTCCTCAAAGTATTTATGAGACACATCACCTGATGCCATGAGGTTGAGTATTTCCACATACTCCTCCAGAATCCCTTTTAGAAAAAGAGTTCTGATCGTGTCTTCTTGTAGAGTATTATACTTAGAGTTCTGTAATACGAAGCTAAAGCGTTCAAGAAAATCCTCAAGACTCTCTTCTTCATGCTGTTGCATTTTAAAGATATCATTTTGAGAGTCTCTAGGTCCACAGTAGTCTCGGTGTTTTTTAAGGAAATCACTCTTCATCTCATCCCAACTTCGAATGGTGGATTCCCCCAGACCCATAAACCATCTAAGTGCAGAATCTTTAAGGGTGGTTGGAAATAGTTTTAACTTTTGTGCGTCATATAGATAGTTATAACTCCTACACAAGATGTCAAACTCAAACAGAAAGGTATCCAGATCTTCAATACTTTTACCATAAAAGGTAGGTAAAGAAGATGCTGGGATATTTTTCATATTGACATCACATGCAAGATCCAAAATGGAGAAGCCAAAAGTTGTTTCAGTCCATCCTTCGTGTTCTCCTTCTCCTTCCATATGGTGTCTAGTTTCCTGATCGCTCATAACAAGAGGATTCCTAAACCAATTGACACCTAACCTATCTCTTCTTGGGGATGGGATGAAATCCCAACGTTCTGTCCTAGGCTAATGTTGAAGAGGATAATTTTTGGTAGATTCCACTTGAGAAACCACCAAATTCTGCGTATGTCTGAAAATGGAATTCACTCTTTCTATGTCCACTATGTCAACCAAATTGGGATCTTCCCTTGTTGGTGAAGCTTATAGGATCTATGGAATCTCCACTGAATGTAACAGTTCACCTTGAGGAATCTTAGTTCCCTCTGGTCTGGTTCCTAATTCCATGGATTTTTGGGTGTTGTTGCTTTCTATCTCTTTGTTGGTATTCCTATCCCTAGGGTTAGTCAGGGGTGGGGTTTTATTTCCAAAAAGATCGGAATGAATTTTAATGTATCTACCCTTACTATCTCTGGGTCTCATCAAAAAAAATTACTGTAAATAACAAGACTTCTAATCAAATAAATCAAAACACCTACGCTACAGATGGGTTTGAAGGAACCTGTTATAACATATGCACAGGTTCTTACCTCTCATATTATTGCCCCTTATCCTCCAATCTGCAAAGGCTAATTATACCAAAAGGAAACAACCAAAAAATCAATAGAAAACAAAACTGATCAAAAATGTCTAAATAGATTTTACGTATCTACTTCTACTATCGCTAGATTTTGTCAAAAATTAACTCTAAGTAACAAAATGAAGTAATCACACACCTATGCGACAGGTGGGTTTGAAGGAACTTGTTATAACAGATGCGCAGGTTCTTACCTCTCGTCTTATCGCCCCTTCTCCTCCAATCTGCAACAACTAGTCACACCTAAAAATGCTATCAACAAATTTGTGGAAAATGAGCAAGATACCAGCTTACCTTGGAGCAAATCCCCGGCAACGGTGCCAAAATGTTGGGTAAAATTATTGTTGCTTAATTTACCTTCAATTTATTTATCAACCAGGACATGTAAACTTTGAGTCACTACACCATGTGTGCAGGGAAAAATGGTTTCAAGCTCATGCCTAACGTAATTTTAATTTGCTCATGTATAGAAAAAGAATGTAGTTTATGAAACTAACTACTCATTTGAATAATCAAGACCATGAGTTGTTAAGTCTAATATGAGAAAAGAAAATCATCTTGCTGAGCACTGTTTTACAGTCCAAAAATTTATCAAATCCAATAAAACCCACAACAATCTCAAACTATACTAATTATTGATCTATTTTTTCAAAAGAGCAACCAAGCAAGTAAGTGGTTTGTTAAAGGAAACCCTACTTGTCCATAAGGATCTTCAGCTCTCAAACCTGCCTACACAATGAATACTATTTGCTCAATCTTAGTGTCTCACACCATTTTAACACAACCTCTAAAACTGTACTCATCATCCATAAAGAATTCTATGCTAAGCACAATGGCTCTCCTTCAAGAGCTAACCCTAATTCATACCAACGCTATCACTCACAAATAATTACAGAAATGAATTTGCCTTTTTACTAACAAAAGAAACAACTCTACTTGTATGCTCACAAAAGTAAATTGAAAATATTCAGACAAAACCACATTTCACTCCAATTTGACTGACCTACGAGATTTATCTATGAACAACAGAAATCAACATGTTCTAGCGAATACTGCCAAATATTAATGAGTTGTACTTCCTCTCTCTAATCTCATTCAATATCTTGAAATAAGCAATGCAGAATTCCAATCCTCTATATAACAAGTTTGAAATGCTATCCTGAAAACCCTATGAACTCTATAAACTTCTAAAACCTCTGTAAACTCTATAAATGCCGCAAGCCCTTTAAACTCTGTAAAACTCTACAAATCTTTGAAACACTCTATTTAGCTTTGTAAATTCTGTGAACTATAAGAACTCTGGACAAGAAGTTTAACCATTCAATACTTAGTACTGCAATATGATCTAATTTTGGAAATGAAAGAAGAGGAAATCTAGATCCAACACATCTCTCTCTATTCTCACTATTCTTCAAATCGAACCTACAAATAGAGCTCCAAGTAATTTATCTAAGGGTGTTTAGTAACACAATCAAGCCTATCCACACACATTTCAATGACATCAACTAATTTAATATAAGCATATATTTATTTCCCAAATCACGAGTTGTTAAAACTACTGGCATACATACATAAAAGACAGTATCAGGAATATATAATGCAAATTTACTTACAGCAGTGGAAAAGAAAACAACACTACACACAGATAACCAGAGTTGAAGGTGGGCCCGGCCTTCAACGCTTGTGAATCTGAAACTGAAGCTTTAGGAAAGCAAACACAGCTGTTGGTCAATTAATTAAAAGTCAGAGTTTTTACGGTGTCTTCTCTATGCCTGCCCTTAGGGTTTCAAAATCATATTTATACTTGAACTACATAATGAGTCGACTATTGAAAAAAAAAGGGTCGACCCCATCCCAACAAATCTACACCTATCCCAATCAATAATGCATAACATAGATCAAAAGATTGGATTCGGATTTCCTGGAATCCATACATTACTGAAGATTGAGGGAACGATTTCTTGAGCAAATGACAGCTACAAAACAGCACCGGGTAACTTCACATTCAACCTGGAAACGATTTGAGACCGAACTAGACATTATCTCTGGCAACAAAATCCCCCAAATTTCTGAATCAGTCAACATATACTCTTTAAGTACTGGAACAAGTATCGGATCGAACAACCAAAAGAACCACTGCATGAAAAATAAAGGCTTGTCAATTGACCAATATTTAATTAAAAACTAAAGTTTCATTTATAAATTGAAACCCAACAAAATAATAAATAAAATAATGAGAAATATCAAAAATTCACCTGCTAGAGCACCTTGGAATGTTACCCTTGAAAAGACAAATTCGAGCACAAAACACAACTAGATAAAGTTGAATATACTTGATCTCATATAACTTTGAACTAGAAATAAGGTGTTGAACAAGCAAAAACAGGAGGTCATCACCTTTCTGCAACTACCTTTCGTTAATTAACTTTCTGAAATTAACCTTTTTGTATTAACCTTTTCGCAATGATCTTTTTCTGCAACTACCTTTCTGTATTTAACCTTTCCGCAATTTGTGGGAACTCATTCCTTTCGCGATTACGGATTGTGGGTTGCAGCTGTGCATTTCGACTTCTCTCAAAATAATTTCTACAATTTGTCTTCCGCGAGACTTATTCTGTACTTTGTGGATTGCATATTGCACATTCTTTCTGCATGACGGATTGCTGATCTGCATTTCAACTTTTCCCGAAATTGCTTCGGTAGTTCGACTTCCGCAAATCGTGTGAACCTTCGATCGCTTTGCGAAATACTCCTTTTTTCGTTAATCATATATTAAACACGGAACTTCACTTTGGCACTCCAGAATGTTATTTTCCACGCACATTTACATTGTGGATCCTTTTCTTGCCATCCATATATTCTCTTGATACAATCTGAGTCATCCAACCTCTGCTAAATAAGTTGACTATAACTCCATGACCCTACGTCGATTAATCAGAGGATCAATCAATCAATTTATCTTGAACGAACTTGATCCCCTCGTTGGATCATCTCATGTGTCTTTCCATCCTCATCACATATGTCATCACTTGCTCTTCCATCGTGTCGTCACTTATTCCTTTGTCATTATTGAACTCCTTTTGACATAAATGACAACTTCATTCAACATTTATAACTTTACATGTAGAAAACTACCTCAACAAACTAGGAGGAAAGATATTAAAGATTACCAATTAAGTACAATAATAGAGCTAGTTGTTAGGGATAAAATCCAAACTATTCCATAAGAATAAGAAACCTCTCGACTAATATGTGGGAATAGGAAACTAAAATACTATCTCAAACAAAAGCCACAATAATAAACACTCCATACGGATAGTAATATGAGACTAATATTTCATATGAAAACAAACATAAGCTAAAAGAAATCACTACAAATCCCTATCAAGATTACAATAAGAATTGGATATTTGTGTGGCACCTAACCTAAGTTAAAAGGATTTTGGTGCATCATTTCCAACAAGAAAATTTCTCCTTTTTTAATCATGAATATGTTATCCTCCTCCAACTTGTGTTGAAGAGTCATAGAAGGAAATGACAAATTAGGAGAGCTAAAATAGTCCTTGCACTTTAAATTGGAGGAGGAATTTTAATTTAGTTGTGCAATATACTTTCACATTAATGGAGAATCCATCATTAGCCAATACTTTGCAACATATTTCTTTCATGTGTTCTCTATGTTCTGGTGATGCATTTCACGTGTGTAAATTTTTGTTTCTGCTTACTATGGAATAGTCACATGCATCTGACATCTTGTCTCTCCATTTGTTTTAACTAGCCCTTGATACGGGGATGTAAAAATAGTGGTTGTGCTTCTAGGATTTCCTTGGTTCATCATTGGTGGTTATTGGATTTATGCAATCTATTCAACTATGAACTTCTTCTAGCTTGGTGTGTTATTGTGTTATTCCATGCTTCATGTCCCTTTATTCAATTATTACCTTAGCTTGAGCACATGCATTTTCATTTCATTCTTCACTCTACATTTATACATTTAGTTTAGAAATCATTTTTATAACCATAAATTATTAAAAGTTTCCATTATAGAATCAAGAAAGTTCCCCATTCCAAATAGAGGGAAGTCGAATTGGGAGCTTTCCTCATAGCAAACTTATGATGTTGATTATGGAACATCTTCCCTTGCCAATATATTCTTTCTAAAAGGAGGGAAGACATCCATCCAACCCACGTGGAGCCATTCCTTCAAGAATACACTAAATTTCCCATGGACCCTTTCCATATCCCTCTAGGAGATCATGTTTTGATTATTTCAAAACCACTACATGCTATCCCAAAAAGGGTATTTAACCAACTGCCAAGAATAAATTTTAATAGTGAAAGGGAAAACTTTGCATCTTTGAATGCTAACAAATATGAACTTCATTTTTAATTTTTGAAAATATGTTATTAATATATTCGTATGCAGGTTATTTTCCCTTATATTTGAAGGATGGATTGTAGCTTGGTGTAATACTCTCCTAATCAATTCCACTTAGAGATGAAACAATTTAGAGAAGTACTCTTAGTTTTTCATGGAAATTACCTAGTAGAGACTTTGTATTTTAAGATATACAAGATTTCTAAAATGAAATATTATTCTATTAAATACTACTTTTTCAAATTCCTACAATTCTCTAGTTGGTTTTAGGAAAAGGATAGACCCTATAACACAAAATTGTTTAATTATTGCTCATACTCTCTTACTTTACAGTGAGAAGAATATGTACAAATAAATACCAAGTAAATCTTGAAAAATCATGAAAACCATTTTTCCCAAATATCTTCTCCTCCTGGTCCCATGAAGATAACTCCATGAATTTATCATCAAGAGAGGAAAAACTCTGTAGTTTAAGAAACTGAGTTTAAATGTTAGCAATATACAAATTAAGAAAGTACAAGATCTTAATTGCAACCATAATATTATTTAGTGTATTACATAATACAAAATGAATACATATATTGAGATGAACATTCTATTCAAACAAGGATCAATCAATGTGCCACACCCTCTTATCAATATTATTACAATGGGAAAATGAACTTTTGAACATTGTTCTCAAACATTAAAATAATAGTCCACATGTTTCAAGCACAACTTAGATAGTATGCTTAAATGAAGAAACAATATCTCAGGAGGAGAATCATAAATTGGGCATTGAACTACAAGATAAGCATCTACAATGCTTGATCCTAAAGAATATCCCACAACACAATAATGTACCCCAAAAAATAACAATGGAAACTTTTCATTTAAATCATATAAGGAATGGATAAAGCAACTACTATGGATGGAACTTTAACATACGAGTGCACAAAAGTGAAAATAATGTGCTATCTTGTGTTGTAACCTTTACAAGCTTGTGGAAATTGTTGATGGCCTTTGGAAAAAAAAGTAGGTTTTCACCACATATTTCACATTTAAAAGAGTGTTATCCCTCTTTCAAGTATGGTCTTTGGGCCTTTCCTTGTGTTAGGTTTGATAATTTCCTTGACTATTTCAACTTCAAGGTGTGGGAAGGGGTCAAGCAGTCAAACCCTCCCCCTTCAACTTATTGGTATAACAAAAGTAAAAATCAATTCCAACAAATGTAAATTCAAAAGAGGGGAAAAGAGATTGGGCCTAGTTCCCAAAGAATGTTCAAATCCATACCTTCTTCAATTTTTTTGTAAAACTATATAGGGATTTGATGTATCAAATACAAGATAATACAACAATTTGGTTTTAATGTTGGTTGGATCTTAGTTCTAGGTTGTATAATTTGCATCATCACAAATACAACCTAGAACTAAGATCCAACCAACATTAAAACCAATCTACTAGCTTAAAATTATTCAATCCAACCATTAACATAAGCCATGAACAATAAGTGGGAACTTTGGGTACCTATAAATCATGGTAGTGAAGTCCTATAATAACTATAGTCTATTCGTACAAGAGAACTTAGATTCCTTTAACTTATAGTTTGAAAAATGAAACCTTAAGTAAGGAGAGGGAGCATTTTTTGTAATTTTTTCCATTTTTCCCTTTGCATGGATTGCAGGGGTCGAGAGTGGCATGTACAACATGCCTCTATTTTTCTCCTTTTTCAAAAACATTATCTCATTTTACATGGAACTCAATTGAAGGTATCAATGAGTACTTAAATAAATTGAACCCATATATTTGACATGAGCCAGTCAAGTACATTTTTCCACTAACTTGAAATTTTGTATTGCAACCTACCTAGAGCATGCCATAATAACCAATTATATTGGTACTTGTGACAACTCTAACTATACCATTTGAAACCAGAAAGGGGAAAATGTGTTGTCGATGGAAAGGTATTGGAGTTAAATACAACATGAAAATTCTACTTTTCCAACTTAGATCCTACAAAAAATCATTTCTAAACTTTTATCCTTTTCCAGGAAACTATTACCAAAAAATAGTCCCTAAATTGTGAAGGCTCCTTCTCAACAAATGGGGGTAAAAACTTGGAGCATGATATACCATTGGAAAGGTGAAAAACTTCCTTGCAACATATATAGGTATGATTTTATTTCAAGGTCATATTTCAAATAGGCATTGACCAAAATTCATAATAGTGTCCATCTAGGAGGTGTGTAACTTGTGCCCTTCATAGACTAGGCATATGAATTTATAATAAGGTAAATGATGGTTATAATTGTTAAGATTATCCCAAACCCTATAGGATACAACAATTTGCTCTTTTTTTAATATATATTTTATTTTCTTGTGAAATACCATGCTCACGTGGAGCTTGTAAAGCGACAAGTGAAAGGGGCTAACGTTAAAATTTATTTCAAACTAATTCTTCATCTCATGAAATCTAAATATATCAACCTTGACATAGGAAATACTAATAGGATGATTTTACATATTCGAAATAAGATTACGATGGCCTACCCTAAGGCTAAAACATTGTGGTCTTCAAACAAGCCAAACAAGGTTGGATTGAACATGATTGTGGAATGATATAATATTATTATGCACTATGACCACAATGGTTTGCATCAAGGGTACATATCAGTTTTACAAGGAAAGAGAATGTTGTAACCCTGAAATTTATTTAGCCTTACTAACTCAAACTTGATTATTGAAGCCCTAACAAAACTAAAAATTGAACTTTGTAACTAACTTGGACTTCGACCAACTAACTTAATAATGATGAATGATACTGTTCTTCTAGTGCCTAATAATTCATTATGGGGCTAAAATAAGCATTGCATGCAATCCCCTAGTATTCTTTAATAGTGCCATTTAATCATAATGACACATACCATTTCCTTTTACTAGAACTAGAATTTGAAAGGTTGCACGTAACAATCATCTTAATAATTTGGGAAGATATATCAATGGGAAACGTCGAGTTGAGCTTAATGTATGTTTTTTGGTCAATGCCTAGCCCAACCAATCAATATTCTATGGCTATGGATGTGGCATTGGTGGTAACTTTAATATTTTTTTTAACCTTGGTTGAGATCAAATTCTTTTGGATACTATTGTGAAGAATGAAATATACAATAAAATGTACCAATCAATTTTTCCCACAACTATGAATGGAGGAGGCACTCACCTTCCTTAGGCTCCTCTCGATTTTCTAGTTGGATCATTGTGGTTTTGAGTGTGGCATTGGTATTTTCATTGATGATCCATTTTCCCTTATCTGGTTCTAATTGGAGTCCATGTTAGAGTCTAACTATAAAGTTTAAATTATCTGTGTTAGTGTTGAGGCCTCAACAACCTCCAAGTTTGTTGACTTAACGCCCCACTTTTAATTTTTTAATCAAGTTTCTTCAAATATATTTCATTTTATTTAACCTTATCTTTAATAATCTTGAGTGATGCTTATTTGTTTCTATCAAGATATTGTTTTACTAAACATATTTTTTATAAAAAAAATTCATTGCAATACATTGTTGATAGTTAGTTATGATTACAACATAGTAGCATAATTCGATCGTATTTTATTTGTGTAAGGAAATTCAGAAGAATTTCAAATTCATTGAATATTCATAACATGCCCCTACTAGCCCACCACTAAATTTTAAAAAATTAAAATTAAAACTAAATTTTAATTATTAAACACTATGAAATATACATATTATTCAATTTCATACTTCATAATGCATTGAAGCATTCACTAATTAAATAATTACCTCTAGCTCGTAAATATTTTTTTACTTTCTTATAAAAATAATTATTAATAACTATTTGCTCCAGGTAAATACATCTTTATTTTCTTATTAAAATATATATTTAATGGTAAGTATTTAATATTTTAATAAAAGTATTCTATATGCTTAAATTTAGGATCATTTTGGAGGAATGTCGTAATGATAAATCCAATCTCTTGTGTTGCTTTGTGGACTTTAGAAAATTTTTCGATACGATACCTAGAAATAACCTATGGAATAGATTAGAAAAGCTAAAGGTTCCTTTCGAGTTTAGAGTTGTTGCAATAAGGTTAAACGAGAATGGCATTTCCAAGTTTAAAAGCAACGAAGGGTGGTCGAAAGATATTAAGTGTAATATCGAAGTTAAACAAGGTTTCCCCATCTCCTCTACCCTATTTAGAATTTGCATCGATAAGCTAGAAGATTGTTTAGAGGAAGCAAGTTGTGTTGGCACGATCTTAGCTAGAATAGTCATCATCCTTCTTCTCTATCATTAGAGAAAATTTGAAGTCTAAAATGGGCCTCCTAAGGAAAATAATAAAATAATAGTTATTAATTTTGGAGGAAGAATGAAAAAAACTACTTTTTTGTTCGTATTTTCGACATATCTCCATCTGTTTTTACTCAAATTCCGAGCGGGAGAGCTCGTTGGATGCGGAATTTAATTATGCATCCAACGAGTACACCCGATGCATTCTTTTGACTGACCCCGCTACCCCAAAAATAAGACACTCTTATTTCTGGGGTAGCTAGGTCCGTCAAAAGTATGCAGTGTGGGTACTCATTGTAAATTCTGCATCCAACGAGCTCTCCCGCTCGGAATTTGAGTAAAAACACAGGGACATATGTCGAAAATATGAACAAAAAAAGTAGTTTTCTTTTATGACAAATATGACATTTCAACCATTATGGTTGACTCATTTTATTGAAATTCTATTGGTTCCTGAATTCCAACTCACAAAATTTATTGTTGGCGTGTTTTCTTGTAAGGCCCATGTTAGACCCATGCTGACGATATTGTTCTTCTGGCAAGGTGCCCATCTGATCTTAATAAACAACTAAGAATTCTTAAGGATTTTTTCTCTACCGTGGGTATGACTGTTAACATTGACAAAAAAAAAGTTATGATTATCAAATCCAAGAAGGACACTTACGCTAATTTTTTGTATGACAATAGCAACTTGGAGGAAGTGTCTTCTTACAAATACCTAGGAATTGATATTCATCACAAGCTCAACTAGAACTATAGCATTGAGAAAAGGATTAATGGAGGGTGGAAAGCTTATTTTGGTCTTGAAAATAATTGTAAAGCAGCAAACCTTGTGATGTGGGATAAAAGGAAACTCCTCTTTGAAACTTTAGTCAAATCCTGTTATCTTGTATAGATGTGAGGTTTGGGGTTGCAGCATCTCTAGAGAATCCTGGATAAAGATTGAGCAAATATAGAATCGTTTTATAACGTATAACCTCAAAATTAAAACCAATACACATTATCCTATTCTCCTTATAGAAGTGGGTCTTTCCCCTATCGAGAGCCTAGCTATGACTAGGCTTATGTTGTACAAGCACAAAACCAATAACATGGGAGACCATAGACTTCCTAAGCTAGCTTTAAACTCCAACCAAAACCACCTAAGGCTCAAGCGAGGTTGGTATAAAGATACCAGGGCCTAGTTAAACCATTGGGAGATCAACGAAAATGTTGCATTGCAAAATATTAATAACACTAAAAATATTGTTACTTCTAAGTTTAAAGAGAAAATGTGGTGTGAGAAAGATTTAGAGGATAAAATAAAACTAAGATATTATAAGGAGGTCATCAACCCTACTCTAGAAGATCAAAAGTATCTCTCTGTTTTAACTAGTTCAAAGAAAAAAAATTAATATAGCCAAGATAAGAACGAACTCTCATGAGCTCCATAATGAAACAGGTCGTTGGGCAGTTCTTAAAACACCATGGGTGGAAAGGATCTGCCATCTCTGTGAGAATATGAACATTGAGGATGAAAATCACTTCCTCTTAGAGTGCTCTGCGTACACCCACATTAGATCTCAGTTTCATAACATTTGTTGCAATACAGACCTTCCTAGCCTTTTAACATGCCAAAATTATAGTGAGCTCGGAACGCTTCTCTCCAAGCTCTTTGAGCATAGGAATACAATTTTAAAACAAAATAAATAGTTTGTTTCTTTAGGTTCGATAGACCAAAGTTTGGTCTCAATGGATGTTAACCATCATAATCATCATCATTATATAGATATTGTTGTACATTTATAGTATATTTGGGTATATTTGATTATATATATATATATATATATATATATATATATATATATTGTATATTTGATTAAATGTATGTATATATCATGTATATTAGAACTTAGTTTCATAGTATTTGGTACTATACAAACATTTATAACCTCCTAACTTGCCAAAACTAAAATTATAGTGAGCTTGGAAAGCTTCTTGGCAAGCTTTTTGATCACACTAACAAGATTTTAAAGTAAACCAAGTATTATTTTTCTTAAGGTCCGATAAAAGTAATTCAAATATTATCTTCTTATAATATTTTATTATATACATATGTGGTTTTCAATTCTAATATAGTTAGTATTAATTTTTGAATAATTTTAATAAAACATTTTCCAAGTGTTTGATTAAATATACAATAGAGCATATTCCAAAATAAAATATATCACATGTTTACGAATCATATTGGCATCTCTTAACACATTGCAAGCGTATCATAATTAAGGTCCAAGACAACCATACACCATTTATTTTTGGCAAAATATTGTTCCTGGCAGGAACTTGCTTTAAAAAAAAACTGGCCATACACTGGGTTTTGAGTCAAGTATCAATTTGATCTTCAAATGGCTTTTAAGGATCGCAAACCAATTCAACTTTTATAAATCGATTCTAAGGCCTGTAAATACGAAAACTAATGTATATAGTCCTCTTCAATGAAGTAGTCTGAGCTTATCGAGTTATAAACAAAAATCCACTTGGTCTTTGAATGGATCTTTGTCTCCTTAGTATGAAAAAAGTGGTTATGCAATCGGTATTTCTCTTTAAAAAAAATTATGAATTTGGAAAAGCAAGTAACCACTGGATTTTTTTGTGATGGAAAATTATTAATATTTTGAAAAACTTTCGAGCTTAAGTTTAAATTTTATGATCTTAAATTAATTATATTCATAAATATCATATATATAAGTTACTAAACTCTACCAAACCTTGTTCAACCCACTTTGACATTAAATATTATTTAGAAATTGAAAAAAGGTTTTACAATAAAAAATAAAGACTGGCTATTTGCTAAGTCGTTGCATTTAAATAATTTCAATTCACAAATCTGGTCATTCCCGAAGTTTAGTTAATAATCTAAATAGCTTAAATCTCCACTCTAAGAGCGTTCATTTGTTAAAATTAAATCATTGTGATCACTATATTGATCTCTTTTAAAAATTAAGCAACTATGCTTAACGCTGCCACATCCATGGATCACCCCTTTCTGGCAAGAACATTGTCACGCCCCCCTCCCCTCCTCTCCCGTCAAGGAGAGGACGTGACTACATTACTATGTCTATCAAATAGGGCATCTAGCCCCATGAACATAAACAAATGATGCATTGAAATAAAAGACATATACATATGCATAATACATGAAAATACACAGCGGAAGCAAATATCATTCAACACATTCATTATGTTCATAATATTTTAATAAACAAATACAGTTGCAGAATTTAAATACACAAAAAATACAAGAGATCACTTATCTTGTAAATGAGTTGTCCCGCAACTAGTTATGTCGCTACAACGTTCCACCCAACCATAGGCCAGCGTGCTCATCAATCTCTCAGCACCGCTACCACCCCCGAGCTGGGAATGATTTCCACAAGGAACTAGGGAACAACAGGCTCACACATAGCCAAAACTTATCATAACTCAGCCAAGCCAATCTACAGTTGGGTTTATCAAGCTGTTAAGGCACTGGAAAGGTAGAATTGCTAAGCTAGTCAGCTCAACCACAAATCCATGGACACCTGCACAATATCTATCTAGCTTGGCCTCCATAATACTTACACACCCAACACAAGGAAGTATTCCCTTCACTGCTACACAGTCCCTCAGGCCATACCTTCCCTTCTAGTGCTCTTCAGGGTGTGCATAGAAGATTAGCCAGCCCCTCTTGATCTTCCAGTGAGGTTCCTCTCTGCACTAGGTTTATCAACCCAATTTTGGGCCTCTTCCACTCCTAAGTCTTTCATACCAAAACAGGGATGCACACAACAGCAAAATACAAATGCTGGGTATGTAGAAAAAATGTTTGGCAACCAAAAACGAAATTGCAGATGGGGAAATCAAACCTAGGTGAGAAAATATGATTTCAGAAAACGTCCATGGGAATTACAGGGGAAAAAACTACCTCCCTAAACCCACAAATAGGGAAATCTATCTTCCCATCCATTGAGCAACACAAAAATGGATTTCTGGGTATGGAAAAATGAGGAAAACGCAGGAAAAGCGTGAGGGAAACTCCCAGCTAGTTCCAGCTGCATGAGGAAAATGAAGAACTTGAATGAGAAGTTGAATGGGCAAACATTTGAGGGTGTTTACTTGCCCAATAAGAAAAGAATCGTTTTACCAAAACTGATGGCTTCCCCAATACAAATTTTGACTGCCATAATCTTCCATTCCCAAGGCATTAACTGACCCAACCAACTTCTGGAAGAAATAAATGATTGGGCACAAAAGACAAAATCAGTAGTTGACAACTTTATGGGTTCTCCCATTGACATTTGGCTTTACGCTATTGGCTCAAGGGTTTGAATAATTTCCCTCTCTGTTCCTTGTGAAAGCATGCCCCCATCTCTTTTGTTGCATTGCATAGCTAGTTGTGGCTACTTTTATTAATTGCATATTTACATGATGTCTCAATTTACATTGTGCCTAGCTAGCACAATAACCATAGGTATCGATTTTAAACTGTTGGTACATAAAAATGATAAATCCATGGTGGGGCCTTGGCCTTTATCTCCTCGCCATGATTTAATAATGGTATTTACATCATATACAATTTTAATGCAAATGTGGTCAAAATCGGGATATTACAAACATTTCATCTACAATTTAGTGAACATGCTAATTATTTCATTAGGCCTCTATCAATTTCAAATACCATCTGAATATGCCAACTGATCACTAACTTGGTCATCTTTTCCCTTCTCAGGAAAATATGTCTAGCACATTTTTTGTGGATATATGCTTGAGCATTGTGATATAGGCAGATTATTGCAGTTATTAAATATTCATGGATTTGAATGTTTTCCATAATCATGTTCTTTCCATAAACATTAATCAATTATATGTCAAATGATTTAACCATTTCAACTAGAATATTCAAAACACTGTCTTTTAATCAATGTTGTCTAAACTTTCTCATCTAGAAAACGTCATAATTGGGATATTGGATTAAGATCCTTTGGGTGAAGGGATCATACAATTTCTTCAATATGAACATGGTCATTTGTTTTTTCTCAAATGCACAGGCAATTCCACACAAAAAAAAAACTAGATATGTTCATGAAAGTACAATCTTTTGGAATCCAAATGACTTATATTATGGATTTAGAAAACCAAATGACTTACACTATGGGTTTATGTTTGTAGAAGAAAATACATAATGCAAACGAATAATATTGATAATTGTGTTGCACAAAAACGAGGTTCCTTACTCCACTCTCATAATATGGATGAAAATATTATCAATATTGATGAACATGGCTACTAAGTTGAATTTACTTTATATCCAATGACATAGTACCATGATAGGAATCAGTCAGTTGAGAGAATTCCTCTTAGTGGTCCCTTCCCCAATCCATGTTCAAATTAAACTATATTGATTATCAAAACAACAAATCCATAAATAAGAAATTGTAGAGAAAAAACAAATTCCACACACAAACTTCACTTGCATTTCTTTCAACTCAAACTGATTTATATAAACAATCACACACAAACTTCACTTGCATTTCTTTCATCTCAAGCTGATTTATAGACACAATCATATCAACAACATGTTGCGGGGATATCTCAACAACGCACTAAAAACAAATCTGGTTAGAAAGAATAACTCAATTTCCAACTAAGTCACAACATGTAAAGAAATAGAATAAGCATCATCAAACAACAATCCACACTATTTTTAACACTATACTTAATAAATTCTGACACTCCCCACTCCATGCTTCAACTTGAATATTAGAAACTACATCAAAATTTTGCCGAAGTTGACCAAATTTAGCCCCATTTCAAGTAACTTTGAACAATTTTGTGAATTTGAGGTGGGGGCATGGGTATTGATGTTATGAATCTCTCATATGGTGGGAGTAGACTTTGGGCATGGACTCTCTTCCTCCATGCAATAAATTTCACAAATTTTTATTGAAATTTGAAAAAATTTGGTTAAAAATAGATAAAAGTTCACTAAAATATTTACTATTTTTTTCTAAATTAAAAGTAAGTATTTTCTTAGCTTTTAAAGTTTATGAAATTTTTCCTTTGGTTTTACAAACTTACAATTATATTTTGTAGAATTCCTAAATATAACCATTAGAAAAAAAATGGTAATAGAACAATCCCCAAAGAATTTAAAAATAAAAGATAAAATCATTTGGAACTACTATATCAGCTTTAAAATGAATGAGAAAAACAATAAAACCCTTCGGAATAAAGCGTCATTACTACACTAAAAAATTAAATTATGAACTAGAAAACAAAGAATCATACCAATATCATTATTCAAAAATGACCCAAAAAAAACACATTTTACCCTATAAAAACATTTCTACACCGATAAAATTTTAAAAAATAACCTAGAAAAAAAGAGAATGGCATGAGCCACATGTTTTTTTCATCAAAATTGACATCATTTTGATTGATCATATCTTTGATCAACGCAAATAGGACTTCCCTCCAATTGTGTCTCACCTATAACACATCTCCCTCATGTACATATCACTAGGGATTTCAAACAAGTCGGGGTCGAAATTTGTGTTGGAAAGGTATTTCAAAGAATATATTGTACTAGAGGTACTATGCCAAAAATGTTGATTTATAATTTTTTTAACAACGATATCAATATTTAAGGCCATGTTTCAAAAATATCATAATTTTAAACCTGATTTTATATATAAAAACAATGTTACTGATTATACCACTTATTGAGTTGGGGTTAGTTTAAATATTTTGTTTGCAATGTTACGGGTTTCTAAGGCCGTAGTTTCAAATAAGTTGTTATTTTAACCCCGATTTTAAAATAAAATAAAAAGTTCTACTAATGTAACCAATTTGTTTTCAGGTGTTGATCATAAAGTTTCCTTAGCACCATTACATGGTTTTAAGTCATGCTTGGAAAAGGTAGTTGTTCTAGACCCAAAATAACAATAAAAAGGCACTACTTGTAGCACCAGTTTTTAATTCAAGGATTGATTTTGGTGTTTTTGACACCAAAAAATGGGTTTTTAGGCTAAAGTTGTTGTTTTAAACTTACTCTCATCAACTCAATAACTATTCTAATAGGATAAGCTTGGAATATAACATGATAATGTTTTTAGACACCAATCACACCACCAACATGAATAGTGGTTCAATTGGAAGTAATCAATGGCATGCAATATTAATGTTTTAAAGTAAAGTACAATAATTATGGACGTGGAATGAAATCTCATGATATACGTACATGTAATACATCACATAAACAAGTGAGAAAAACACATGCTACACTACCTAAGGGTGAATAAATAAAAAGGAACAAAGAGCATGAATGAATTGAGTTTCAACAAGATTCAAGCATGAAATCTAATTATTGAGGCATGTGATACATTGTTTAAAATTTTCAAATATTCTCATACAAGCATTCATATTTATTTGAAATTTATCAAAAATAATAATAAATAATTGTGATAAAGACCAAAACACCATGATATTATATAAATAAATAAATTAGTTGCACAATTTTTTTCAGTAATGGACATTATGAAAATAGAGAATAATCTCTATCATTTTATTAAAAGAAATGCTTTGTTATTGAAAGAAATGCATATACATGTAACATTCCTTGAGAATGATTCCAAAACCAAGGTACAACCATACAAGAACATTATCACATTCTTTCCCTCAAACCTAAAAATTCCATATAGAGTTGTATGCCCTAGGAACATGGTGTGATGTTTCTTGATGCTCACTTAAAATTCAGAAACAAAAATAAATTAGTTACCATAGAGAAAGATAAATTTAATATATATATATATATATATATATATATATATATTCATTAAAAAATATTAAACATATTGATTACAACTTTTAATTGCACCAAATCATGGCAGGAACTCAAGGTGCATTTTAGTTGTGAATAATTAATTTTAATTTCAAAGTTACTCATTTACCTATAGAGTTCCCCATGGAGTTTGTGAAAGAAAAAAGGAAAACAATGAGGAATTAAGATGATAACAATGATTTAGATTATCTATTTTGAGTAAGATGTTAATTCATTATGGAAAGAGTACAAAACTTGGAAATTGTACTGAGTGTCAAGGTTAATTCAACTAAACTTTGTCTTTAATGAAAGAATGTGTACCTCATAGAATTTCCCATAGAGTTTATGAAAGAAAGAAGGAAATCAATGAGGGATTAAAGATGATCACAATGATTTAGATTGCCTGTTTTGATTAAGATGTTAGGAGTCATTAAGAAAAGGGAAAAAAAGTTGGAAAATGAATTAATTATCAAAATCAATTCAACTAAATATTGTATCTAATGAAAGAATGTGGGCAAGTATTGGAAATCATATAAGTTGAGAGATTGTTTATGAAAGTTTGGTAGAATTTCTCCATTAAATAAATACACAAATATGAAGATGAAGAGAAACGAATAGTATGGCATCTAGACGTGTTAGCATACTAGATAGGCCTCCAGCACTACAATTCGCTATCCAAAGTCCTTAGTGCATGGAAGTAGACCCATATTTGCATTGCTTAATTTTTTTTAATGGTTTTAATGTCCATGGTGTTGGACTACTAATAGTAATACTATTCATGAGAAATAAATATTTAAATAAGCATAATTTGTTACTATGTGACATCTAAACGTTGAGGTTACAAGTTAAGTGGAAAATCCAGTGTAACCAATTATGTATTATAAATTATAAAGATAACATCATGTAGATGGAGTGATAGAGACATAATTAACATTGTTATCTTCTCTCTAATATTCACTATATATGTCTTACTTATGATATTTTTAAACATAGATATATGGGAGTAATGATACTTGCTTATGCAATAAAGTCATTGTCCTTAATTTTTTTATAAACTAATTTACTTTCCATTATATCACACAAAGAGATAACAGTAAGTGCATTAGAATAGTATGCCACTTGGGAAACTAGACTAATCACATTATAATTGTCTTTTTTTTTCCATATGATTGTTTGTATAATAACATAAGAAATAAAGATTTTAACTATATTATTGTAATAAAAAACTACCTGATTTTCTATCTAACCAAAAAACAACTAAGCTATAACAAAGAAATTGTCTATCCCAGTCATCATCTGTAATTGAAATAAATGGCACCTAAAAGTTCATCATAGGTTCCTACTTTTGCTAGGGAACAAACTACCTCTTAAATACCATTCATGTTGTGTTTCTATTTATGTTGTGTTTCTACCGAATATATTCAACTTTGTATATGGGCTTGTGAGGGATTAATATTGTGATAGAATGTCGAACTTGAGTTTAAATTTCATGATCTTAAATTAATTATATTTATAAATCTGATATAAAATAGTTACCAAACTTCACAAAACCTTCTTCAACACACTTTGACATTAAACATTATTTGAAGTGAAAAAAATGGTTTTACATTAAAAAATAAAATAAAATGAAAGAGTGGGTATTTGATAGGTCAATGCATTTAAATAATTTCAATTCACAAATCTAGGCATTCTGAAAGTTTAGTTAATAATCTAAATAGATTAAATCTCCACTCTAAGGCCTTCATTCATTAAAATTAAATCATTCTAATCACTAAATTGATCTCTTTTAAAAATTGAGTAGTTATGCTTAAAGTTGCCCCATCGATGGATCACCCCTTTTTAGCGAGAACATTTCATCTAGAATTTAATTAACATCCTAATTATTTCATCAGGACCATCAATTTCAAATACCATCTAAATATTCCAACTGATCACTAACATGGCCAGCTTTTCCCTTCTCACGAAAATATGTCCAACACATTTTTTGTGGATCTATGCTTAAGCATTGTGATATAGGCATATTATTGCAGTTATTAAATACTCATGGATTTGAATGTTTTCCAGGATCGTGTTCTTCCCATAAACATTAAACAATTATATGTCAAATAATTTAACCATCACAACTAGAATATTCAAAAGATTGTCTTTTGATAGATGTTGTCCAAACTTTTTCATCTAAAAATCCTCATAAATGGGATATTGGATTAAGATCTTTTGGGTAAAGGGATCATACAACTGCTTCAATATGAACATGGTCATTTGTTTTTCTCAAATGCGCAGGCAATTCCATGCAAAGAAACCAGATATGTTCATCAAAGTACAATCTTTTGGAAGCCAAATGACTTATATTATGGATTTAGAAAGCCAAATGACTTACATTATGGATTTATGTTTGTACAAGAAAATACAGAATGTAAACGAATAAGATTGATAATGGTGTTACACAAAAACGACAATCCTTACTCCACTCCCATAATTTGGATAAAAATATTATCAATATTGATGAACATGGCTACTATGTTGAATTTACTTTTGATCCAATAGCATAGTACCATGATAGGGATCAATTAGTTGACATAATTCCTCTCAGTGGTCTCTTCCCCAATCCATGTTCAAATTAATCTAAATTGATTATCAAAACAACAAATCCGAATAAATAAGAAATTGAAGAGAAAAAACAAATCCCACACAAAGACTCCACTTGCATTTCTTTCAGCTCAAGATGCTTTATATACACAATCACACACAAACTTCACTTAAATTTATTTCATATTAAGCTTATTTATATACACAATCATATCAACAACATGTTGAAGGAATATCTTAACAAAACACTAAGAAAATGGGTTAGAGAGAATAACTCAATTTCCAACTAAGTCACAACAACATGTAAAGAAATAGAACAAGAATAACTAAATCACAATCCGCACTATTTTTAACACTAGACTCAATAAATTCTAACACTCCCCACTCCATGCTTCAACTTGAATATTAAAAAATACATCAATTTTGCCAAAGTTCACCAAATTTAACCCCGTTTCAAGTAACTTTGAACAATTTTATGAATTTGAGTTGGGGGCATGGGTGTTCATGTTATGAATCTCCCATATGGTGGGAATTGACTTTGGGCATATATCACTTCCTCATTGCAATAAAATTAGCAAATCTTTATTGAAATTTGAAAAATTTTTGTTAGAAATAGATCAAAGTTCACTAAAATATTCACTATTTTTTTCTAAATTAAAAGTATCTTCTTAGTTTTTAAAGGTTATGAAAATTTTCCTTTGATTTTACAAACTTACAATTATATTTTGTAAAATCCTTAAATATAACCATTAGAAAAAAATGTTATTAGGATTCCCTAAAAAAAATAAAAGATAAAATCATTTGGAACTACTCTATCAACTTGAAAAGGAAAAAGAAAAATGATAAAACCCTTGGGAAGAAAGTGCCATTACTACACTAAAAATTTAAATTATGATCTAGAAAACAAATAGTCATACCAATATCATTATTTAAAAAATGACCCCAAAAAACACATTTTATCCTCTAAAAACATTTCTACATGGTTAAAATTTTAAAAATTAACCTAGAAAAAAAGACGATAACATGAGCCACATGTATTTTTCATCAACATTGACATCATTTTGATTGATCATATATTTGATCATCATAGAGAGGACTTCCCTCCACTTGTATCTCACCTATAACACATTTCCCTCATGTACATATCACTAGGGCTTTTAATCAAGTCGGAAAGAAATTGTTATTGGAAAGGTATTTCAAAGAATATAGTGTACTAGAGGTACTATGTCAAAAAGGTTAATTTATGATTTTTTTAACAACTGTACCAATTTTAAACCTGATTTTTATATAAAAAACAATGTTACTATCAAAAAGGTTAATTTATGATTTTTTAACAACGGTACCAATTTTAAACCTGATTTTGATATAAAAACAATGTTATTGATTATACCACTTTTTAGTTGGGGTTGGTTTAAATATTTTGGTTGCAACTGTAAAAAAATATGTAATACTAGTTATGGAATAAGAATAATCATAACCAATGTTATATATAGGGTATTACAACTATATACAATACAAGTGTAATGAAAGCACAGTAATGAACTAGCTTTACCATCGTAGGTAGTAGCTTATCTCAGCTTCAATACTATTCAAGCTCAAATACTGATACTACGTATACGGTAATCATACTAAAGACCACTTGGATAGGATTCATAGTAATCTTAGCATCATGTAAGCTGTATCAATCTAAGCTTGTAATAAAATGTACTAATAGCTATCAGTGTACTTGCTTATCCTAATAGAAGTAACACCATTAATATATATAGGACATGTAGCGATTGCTCTAATAACACTAGCTCTATGTAACTTATCTCCATATTGAACACTTTTCACAGGAATGGTAGAGCTCTTAGTAACATACATAATAAGCAGTATCACTATGTTTCCCATTACAAGTTTTTAAGGCTATAGTTTAAAACTAGTTGTTATTTTAACCCTTGTTTTAAAATAAAATAAAAAGTGCTACTAATGGAACCAATTTTTGATCCAGGTTTTTTTATCATAAAGTGTTCTTAGCACCATTACATGGCTTTGAGTCATGGTTGCAAAAGGTAGTTGTTTTAGCCCAAAAATAAAAAAGCACTACTTGTAGCACCACTTTTTAATCAAGGATTGATTTTTGTGTTTTTGACACCAAAAAAATGGGCTTTTACACTAGAGGTTTTGTTTTAAACCTACTCTCGTCAAATCTATAAGTATTCTAATAAGACAAGTTTGGAATATAATATGGTAATGTTTTTGGACACCAATCACACTACCAACATGAATAGTGGTTCAATTGGGAGTAATCAATAACATGCAATATAATGTTTGAGAGTAAAGTTACATTAATTATGGACATGGAATGAAATATCATGATATACATACATGTAATACATCACATAAACAAGTGAGAAAAACACATGCTTCACTACCTGCGGGTGAATAAAAAATCAGGAACAAATCAGATTTCAGTCAAGTTTTTACACTACCTGGAATGTATAGCAGTTCACAGTAGCATTGTGAAGTTTTTACAGTGGACTGTGACAGCCACAAGTCAGATTTCAGTCAAGTTTTTAGAGTGTTCCTCTCTCTGATTTTGGGTGACCTCAGCTCCAAAAGGTATGATCCATGCAAAGGAAGCCGAAGATACTGGGAGGAAGTTTGAACCAAGTGTATACTCTTGCGTCCACAAAATATATTTTCTAAAATTTGATGGTTTAATCTCAGTCACGTCTCACAGGTATGGAGATTTCTAAGACATGCAAGCTCTTGAAGAATGAAAGCCACATTTGACTGAGATACTCGCAGGCCACAATAGAACATAATTTCAAACCGCTACAAGTCTCTCTATGATCTTCTGGACTTAGGTAGCCACAGTATGGACTGACTGACTTTGAAGGAATCTGAAGTTGCACAATACATTCAGACCTAAAACAGGTGTTAAAGGGATGATTTCATGGAGGCATCTAAAATTTATTTCATAAACTAAAGATTGACTATGTATTCCTCACCTGACCTCGTGACTATAAGGAAGTTGCATATGTAACATATCTGAGCTCTTAGAGAAATAAGAACAACCTCAAAGATATATCTCAGTATACAAGCATCAAGTTAAAAGTGTGTTTTAGCACTGAAAAGATAACAGATCTAAGTTTGGGCATCTAAAGACAACCTCAGTATTGAAGCTCTGTAGCTCGGGTTACAAGATATAATAAAAGGTAGCAACAATGTAAATCAGATGGATTGAAGACAATGACAGCAGATGAACTTGATAGAGACAATTGAGTTATGTTAAATATATTGTTGTGTCTCTCTTTAATGTGATTAGTGTGCTTACGATTCGTGATGAATATGATGATAACATGATGATATCACAACAAAGTAGCCGCAAGTCTTCAAGCCAGACGCCAGCCAGCCGTACGGCACACATTTAGGTGTTTGGTTAGCACTCTAGTCATGCTAATGTTTCTATTTCTGTGAGAAGAAAAACACATTATTATACACCCGTCAATTTTAAACTTCTACTCTTCCTTACGTGACAAGTCCAATCATCAATCTAATTCTATATCAGCAACTAAAGAGCTACCAAGATATATTAGCAGCCGCGATAAAAATAGCGAAGATAATGTCAAAATGTTTCCAATACATATGACGCCGAGGTCATACCTGCAGGGCCTTGTATAGAAACAACTGAAACCATAAATCAAAAAATAATAATCGATTCAGTCCATATGATCCCAAAGCCATTCTTGCAGACCATTATATAGAGATATGTGTTTATAACTGAAAAGAAACACAATGTTTAAGATCAATCTCCCATGAAATTTGTTATCAAAAAGGATGTTTCTCTCTAGTCTACGATAGACAATCATGTTAAATGCTGCCACAGAAAAAAACTCGTATTCATTGTTGAAGCAAATTGTTATGCACCATGTCACGAGTTTGAAATGTTTGTTTTGATGTAATAACCATCTCTTCTGATTACTGTGATATTTTCTCAAGCCTTTTCTGCATCTTCACTCAGCAAGTTCTCTTCAAAAATTAGTTGGTGTAGGGAACTGGTAAATAATTGCGCTGGAACTCTACAAAACTGTCAAAGTTACTCTAGAGGATGATCTCACAAAGGCTCTCAATGGGAAAAAATTTGTTTCTTTTGTGATCTCCTTTTTTTCCCGGGCTTCTTAAATTTTACATGCGACTCTGCTGCTTTCGTGAACTTTCCCTTTGCTTTTCCTTTATTTCCCTCATGTTTTTTGTCATGTTGTTTGTCAGATGGATGATCTCCCAGGGCTTCACTATCATTTTCATAGTCATCAAGACCATCATCATCATCTTCTTCTTCTTCATGAACATCATCGTCCTCTTCATCTGAAGAGAATTCCAGAGTTTCTACAATATCATCCTCTTCATGATCCACTGCACCATGTGTATGAGAGTTGCCTGCCACTATGGACTTTGAGCCATCCTCACTGTGAGACAGTATTGACGAGAAAATTTTCAGTAGACATTCACTCCATCTATGAATTTGACTAGATATTTATTCTCAGTTGATTTTCATGTCAGATTGAAAATAGAATCAACAGGTTTTTAGAAAACTATTCATTAGTCTTCTTAAGCAATAAATGACAGGGAAATGCAATATTCAAAGCACTTTTACAATAAAACAAACATGATTGCTCACTTATTTGACTTCTTTTCAGGTAGCCAATCCTTGCTGAATACTTCGGTGCCCTCTTCAATGTCACCATAATCATCTTCATCACTAGCCACGGAGATGCCCTTTGCCAAGTGTCTGGTTTTCTTATCAACAACTTGAAGACTGTCAAGAAAAGAGATTGCTTGTAAATGACTTGGAATTGATGCCACTATATCTTACATAAATATTGATGTTGAAACCAATAGCTCACCACAAGGAAAAAAAAGAAAAAAAATACTAGCCTGGATTCTCGCAGACTAGCTTTCCGCTGTTCAGCCATTTCTCGCAGTCTTAGAAGATATTGAGAAAGTGGGCTTGTGCCAGATTCTTTCTCATCCTATCAATAGAAAGAAAGTTGGCTACATCATAATATATATGTACTAAAATTAAAACATATTTCAAAATACAGAATTCGCCAAAAAAGAGAAACACGGGAAATAAACCTGAAGAAATGATGATACAGGAACATGATCCTTTGGTGAGAAGGAGATGTCTGTCCGTTTTTTCCCAACATACTCGATGTTTGACTCAACCTGTATTTGTCAATAAGATCTTGAAATATTCATTCAAAGAAATAAAAATGTATGCAACTTGTTTATGAATTGATTGAAAACCTAACTCATATACCAGTAAAAAACAGAAGGTGAAAATAGTCAAATACCATAAAATTTTAAACTAATATACTCTGAAATCTCAACAAAGGACCAAACAAATCAAAACAGCATGCACAATCAAATGTTCCACCGTAGTCAAAGGTACTAGAAACAACTAAAACTAGTGCCAACTAGGCCTAAATCAAATCAATTCCATGCTTGTGTAATATCCCAACTCATATTCTACCCTTATATTGATAATATGTATGCAGTTTATGTGTTTCAGGTGTGTTTGAGATATAATCGAATTTGCATGCAAAATAAGTTCCGTGCCAAAAAGCCCTAAATATAGCAGATATAGAGATAAAATAGGAAATATGACTCAGCCAGATTTGAGGAACATACCAATAATTATAGCTGTGTAGACTCTTTCGTATACAAAAGACATGCATGCCATGCATCCACCAGATATCCGAAGTGTGAGGCTAGCTCAGATGTGATGCCTATGCAGCAATAAAAACGTCCTTTGATATAAAATCCTCAAAACAGCTTCAATACTAGAGCGATGATGATGGATCTTTCTAGGACTAGTGGTATGGTCTATCCGAAGATATTGGATTATACATGCAAAAGGTTTGCTTCCTCTAGGACCAATAGTGAATTGATTTGCCTGTGAAGGATGACGCCCTTGCTTCTGGTAGTTTCAGCGATGAATAGCAGATGGCCCAATGATCTCCCAATATAATAATATGACCCCTCCGATGATGATTGTGGAAACATGCAAAGAAAATATGAAGTTTCTGGACCTCTGTGAATTGTTCCGTGAATCTCCAATGCGACCCCAGTAGTAGAAAGGGATCGTGATCCCTGTGAACCTGTTTTCCCGGGTGTGTTGAAGCTCTGAAGAATGATGAATGCTTGAGATGTTGATGATAGATCTGAGTGATCTATCCCGAAAGTGATTAGGGCAGATAGATTTCACCGCCGAAAACACTTAATCGCTGAAGACTCTCGTCTCCAACCCCAACTTGTTGCTACGGCTACTACTGTTGCTGCTATCGAAATCAAACTCAAAGATAATAATGATCATGGATGTCCTTTTGGTTCAACTAACCTTCTTATATAGCTTTTAGGGTTAGGATGTAACTTTTAGGGTTTACACTTTACTTTTTGCATGCATGCAATTCTAATTGCTCGTTGACTTAAGCCTGAAGAAATAAGGCTTGCATGCTCTACATGCTTAATGATATTAACTCTTATGGCCCTCTTTACTATACTGATGACTTAATAATACTGAATGAATGTTCTAATATGCTCCTAGTATTAAATGTCCTCAGTCAATTCCATTTTTCCCTATAATACTTGCTTGAACCTATGGGAATTAAATAGGTTAACGGGTGCTTCCGATGCTTAAGTAGAAGAGGACATTATAGTCCTCCCCGCTTGAAATTGGTTGTCCTCAAGCAACTGTAAACTAGGATGTTGCAATACTTGTTCTCCTTCCCATGTGGCATCTTCAATAGGTAATTCTTTCCATTTTACCAAATATTCCTAAATTACCATGTTCTTCAGTTTCCTTTCTCGAACCTGCAGAATCTTTTCTGGAATCAGTGCTAAAAGCCCTTCATCATCTAAGGGGGGTAACTCAGTGGATGGAGCGATGTGTTTCCCCACTATTTTCTTGAGATTTGATACATGAAAAGCATTATGAATTTTACTTTCCTCTGGAAGCTCCAGGTCATAAGCCACCTCTCCAACCTTTCTGACTACTTTGTAAGGACCATAGAAGCGAGGTTTCAACTTCTTGGCTCCTTTTTTCTTGAGTGAAGATTGTTTATAAGGTTGTAGCCGTAAATACACCAAGTCTCCTACCTCAAAACTACGCTCGGCTCTGTGTCTGTCTGCGTATAATTTCTGTTGGTTTTGAGCTGCCTGTAAATTCTCCTTTAGCACTTTAAGAATATCGTGATTGTCTGTACCCAATCTTTTGCCTTAGGTGCTCTGCTATCTCTGAAGACTAAATCTGCAATGTTTAGTGCCCCATAGCCATATAAAGCCTTAAAAGGACTCATCCTAATAGACATATGGTGGGTGGTATTATAGCAGTACTCCCCTAGGTGTAGCCATACAATCCAATGTCCTATGTTGCCCTGCTACATAAATTCTTAAATATCCCTCAATCCATTTGTTGACTATTTTTGTCGACCGATCGCTTTGAGGATGATAACTTGTGCTAGTAGCTAATTCTATTCCAACTAATCTGAAAAGCTCCTACTAGAAGGCACTGGTGAATTTACTGTTGCGGTCACTGACAATAGTCTTAGGTAGTGCATGTAGTTTGAAAACTTCTCGGAAAAACAAGTTTGCTACCTGTGATGCGGAATAATGCGAAGAAATGGCAAAGAAGTGAGCAAATTTTATCAACCAATCTACTACCACGTATAAGCTATCTCGTCCCTGTACCTTATGTAAACATGTAATGAAGTCAATCGAGATGCTGTCCCATTTCTTCTCTGGTATAGGTAATGGTTGAAGTAACCCTATTGGATGAGTGTGTTCAATTTTATTATGTTGGCACATACTACACTCTTGGACATGTTGTATTACATCTTCCTTGAGGCCTTTCCAAGAGAATCTCTCTCTAATCTGTCTGTAAGCTTTCAAGAAACCCTGATGCCCTGACAATGGTGAGTCATGCGATGCCTGTAAAACCTTTTTCTTTAAAGTTGATTCTAGAACTAGGTATATCCTATTCTTGTAGTACTAGTAAATGATGTCATCAATTACCCTGTACCTATCATCTTGTATTTGTCTGTCTAACAACTCACAAGCAAATTTATTTTTTGAATATTCAACCAAGAAATGAGACCTCCAGTCAGTAGATATACTCATGAATGATAATGAGGTTGGTCGTCTAGATAATGCATCAGCTACATCATTGTTTTTTCCTTTAATATATTCTATTTCAAAGTCATATGCCTTTCCCTTGTTGACCCATTTTTGTTGTCGTTCATTCAACTCCTTTTGTTCCAAGAAGTATTGGAGGTTGTGATTTGTCTTACTTTTAAACCTGCTTCCCACCAAATATTGCCTGAATTTTGTTAAGGCATGTAAGATTGCTAGCATTTCCTTATCATATATAGAGTAGTGGCATTCATAATCTTTAAGTTTTCTGCTTTCAAAGGCAATCAAGTGATGGTTCCTCCCTTAAAGCATCACACTCGTGACTCTACTATAAATGGCCGAGTGAAATCGGGTAATGCCAAAACGAGACAAGAACTCATAATTTTTTTCATTTTTTCAAAGGTCTGTTGTGCCCCTTCTGTCCAGCTGAATGCCCCCTTTTTTGTAAGATCTATGAATGGTGCGGTCAATTGAGAAAACCCTTTAACGTATCCCCTGTAAAAAGTGCAAAGGCCCAAAAAACCCTTCAATTCTATTACATTTTTTAGTGTAGGCCAATTCAAGATAGCTCTAATCTTTTCCATATGAACTTGTACTCCAGTTGTGCTTATTACATGCCCTAAATATAACATTTCTTGCGCACCAAACTCACATTTACACATTTTGGCGTAAAGAGATTGTTCTCCCAGAATTCCCAGTACCACATCTAGGTGTCTCAAATGTTCCTCCCAAGTTTTACTGTAAATTAAAATGCCATCAAAGAACACAAGTAAAAATTTCCACAACTGAGCCTTTAAGGCGTGGTTCATGCAAGCTTGAAAAGTTGTCGGCGCGTTAGTGAGTCCAAAAGACATGACTAAGAACTCATAATAAGTTAATAACCAAAGTGGCAACGATAAGTTGTCTTTGAAATATCTTGATCCCTTACTCGAATCCGATGACCATGACCGAAGATCAATTTTTGAGAAGTACTTTGCCCCTTGTAATTCATCCATTAACTCATCAATTATGGGAATGGGGTACCTGTTTTTTATATTTTTCTTGTTAAGGATCCTGCAATTGTCACACATCCGTAAGGTGCCATCTTTCTTTTTTACCAATACTACTGATGATGCAAATGGGCTAGAACTTGGTCGCATATAACCTAACTCCAGCAATTCCTTAATTGATTTCTCTATCTCATCTGTGTACCTTTTGGGGTGCATGTACGGAGTGGTGATGACTGCGTATGTTCCCTCCTCTAACTCAATAATGTGCTTGAACCCTCGCTTTGGCTGTTGACCTGCTGGAAGATCTCTGAATACCAGTGAAGCATGACTCGGGAGAGACTCGCGAGTCTCGGCGAGTGGAACCCCAGCTCAAGTAACCGACACCTACTCGGCACGGACTAGTATGAACTCGTCAACCCGTCTAAACTTGCGCAACTCAATATAAACTCGTCTGAATCGGCACGAACTTGTCTGCACCCGACAATGATTGGACCTGCAGACGCCAACTAAATCATAAATCGGTTTGTGATTCGTCGTGGAGGTGGTGTGCACTGTCATCGTGGACGTCGTGGAGGTGGTCTGCACTGTCGTCGTGGAGTCATGGAGGTCGCAGGTGGTCTGCGGCCTCTGCATTCTGTTCACTACTTAGTCGTGGACGTCGTGGGTCTCAATTCGTGGCCGCAGTTGGTGCTCAACTTCGAAGGAGTTCGCAAACTCTCCAGGTTAGTAGTGTTTCCAAGTTTCAATTTGTATTTTTTTTTCTGTTATAAAAAATTAAAAAGATTTTATTGTTTTTAATTTATATTTTAAATTTTAAATCTTAATTGTTTTCCAATTTTAACTAGGCTTTAGTTTTAAATTTGAAAATGGATGGGCCTGTGGTTGACTAGCTCAGTCACTGTGATACTCAGCCATAAGCTCATCCATTTTCAAATTTAAATTTAAATCCCAAGTTTAAAAAAAAAAAATTAATTAAAAATAAAAATTAAATAACAATTAAAATTAAAAATTAAATAACAATTAAAATTAAAAATTAAAAACAATCAAATCAATTTTGTGTGGGGCTTGTAGGTAGAGTATCTCAGCCATAGGTCCTGTGGGCTAAGTAGAGAAAACTCTGCTCAGCCCACAGGCCCTGTGGTTGAGTATCTCAGACACATAGGGTCACATATTTTTATTTAAATTCATTAAACAATTGGAAATGCCATTAACCTCTATTGTGTGCTCAAAATGTACCAAATTTTAATTTTTTCCCTATTTGTCGAGTCTTGCCGAGTCTGTCCCAAGTCTTTCCCGAGTTTTTCCCCAGTCGGCAAGTCATATGCTAGCCGAGTCCGAGTCATGCAACATTGCTTAATACTCTCACATGTTTCTTTGCAATGCCTGTATATCTGTCAGATGTTGGGTGTTGTTATCTGGAGCCTTCCGAAAAGTGACAAAACATTTGGCTGGCCACTCTATGTCTCCCTGTCTGAGTATTGCCTCCATCCTCTGTGATGATACTGGCTTGGGGGGAGAAGTGTTCATGCCCCTCAAGACCAACCTTTTTCATCTTGTCCCTGGAATTCCATTTCCATTGTCCTATAATATGTAGTATACTTCCCTATAGAATAGAGCCATTGAACCCTTAGTACTACATTTGTATCTACTACATTTACCACATAAAATGAGTCGGTCATATTGTAGTTTCCCGATGTGACATTTAGTTTGGGAATCCAATGGATGCATTCCATGCAATTATTGCTTACTACTGCTAATGTGAACCCTTCAAATTCCTATGTCTGAATACCCAACCTAGCCACCCATGCTGCATCTATGAAATTGTGGGTTGCCCTAGTTGATTTTCCTAAGCAGCATCAAAAGCCATTCTCTTGGAGACTGGAGGCACCTGGTCAGTTACCAGAAAGTGGAACCAATCCAGCACTGGGGGAACTCAGCCTAGAGCTAAGTGGCCATTCTTTGAATGGAGGCACCTGGTCAGTTACCAGGAAGTGGAACTAGTCTAGCACTGGGGGAACTCAACCTAGAGCAGAGTGGCCATTCTTTGAATGGAGGCACCTGGTCAGTTACCAAAAAGAGGAAACAGTCTAGCACTAGGGGACTCGGCCTAGAGCTGAGTGGCCATTCTTTGAATGGAGGTACCTGGTCAGTTTCCAGGAAGATGAACCAGTACAGGACTAGGGGACTCAACCTAAGGCTGAGGGCAATTCTTAAAGAAAATGGAGGTGCTTGGTCAATTACCAAGTATTTGACATTGAGTAAATTGATGCAGCCTAGGCTGAGGCACCTGGTCAGTTACCAGGACATCACTATAAGCCCTAGACCGGGTTTGAGCATGTGAGGCACTCCTACCCTTGATCCGTGGGCCTTTTGATCTTATCCAGGGATTAGCTACCCTTGGTTAAGACACCTAGTACCCAATCTTCGTGGCACAAGGAGTTCAAGATAAAAGCATTAGTAATTCTCCCTATTTCCGATAATGTACTTTGAGTGGCCATTAAGGACCCCTATGACCACTTGCATTGACCAAAAGACACTTGAAGAAGACTAAGAGGATAAAGTCAAAAATACATAAGGACTCTTGTACCACTAAGTCAAAGTGAAAATACAAAAAGGTCATAAGTACCTTAAAAGTAAGAGTAAAAAATGGTAAGAGCATAAAACCCTATTATTCTATTCCTATTTACAGGGACCACTCCAAGTGACTAAGAGGCTATAAAAGAAGTTCATTTGCAAAAACATTTCATACACTTGATCTCCACGATATTTTCTCATCAAGGACTGAAGTTTTTCGTTGGTTGTCTCTTATTATGCCCTAGCATGGCGGTTAGCTAGCTAGGGCATCTTCCAATCTGCACCCACAAGCACTGGCAACCTCTTTCAGATCTCGGACAACCTGTTCTCTTCACAAACATGCCAACCCTATTTACAAGTAGCCTCATCTCTCTTCTGGGCAGCAAGAAAAGGTTTCGGGCAGTCTGCAAACTAACCACCAAAGTCATGGGAAGCCTCCACAGACTCATCTCTCTCTCAGGCAAACACTTACAAGGTTCAGGCAGCCTCCAAACATTTCAGTTTCTTCCCTGGGAAGCCACATAAGAAAGTTGAAACACGAGTCGCCTCTCTCTCGTCTCAGGCATGTTCCTCCACACCCCTGGCAGACTTGGAATCTCCGGGAAGGTCTTGAATAGTTTGTTTCTCATCACAGTCTGGCTGCTTCTCATCACGGGTAGACACAGACCCCTCTTACAGATATCGGGAAGCCCTAATTTGACTCAGGCAGCATCACAACAAATCCTGCGCAGCATTTGAGCAACCCAGAACACTTCTGAGCAGAGCTAGCAATCTCGGTTAGCTCGGGCAGTAGGGAAGAAAATTCGAGCAGCAAGAAAAGGATCTCGAGCAGTAGAAAGAAAATCTGAGCAATAGCCTTAATCTGCAATTTTGTGTGAAACTTGTCTTTGTGACATTTTTGGTCAAATTATGCTAGGGTTTGAAATTGTTCAAGCCTGCTAGGGTTTGACAAATTTTGAAGAACATTCATCTCAAAAATTCTGAGATTCTTTTACAAACTCAGTCATCTCATTTAAGGGATGAATTACTAATGCTTTTGGGGTTTTTGTCCTTTAAAGGTTTCCCCGTGAAAAACATCTTGTGTTCTTTATGTTGATGCTTGATTATCTACTGCACTTGTCTTATTGTTATCTATCTTACAGTCTACAAAATTAAGAGAATATATGCAAATGCTAAAATTTAACATCCCTCAAGACGAATCGAATCGAATCGTACCGAACCCAAACGAATTTCAGTCGAATTTAAAATGAATTTCAAGCGAATTTCATTCGAATTTAATGCGAATTTCAAGGAATTTCCTTCCCGCGTTCCACTGTCCCGTCCTTTTCATCCACTGTGTGCTTGCTCTGGAGTCCACACCATGCTCATTATTCCACAACCCCGACCCTAGTCTAGACTCTGCATTCACCATTCGACAGTCGCTTCATTCAATAGCCCGTGCGCGGCTACGCCGGCGCCCACATCCTGCTTCAGTGACACTGTGACACACAGACACACTACAAGTCGCAACTCTACTACACCAGTGCACACCATGACAGTTGATTCCAGTGTCCAACTCTCTAGTGCACACCGTGGTCTCTGACTCCACTGCACACCGCGTCTGCAACTCCACTCCACTGCACAATGCACAGTCACACCACAGTCCGCCCCACCCTGCAGGACGCTACTCCACAGTCCATTGCGACTCGCGAGTGTGAGGCTCGAGTTTTGGACTCCGGCTCGTCACTGGTGGGTCAGTGTTGAAGCCTAAGTGGACCGGTCCCGAGTCACCATTGACAAAAGTTACAATAGCGTTGGGGTTCCGAAGTGACTTTGCATCGTTTGGGTCCTGGGAATAACACTCAAATGTGTTGACAGTTGTATCTGCAGAAATTTGTAAAGAAAACGGGCTTATTCTCAAAACCTTGTGGGAAAAAACACAACAGAAAGGTAAATTGATTGAGGTGGAAGATGTTTAGAACCTGGGAGACAAAGAGCTTGAATATTTGATTGATTTCTGATCTGGTCGTGACGGTGGTGCTGCAGGCAGTGACACTGGTGCTGCACAATGCAGCCTGCAAGTGCACATTACAATTTACAGCCACTGTGCCAGTGTGCCACAGGATCAGTTCAGTGTTAGGTAAGCCTCTTTAATTTTAAGTTTTTAACTTTAAAGTTTAAACAGAGTTACAGAACTAGGAACAATTATTGGTTTTTAGATTTTTATAATGAGTGTTAGTCTCTTCATGAATTAGGAATTTAGATTTCCATTAGCATTTCCAAATTCCATATTTCCAAGTTCCAACCAATTAAGCTTCTTGAAACAATAGTATAAGTCTTACAACTTAATTGATTTTTCAAAATGAAAAACAAATTCTAAAATATTGTTTAACTTTACAAAACAAAAAAATGCAGAAACATCATACATGGCACCTCAAAAATCAACAGCAAAAGGATGGAAGTATATGGAGAAATTGGATGGGTTTGGGAAGCATTTGAAATGCAAATTATGTGGTCATCAGTTTTGTGGGTCCTTAACAAGAGTGATGGACCACCTGCTTTCTTCTAGTAATGGTAAAGGAGGTGGTGTTGAAGGCTGCAAAAAGGTGTCTGCAGATTTGAGACAAACACTTGAAATTGATTATGACAAAATTAAAAGAACCAAGGAGATGAATGAAAACAAAAAAAAAGACAGATTCAATCAAAGATTGAAATGTCTTACAACCCCACTTCCTCACTTACTCCAAGCAGAGATGCAACTGCAAGTTCAACTCAGGTTCAACACACAAAATCAAGTGGGACAACCACATTAAATTCTTTTTGGAAGCCTATACAGAAGCAGGAGGTTGATGATGCTATGGCTGACATGTTCTTTGCATCTGCTATTCCATTTAATGTGGCCAGAAACCCTTACTTCATCAATGCATGCAAGAAAATTTTAGATTTTGGAAAAGGATATGTGCCTCCTAGTTCCGAGAAGATAAGGACCACTCTTTTGAAGAGGTCAAAAGAAAGGGTGACATGCAGATTGACCAAGATCAAAAAATCTTGGAAAAAAACAGGTTGCACAATTTTATCTGATGGTTGGTCTGATATGTGTCACATACCTCTAATCAATGTGTTGGTTTCATGCCCCAAAGGGATATTATTTCTGAAGGTAGTTGATTCATCAGGACACAAGAAAACTGCTGAATACATTTTCAAGATCTTAGAAGAAGCGATTCTTGAAGTTGGTGAAGACAATGTGGTCCAAGTTGTAACTGATAATGCTTCAAATTGTGTGGGAGCTGGAAAGCTAATAATGGATGAGTACAAAACAATTTATTGAACCCCATGTGCTACTCGTTGCCTTGACTTGTTGCTACATGATTTAGCAAAGTTTCCATGGATTAATGAGGCAATTCGAAAGGGGAAACAAATTTCCCACTTCATATTTAACCATCACCTGACCTTGAGCTTGTATAGGAAGCAAGCATCTAGAGAGCGCTATTGAGGCCCTCTGATACAAGATTTGCCACATATTACATTTCCCTCAAAAGAGTGGTTGAGGAAAAGACAAGTATTAGAGGTGTTGTTTGCAACAATGAGTGGGAAAACTCTCTGCTTTAAAAAGAATCTAAAGGGAAAGAGTTGGAGAAAATAATTTTGGGTACTGATTTTTGGCAAAGTGCCATAAAGGTTTTGAAAATATGTGAACCTATTGTTGACGTGCTTCGCATGGTCGATAGTGACACCCCTTCCATGGGATTTGTTTATGAGGGCATGGATCGTTGCAAGGAAGCTATAGCAAAAACCTTAACAATGTGGAAAGTGAGTACATGGACATATGGCAGAGATAATAGATGAGAGATGGAAGATGTTGCATAGCCCTTTGCATACAGCAGCTTGTTATTTGGATCCTAGATTGTTTGGGATAGAAAGAAATGATGATGTAGAAGTCATGAGTGGCTTATATGCAGCTATTGAGCGGTTGACTCCAAATCTAGAAGAATCTAGGAGGCTTAGAGAGCAACTTCGGGCATACAAGTCAGAAGAGGGGTTGTTTGGAAGTGCTTGTGCCATAGAGGATAGGAAAAGCATTCCTCCATGGGAATGGTGGACTTACTATGGAGCAGAGTCACCTCAATTACAAGGTTTTGCAGTTCATGTTTTGAGCCAGGGATCAAGTTCCTCTCCTTGTGAAAGGAATTGGAGTAGTTTTAACCATATCCAATCAATGAAGAGAAACAAATTACTATCTACACGATTGGAAAACCTTGTTTATGTTCGCAGCAATTTGGAATTGGATTCATCAAGTTCCACTCACCCATGGTTTGAGGCTGATCCTACTTCAAGTGCGGAAGAAAATGATCTTGGCATTGATGGTGATAGCAGCGATGAGCCTAGTGCTACTGATGACAGTTTTAGTCAGTGATGCATCTGACAATAACATCTCTAGTGCCTTTACTGCCCCTTGTGCTCTTGATGATTGAGATCTTTATGATGTTACAAGTAGGCCACTAGAATAGGAATTTGACCATGTTTGAATTTTTGTGAAACAATTTCCAGGATTATAAGTGTTTTACATTATGGACAGCCTTTAAATTTGTATTTTGAAAACTATAACAACCTATATTTTAAAGACTGTATTTTGAAGACTATTACAGCGACCAACCTATATTTTGAAGATTGCATGTAGTTGATAAGAGCCTATATTTTGAAGATAGTGGACAATCTTTTAAATTTTGAATTTTGAAGTCAGTGTGTAGTTGATTTTGTAATTTACAACTGCAATTAGCAATATATGCTGAAAATAGCATCATGTTTAATAGTTTACTTATTATTGAATCATTGTGATTGATCATATTTATCATGTTTTGTACATGTAGGATGTGGCTGTTTAAAACTTGGAATTATTTTCATGTTGTAAATTTAATTTTTTTAATATGTTATAAATTATATGTTATTTAAATTTTAATTTTAAATCATGATCATGTTGTAAATTTTAATTTTTTATTGCTGATTAGTGCTACTGCAGCACTGCTTACTGATTACTAATTAGTGATTATTATGCTCAGATCTGCTAAATTTACTTATTTCTTGCTTTCACATTATTTTAAGTTTTAACTTTTATGTTATATTTCATTATTATAGTGTAAAATTTAAATGTACATGGAGGTTGCAGCATTGAGCATAATGATAAATTTGATATATTTTCTTCATTTGTTATATATATATATATGAAATTATTTATATTGGCGAACCTAATGCCGAACCTCATCCCGAACTTCATAAAAAAAATCGAATTCGAATCGAATTTCAAAGTCGTCGAACTCGAATTCGAACCCAAACCATGTGACATAGCCCTAGGGTACACCTGAAGGTGTATTGGGTACAGGTGCAGCGTAACACCCTACAACCCTCAACAAAATGGGGTTGCAGAAAGAAAGAATAAAACAATTGTGGAGGTAGCCAAAGCCTACCAAAGTCTATCGATGTTATTGTGGGCAAAAGCATCAAGAACAACTGTCTATGTGCAAAACAAATGCCCTCATAGAATTTTGAAGAACGTGACTCCAGAAGAAGCTTTCACAGGAGTGAAACCAAAAGTGGGCCACCCTCGTATCTTTGGTTCTCCAGTCTACATACATGTGCCCAAGGAGAAGAGGACAAATTGGAGCCTTCAAGAAAGAAGGGAACTTTTGTGGGATACAATGAGTCTTCAAAGGCCTATAGAACCTACATCCCTAGATCAATGTAGATTGAAGCCAACAGGGATGTATACTTTGAAGAAGAGATGGTTATCCGAAAAGGAAGAGGATCTGATATGGAGATTGATGATGATGAAGAGATGAGATCATCTCCCACTCCAGCACTTCAGAGGGAGTTAGCAGAAAAGGAAGAACCCATCGATCCCATTGATCCAGTTGGGCCAGTTGATGCTCCCACATATATTGCAGTAGGCTAGAGGAGGCATAGATGGGAACAACAAACATTGCAGGATGTAGAGGGGCATGAAGCTCCACATGGTATTTTTCGAGAAAGCAAGAGACCTTAGAGGTTCTAGCGTTATGTAGCATTGATGAGTCACATCATTGACTCAAAACCTACCACATATGAAGAAGCATCCAGACACCAAGTTTGGAAGGATGCCATGATGGCAAAATACCAATCCATCATGAAGAATGATGTTTGGGAGGTTGTACCAAGACCTGAGGGGAAGTCAGTAGTAACTTCCAAGTGGCTTTACAATATTAAACATGGAGCAGATGGCAGTGTGGAAAAACACAAGGATAGATTTGTTGTCAGAGGATTCTCTCAAAAAGAGGGAGTTGATTACGATGAGACAATTGCTCTTGTGGCTTAATATACTTCCATCAAAACCATTATTGCTATTGCTTCAGCTATGGGATGGAATCTCATCAAAGGGATGTCACAAGCACTTTCCACAATGGTGTTAGCGAGGAAGAAGTGTATATTGAACAACCAGAAGGGTTTGTTGTCCATGGAAAGGAGTCTCATGTATGCAGGTTGAAAAAGGCCTTATATGGACTCAAGCAAGCACCTCGTGCTTGGTATGGACGGATAGACGGATACTTGGTGAGCTTGGGATTCACCAAGAGTGATGCAGATCCCAATCTTTATTACAAGATTGTGGAAGATGAGCCACTAATTTTAGTCCTTTATGGCAATGACTTATTTCTCTCAGGAAAATGAGGAACTAATTGTATGGTGTAAGAAGAAGCTTGCGTCTGAGTTTGAAATGAAGGATCTTGGATTGATGCACTATTTCTTGGGACTAGAAGTATAGCAGAGGCATAAGGAGATTTTCCTAAGTCAAGGAAAATACACCATTGATATTCTGAAGAGATTTAGAATGTGGGACTGCAAGTCCATGGCCACTCTAATGGATGCAAATTTGAAGAAGTTGAAGGACTCTGTTTTAGATTCTGATTTGATTGATCCTACCATGTATCATCGGTTGATTGGATCTTTGATGCATCTGACGAACACCAGAACGGATATATGTTTTGTTGTGAATGTTCTCAGCCAGTTCATGTGTGAACCGAGGCAGATCCACTGGGCTACCGCAAAACATGTGTTCAGATATTTTCGTGACACGATGGGTTATGGCTTGAGATATGCTTCAGAATGTGACTTGAGATTGCACAGATTTTTAGACTCGGATTGGGTCGGATGTGCTACAGATAGGAAGAGTACTTCCAGATCTTGCTTCAGTTTGGATTCTGCATTGATTTCCTGATGCAACAGAAAGCAGACCTCAGTAGCACTCAGTACTGTAGAGGTCAAGTATATGGATGCTAGTACAGCAGCTCGAGAAGCAGTATGGCTTTGGAAACTCCCTACAGGATTGTTTGGTCAGATTCCAAAACTAACCATGATTCATTGTCATAACCAGAGTTGTGTGCAGATGTCAGTGAATCTTGTATTTCACGACAAGTCGAAGTATGCAGAGATTCGGTATCACTACATTCGTGATATGGTGCAGAAAGGTGCGGTCGAGTTACAGTATGTTCCGACAGAGGACCAAACTGTAGATGTTCTTACCAAGCCTCTTCCCAGAACAAAGTTTGAGTACTTTCATGGAATACTTAGAGTAGAAGAGAACGCGTCCCTCTTGGAAAGGGAAATATGAGACAGAAATCTACTTTGCTTTCGCACAAGTACCTCTACTCGTTTACGTTCTCAGCCACGTATGGGTGAAATCCCATCGGCAATAGAGACGGATAGGTAGTAGATGGTCATGTACACAAGTACCTCTGCTCGTCCAGGTTCTCAGCCAGGTATGGGAGGATCCCATCGACAGTAGAAACGAACAAGTAGTAGATGGTCGTGTACAAAGATACCTCTGCTCGTCCAGGTTCTCAACCAGGTATGGGAGAAATCCCATCGATTGTAGAGACGAACATGTAGTAGATGGTCATGTGAAGCTTGTCCAGGTTCTTAGACAGGTATAGGTGGATCCCATCAAAAGTCAAGACGAACTAGTAGTAGATGAGATGTTGATTGTTGTATTCTCTGATAGATTGTGTAGAGTTGCAGAGCTAATAGATCTACCGATGAACTGAGTGGATCAGATGCATGATGACACCTCTCGACGAGCTGAGACCGTCTTGACAACCTTCAGTATGTATAGAGATGATCGAGACTAGAGTGATGTACAGATGAGACCTAGATGATCACAATGCTGATGATGACCGTGTCTGAAGAATACCTTCCGTCTTGAGAGGGAGTGTTGGAATTTGTGCAACTTCGAAAGTTATCCTTATTGTAATTTTATTGTATTGTTTTGTACCTCCTACGGGAGATTATATTGATGTAATTAGTCATGTAAACCCTTGAAAGAATCAATGTAAACCTTGGGGAAGATTACACAAGAAAAATAATTAAAATAAATTTTATTTTATCTTTCCCCAAGACAAGTTGGCCCAGTTAGGGAAAAAGTCAGTTTTGTAAAGTGTATAAATAGAGAGGCTAGGCGCCTCATTTGGACACACACTCAACACAAGCAAGTTCGCCTAGTCCAAGAGAAGTTTGCTCCAGCAGTGAGAAGCAGTGTTTTCTGGGGTTTTCTCTTGGAGAGTTTTTCTTCTTTCTCTCTCTCATTCTTGTTCTCTGTTCTCAGAATTGATCATCTCTATATGAAGGTTGTTGGGTTTTCTCCCTGTTGGGTTTCCCAAGATAAACTCTTCTGTTCTTTGTTTCTGTGCTTTGTCTTTCTTCTAGTGATCCAATTGTTTATCTGCAATTAAGTTATACTGCTATAATTTTGTGAAAAATCTAACACCTCCTTGGCTCACTACGAGAAGATGCAAACCAACAAGAGATCTTAGGATGCCCATTGGCTGAATCTTGTATTAGAGGGATCAAGAAGATCACATCATGAATGAATTATAAAAACATGGTTGAGCTGGACCAAGCCTAGATATATAATATAAAATTACAATTAATTGTACAATAATGGTTGGTCATGGCTGCAACTGAAGCTTACGCCATTTGCAACAAACGTGATTGACAGAACTGAAAAACAAACTAGCATATAAGCCACAACCAATGACGGAATCCGTAATACATCTCTGAATAAAATTATATCTAATCTAAGTATAATATTAGAGAAATAGAGAGAGGAATTGACTAAATCATATCATTACAACAAGCAGGCAAAAAGTGGTGTGTACTTCAGAGTATTCCCTAGACGCCAGCTACATTGGACTTTAGCTCATGAGGCCCAGTCTCTCCACAGAAACGAGATAAAAAACAATAAAAAATAAGATAGGCATAACAAATAGCAAGCTGATATCTGTGTCATTTAAGTCACCAAAGCCTGGTTAAGAATGTTCATACAAGAAAACATAAGAGTCATCCGTAGCTGGGAAGAAGACAGGGATGTACAGTTTCTCTCCATCACATCAACAGTGAAAGCTGTCTTCCATGTCTAAAGATGGTGGGATACAGGACCCTGAATCTGGTGAACATCCATGTCAAATATTGTATCTATAAACCCATTAACAATATTATGTACCATTGTTTCTAGTGTCAGAGAAAAGAATCAAATATCTTACTTGTAGAAAACGCATCTCTATGTAAAGACTTATCCAGTGGTGACAGATTTATGAAAAAAAAAATTTCCATAGGACTAGGATAGCTATTATAAGGCATGAACCATGACTTTTATGTCAAATAGCAAGCATTTTTTAAAATAAGTATTAAAGGCAATTAAAACATAATAAATTCAGCATGATAATCACAAATAAAAGTCACCAATTCACAATCTACATAGCTGCAAACGATTAAAGAAAGGATAATATGAAATTTAAGGAAACAAGTATCGTTCCTCAATATCTGGTTAGAATTTCCAACAAATAGGTAAAACATGTGCCAATTTACAAGGCCTTGAGCAATGCACAGTTAGTTTTCACTATGTTTTGAGTGCTTTTGATGTACAATGTCATGCAAGAAATATAAGAGGATCTAGCAAAATGACCAAACCTTTCCAGGAATATACAAGTCCTAAATGAAAAATTGCAATCTTTGAAATAAAAAAAGCATCAGAAAGAGATCGTCAATAGGATACTTCTAGTTGAAGTCTGACCTGACAGTAGTATTCCAATATCGCATAATGGATATATGAAAATAAAGAACATATCCCATAAGATAGCATCAAAACAATAAAAGACAATTGCAATCTTCTGTAAATGAAGCATCTAACCTTAAACATAGAAGATTGAATCCTTCAATATGCATGTCCTTCTAATTTAAATGTCTAGTAATTGAAAAATGGAAAATAACACTCCTATTGCAATAAACTTTATAGCCAATGTAGACTGACAGTAAGCAAATGCCAAAGGCAAAAATTGACTGATCATACAGTGAGAAGATTGATGGTACTTTAACTTGAACCCTTTCAATGTAAGCTACCTATTGAACAAACTTTAAAATCAGTGATGACCAAATGTGCAACAGAATTGCCCAACATATATCGAAAGGGAAGGTACAAGGACTAATAAGTAGTGCACGCAGGAACCATAAGAATTAAAAATCCTCATATAGACTTATAATACCCTAAACCTTAAAGTGAGAAATGAATAGGAGCATAAATCAGTAGAAAATATTAGACATCCATGATGTTTTTTAACAGCAAGACTTTATAAATAAGCAAAACAAATGTATATGCAATATAATTTATAGCCATAAGATTGCACGTAAGGAATGCCCCAAATTCTAGATCTAACATACAATTTTGATTAGTACTACCTGATCTATTAGTTGCTTTACTTGTCGACGAAACCTGTCAACTTTGGTGTCTTTCTTGAACTGCCGCAATCGAACAATGGGAATAAAGGCCAACTCTGGAAAAGCTACAGAATAGCTCCACAGTGTCAAATGTTCGGCAAGCTGCTCAACCACGGAAGAAACACACTCCTCTTGAAAAGCACGAGTTTTCACTGTTTGTTTTGGTACCTGTTATTATAATACCAAGTCATTTTACCTAGATAGAAACATATAAAAGTTAAAAATAATTACTATATCATAAATCCCACAGAGAAAAAGAAAACATCACTACTAATCTATTGACCTTCAGGGTGGTTGAGAAGTCAATTGCTTTTCCAATTCCTCCCGTAGGTGGCCTATTTAGTTCTTTGAACTCTAACATATCCACAAGAAGTGAAGCTACAGGAATGAACGTCGTAGTAGCAGATGCAAGTCTGTTCAACATTTTTGCACACTGCACCCTCAAAGGAAAATATCGAGCAGTAGGCACCAATCGAGAAACTCCACTAATGACTTGAACCAATGGATATGCCAATGGCTGAAGATCATCCGTTCCCCTGTGTGTACAAAGAACTTTAACCCAAACATCTAGACAATTCATGAACTTCCAGCAGTAAACATGCTTGAAGGCTTCCTGTATACATCCAGTGTACAATCAGTATAATGGTAAATCTATAAAAAAAAATTGATAAAACTGAAGTATCAGATGCATTTCAAATTTCCAAATCATTAAAAAGAGGAAACAAATAATTTTATGAAACAATAAATGGCATTCATTTATAGCTTCCTTGACATGGAAAATTAGTTAAAAAGGCATCTTATTTAAGAAGAACACTTTTCAAGTATATCTGCAGTGAATCAGATAAAATAATATTTGCACAAAGAAGATGGACTTTCATTTCAGGTAAAATAAGTCACATCTACATCATACAGATTTAGGCAATGTTACTTAACTGACATATGTATCAAGGTTTTGTGATTCTGTTAATCTTTCATTTATTAAATTATTACAAATATTTTTGCAGTTATCATTATCAAGAAAAAAAAATTGAGCTGAATTAATAGATGTTGATTATCTTGAGAATACTTAAAATTCAACAAACCTGATTAAACATTTCATTGATTCTGTTGATTTGTGAATATAGGATCTGGGCAGCTTATCGGACTGTGACTTCCTTCTAGTCTCAAATTCATGCTCGCTATAAAATTTAATTAATAAAGAGTGGATGAGGCCATGGCAAATCTTGCATCTCAAATGTTTAACCAGAAATTCCTTCGGCATTCCTTTCATTTCTAGTTCTAAAAACATTCCACATTATAAAAGTTAATGATTCCCAAGATAATAACTATGCTGACATCATCCTTTCAATTATAAACTGGAAAACCGTCCGTGGCTTGGTTTTCCTAGCTGCCATAATGTTTTTCCTAATGTCTGGACTTTATTTAGTTTTGGACATAATATCATAAGAATACTCATTCTAAACCTTTCTACTTCAAACAGGAAATAATTATAATCAAACTGCCCTTCTTTCTCTAATTAGTTACAACTATGATTAACAACTGTAATACCCCCATTTTGACCCTTAAAATGCATTGGCTTTATATGTAAATATTGTATATACGCAATGTATTAAATCCTAGTGCGGAGCTCAAGGCCAAAGCCCCACTAGTGAATGTTCGTCTTTTAAAAAGGCAAGTATTTTATATTTTGCTAGCCATGTGCTACTAAGCCATGGAAAATTGTAAAATCATGTAAATATTTATAATGCAATAAAAATACCAAGAGCTGGCTATAGAAGCAACTAAAATGAGGGGGCCATGTATATCTACTAGGGAGAGGTGAGGGGTTGTGGGATTGAACCCTGTGTTGCCAATTGTAATCTTGAGAACCTATCTTGACTAGCTATGCTGACATTTAATTTTATTGTAAGAAGGTAGCTGAGAAATCAGCTCACGAATTTAATGGAGCATGGGCAAACCCAGAAATTCGTATGGTTGGGTATGGGAATGATTTACTTGACCCATAAGTCATTCTTCTTCATGGGAATTCATTTTCCATCATCCCCATCCCATTGTGGAACAAAGAGAGATCAATTTCCATATAGCTATGCATTCCCAACAATGAAACTTGCAGAAATCGCAACTTCGAAAGAGCACACAAAAAACGCCCAGAAATTTACGTCAATGAAATCCAAACGGGAATCCATAGATACAAACCTTGGGGCGAATTTGAGAGTAGCAACAACCCGAAAATCCATAGGGAGACCCAGATTTACAAGCGTGGAAGTTGAATTTTGTGATTCACAGTCACGCGGCCCAATTGGGGGAAAATCCAAGAGCGGATTGCAGTAACAGAGAGTTCAAAGGATGGAATTGCTTGATAAACCCGGTGAAGGCAAGAATCTCTAAAGGTTGGGAAGCTTGGACCTTTCTATGCCCACCCTGAAGAGCACTGGAGGGAAAGGGCGCCTAAGAAACTATGTAGCAAAGAAAGGGACCTTCCTCGTGTTGGGTGTGGTAGGTATTGTGGGTGCCAAGGCTGTTTGAAGGCAAATTGAGATGCCTATAGCTCTGTGGTTTAGCTCACTGGCTTAGCTATCTCCTTCCCTTCCTCCCTACTTGCTTGACAAACCCAACTGTGTGCTTGCTTAGCATGAGTATTTGTCTTTATGGCTGTGAGTGAGCCTGAGTAGTTCCTCCTTAGTGGATACATAACCCAGCCTGGGGGTGATCTCTCAGTTGAAAGAATATAGGCTGGACAGAGACCTATGGTTGGGTGGAACATTGATCTTCCATAGCTAGTTGCTTGGACAATGTCAATTAAAAGATAAGTGCTTACTGTGTTTTTAATTATGCCCAATTTATGTGTTATAAATGTTTATTTATACATGTCAATTTGAATGAAATGGCTAGTTTGAATTATTCAGTAGGAGGCTTGTGCATAGCATGAGAATGCGATTAATTTTGTGTGTGATTGTTTTATTATTATGCCTGTGATAGAAATGTTGGTGTGTGCATGTCGTGCGTGCATTGATAAAGTTTAATTCCGTTGTGTATTTTAATTATGTATTGCATGCATTTAAATAGTTGTGAATTTCATAGTACGGTCATGGGGCAAAATTTATCACCCGGCATATTGTTCATGTTCCCTCCGTGGGTAGGATTGATGGGAGGGGATGTGAGAGAGTGGCATCAAAGCTAAAGGTTGCAGCAGTGAGGTTGGTTGGGAAGCAATCCACACCTACAAGTAGAAAATCAAAATTTCATAAAAAGTGTTGATAAGTGTTTAGTGAAGTTGTGGGTTAAATAATGGCCGAAAATCAAAATCTCCACATGTTGCAGAGGATCACAACGTTGCATAAATCTCGTCGAGAACTTTCCAGTGATACCCATTTTGTCAAAAATGGACTTCGGACGTGAAAGATATCGACATGAGAAGTTGGCAGTAACATGGACACATTGCCGACTTCTGACTTACAAGATTGGAATCGAAAGGTTGGGAGGTTCATGTTATTACCATTTCAATAGTGCCAAGGTGTAGACTTTTGACTCCCGACATACAGAAGGTAGTCAACGGAGTCAAGAAGTCGAGGTAGTCTTATTTGGAAGTTGTTTAGCAATGTCGACTTCCAACTCCCAACATACGAAAATGTAATGTTTCATAAAGAGGGAATTGACTGAGGACATTTAATACCGGAAGCATATTAGAACAATTATTCAGTATTATTAAGTCATCAGTATAGTAAAGAGGGCCATCATAGTTATTATCATAAAGCATGCAAGCCTTATTTCTTCAATCTTAAGTCAACAAGCAATTAAAATTGCATGCATGCAAAAAGTAAAGTGCAAACCCTAAAAGTCACATGCAAACCCTAAGAGTCACATGTTAACCCTAAAATCTATATAAGAAGGTTAGTTGAACCAAAAGGACATCCATGATTATTATTATTGAGTTTCGTTTCTAGAGCAACAGCGACAGGTGTCGCGGCAACAAGTTGGGGTTGGAGACAAAGGTCTTCAACTAGCAAGGGATTTCAGCAATGAAATCTATCTTCCCTAATCACTTAGGCATAGATCATCCGGATCTATCAGCAACTATTCATCATCTTCTTAATTCTTGGTTCGATCAACCAGCAGTCAAAGAGAGTTTATTTTAGGTGCACGTTTTACTGCTGGGGAACAGCTGGAAATCCCAAATCCATTCACTAGCTCTAAGAAATCCAGTAAAGCTTCTGCATGCTTCCATCATTCTTCTCAGCAGGGGCATATCATCATATTGGGTGATTATCATTCCACTCTGGGCACATTCAGAGCCTCCACTAGCAAAAACATGAGGGAGTAGGGCGTCACCCTTCTGGAGAAGATCAATTCACTAGAGCACAAAAGAGGGTCAAAACTCCTATATGTGTCTCCTTATATGTCCGGATGAATCATACCATCATCTCTAGCAAGTTTCAGCAACAGCAAACCATCCTTGCCTCAAAAACGTCAAGGTTAGCAGAAGGGCATTCTCTCAATTGGGCGTCAACTGCTGGAGAGGAGCACTATATCTTCTTATCTTATTTGCATGACCTACATGCCTTCCATCTATCGACATGCTATTAGCACTATTATTATTGGTATGTGTACCTTCTCTCACTGAATGTCTTTTTCCTATTATTTCTCCAGATCAGCTATATTTTAGGGCCTTTTGGAACGACATTGTTTGCATGAACATTTTATTTATCTTTCTAGCACAACTGAAGCACCGAAACAACAAACATATTATCAAAACACAATAGAATATCAGTTGGGATATTACAGTGGTATCAGAGCATGTTCCTGGCCAGCTGTGGGCTTGAACATGAAGACAATGAGAAGGATCTTGATTGAAAATTTGCAGGGGTTAGCAACACTGCAACACTTGCCTCGATATCGGGAATATCTAGCCTTGGGTGATGAGGTATGTGCAGCATTGTCCTTGTTATCACATATATAGTAGTCGAGCTACCATATTCTATTTTTCAGATTCCAGTACACTTTTTTCAGCCAATTCCCTTACATATGAGATGTTGAGATGAGCATCTATCATGGATCACTATTTGATGATGAACTATAGTACTTTCCCATGCCATGATTGAGTCTCAGGACACTCAAATTTGAGGACTAATGTAGCCATTTAGCCATTTACAGAGCAGTCAGTATTGCCTAGAGTTGCAACAGCAGTTTCTCAGTGGAGAGATGTTGGTTCATATTGGTTATTTACATGTATATGACTCAGCAGATATTATCTTGTGTTATGGTTATTATTGCTTTTATACTCATTTTTGTGACATGTCTTAGCATTTAGTGTCTTGATATGGCGATCATATAAATATGTAGACCTGGTTGTATTGATATTATATATGTATGTGCCTACTTAGACCCAGAGGCTCTTGACCCATACTCATTGGTTTTGCCCTCCTTAGGGAGAATAGAGGTGATCATTCCCACCATACTCTGGCTTGCTAGTGTTGGTCTCATTTTGCACTATCTCCACCCATCCATTACCTTCCAGTTATGTTTATATCCCGACCTACTACTTGCCTTGTGGCATGGAGGACCTTTCCCCACTATGGCCTCTTTGTTAGATAAGCTTTCCTGTTTATTTCTGTCTCGGCTCTGAGTTGCCTAGGTTGTATTGGCTAAACTTGGAACAAATAGCGTTGCCATCAATACAATGTATATGGAAATGAAATGAATATCTTATGAAAAGCCCATTCATGAAAAGAAGTGTTTCTGAACATAAATTGATTGCAAGGCAAGCCTAATGAAATTGGCTTTGAAGTGTAAATGTGAAATGTGAAATGTAAAACCTATGTAACAAGTGTTTTTAAACACGCATAGAGCATGAAGCCTTAATAAATAAAAATCTGTGTAACAAATGCATGGATCAAGGCTATGGAAACTCGAAGGCCCAAAAAGCAATGGTTCTTAAAAGTTATATCTAAAGATTGCTGGCCTCACTTGTATTTGATTTGGATTGTGAGCATTTGTCAAGGTAATTAAGCACCTCTGACCGTAACTTAACCATTTGTAAGACACTGCCATCGCCCCTGTTATTGCTTGTCCGGCATATGCTAGAGTGAGTATCCCCTTTCCATATCCAAAGTGTCACAATGTCATGTTGGTAGTCACCCTTTAGCCTAGCCTTTTGATTTCTAGCCTTCATCCTTCACTAGAAAATTGATTACAACTATGAAGTGAGTATGGTCTTGAAAGTCTGGTCTGAGTCATAATTAATTAACAAAACTCTATATATTTGGTTTGTAGATCGCCAGTGAAATGATTACTACTTGTTATAATTGTTTTGAATGATTTGTAGAGCATGTCTTAACCTCTAAACACTTGCAGCAGATTGATGTTAGCCTGGATCATATTATTGATTGTTTGATCATTTACAGATTATTATTATTTTATCTGTCTGTGCATATTAGATATTGTACATGATCATGCAGAGATCTGTAGGGTGTATGAGTATACACCTTAAATGGATTTGGGCTCCCTGAGTCCAATGAGACAATTTATTTTCAATTCCGGGCAGTTACAGTGATGATTTGTCTCAGTATACCATTCCAGTACAGTTTTGCCATGTTAAATGGCATGTCAAAGCAAAAAGATGATTTGATTGGTTCGCCTAGGGCGTTGTCTGAGGGGGTGGTCCAACCACTTGTTTTTACCATTGTACCCCCCTCCCAGAGAGCTTGGTGGGCTCAGTTGGACAACGCAGGCACTCCAGGAAGCAATTTGGGCAGGTTCACAGTTCTCGAGGCAGATTAAAAATGATAAAAATGGCTATTGAATAATTCGATTTGGGCTACTAAGGAAAGGAAATCACATGGGATGAGTTTTGATGATGAGTGTGATGTCTTCCACCCCTTCTCTAGCAGTTTCAGCATTCAGATGGACCCACACCCATCTCTCCGACATATTTTATGATTTTTTGGAGCTTTTGGAGGATCGCAATTTTCTCAGAGGCACTATTTTACACAGTTATATTTTATTTATATTGTGCCATGGGGACACACTAGGGGTGTTAGTCAGTACCCCCTGGACCCACCATGAGCTTTATTCATGTTTATTTTGTCACACTGAGTGGGATCCCCTCTCCTAGGGCGATTTTGTCCATTGATATGTTATATTATTATATTGATCCATGTACTTTATGTTGAGCTCATCTCAACCGTTGATTAGAACATTTTGATCTTTTAATCTTAGCCATCCATTTGAAAGGTGGTTAGGATTTTGGTATCTCTCCATCCTATTTAAAGGGGAGAGCTTCTCATTGTAAAGGGGTCTTTGGCTCTGGGAATCTTGATAATAGAAAAACTCTTTTGTGGAAATTCGTGGGTCTCCTTTGCATCTAGTGTTCTTCGATGGTGATTGGAAAGTCTATTACATCCTAGCATTTGAGTATTTGTGGTGAGATCTATATTTTCGTGGAATCTTTGTTTTGTCTACAGGAGGGCGACTTCACTTGGGCGTTTTTGTAGGGCTTCCTCAACTCGCTTGTTTGGCATCGCTTGTATCAGGGGGTTATCATTAGTATCATTGTGATCTATGGTTTCATCTTGTTACTTCTTTTGTAGCATTTGTCCATTTCTCTTGATGCATCAAATCTAATATTGTTGACGTTTGTTGTGCAGGAGGGAAGGCGCATTGACTTCCTTAGGCAAATCGATTTGCATAGAGAACTCATCCAAATCTTCTCAAATTGATCAAGAAGTCATAGATCATCATCATCAAGGCATCTACAAGGTTATCCAGGTAAGATCCATAGGTTAGTTCTTCTTTTCTTGGTTCCAATCCATTGGCACCTTTATTCTACTGTCAAAACCCTAACTAAAAATTTTCAAAAAATTGTGTGGTTCAAACCGCTTGATAAATTGGCAAACCATTTCTGGGTATTGTAGATCGGGTCAAACCCTAAGTGGGTTCTCCTAGACGTCATGCTTAGGTGACTGCACCAGGCCCAAACCCCAAGGCACTAATATCTCAACCCTAGCACAACTCCTCACTTGGCCATTTTTTCTTGTGTTTTGATTTTATCTCTAAGGCTTGGGTACTTTAATACTATCATACCTCTCATCAAGTCTATCCTTTGGTACTAAATAGCCCCAATCCCATTCTTAAGCTCCCTGCATTGGACAGTGGATATTTTCATCATTTGCTAGTACCTTAATCCTGGATCTAGTAGTAAAACTCACAAATCACTTGTATTTCAAGTTTGGATCAATTTCACCCTTCATAAACCTCTTGATCCAAACCATAACTCACCTTGTGAATTCATCCACAGATCTAGGGTTTACTTCACGTTACACCTTACGTTTTTCATCTTCCATTGATTTGATCTCGAGTATTGGTTGGATCTCTCCTGTCGAGAGTAGATTTGGGCATCCCCCATTGTTGTCTTGGGATAAGGCAACATCAAATGAAGATAGCCTCAATTGGCGTGACAACCATCCATTTGGGAGTCGAGGTTGTCTTGGTTTCACCTCTTTGGTTTCCCATCTCTCTACCAATCCATCTTGGATCCATCTCATAGGGGCAACTACAAGGTAGGTGATAACAGTCCTTTCAAGTGTTACAAGAAACTTAAAGCAGAAACATTCTGATAAAAGAAAGAAAAAAATTATAAACTTCTGACGATAATGTACAAGTAATTCCCGAATATATATTATTTTGACTCGGGTTGTGAGGGGATTTTTCATGAATAGTCACACCTCTTTGTTAGTTTTATTTAATATATAATTTCATTATATTATTTATTACTATTTATTTATTTATTATTATTTATATTTTTTATTATAAAATTATTTTTTATATAACATTGCCCTCTTCTTTCAAGATGCTTTGTCCTCAAAGCAGGGCAATGATGGATGTTGTTGAATGAACTTCTCGGTCTACCATGAAGCATCTTCTTCGGGACAATTCTTCCACTTAATAAGATATTCATTAATGATGTGGGATCGTAATCTTCTTTCTCTGATGTTGAGGATGGCTTCCGGGTCTAATACAAGTTTCCCTTCTTCGTCCAATGTAGGAAGTGTCGTCTGAGCAGTTTGATGTTGACCCAACTGTCTTTCGAGATTTGAAACGTGAAAAACATTATGAATTCGGCTCGTGTCTGGTAACTTCAATTCATACGCTACCCGGTTGATTTTTCGAATAATTTGGTATGGCCCATAAAACTTGGGGGCTAATTTATTCTTTCCTTGTTGCTTAAGTGACAATTGCTTGTGTGGCTGGAGTCTTACAAATACCCAATCTGCTACTTCAAACTCTCTTTCTGTCCTGTGTTGTTCTGCTTGTTGTTTCATACAATTTTGTGCCATAGTCAAATTATCCCCAAGTACTCGCATTATTTCTTGATTTTCCTCGAGTTGACTTTTTACTGCAAGGACTTTTGCATCTCCTTGAACAAGCTCTTTCCAATGAGGAGATGCATAACCATACAATGCTTGAAAAGGTGTCATTTTGGCCGACGTATGATAAGTAGAGTTATACCACCACTTTGCAAGATGTAACCATTGTAACCATCTATTTTGCTTGCCAGTGACGAAACTACAGAGATAGGATTCCACACATTTGTTTAGAATTTCCGTTTGTCTGTCTGTTTGGGGGGTGATAGGCTGAGCTCATGTTAAGAGTGATCCCAACATGTTTGCAAAATTCCTTCCAAAAATTGCTTGTGAATTTGGCATCTCTGTCACTAACGATGATTTTGGGAAATCCATGTAATTTGTAAATATTTTTACAAAATACTTCTGCAATTTGTTTAGCGGAGTCAATTTACTTAATTCCCATGAAATGGGCATATTTCGTCAATCGGTCCACTACCACGAAAATTGTCCTTGCCTTCGGATACAGGTAACCCTTCAATAAAATCCATGGAAATTTCTTCCCAATTTTGTGTTGGAATGTGAAACAGGTGGAGTAGCCCCGAAGTCATGAGATTTTTGCTTTTGTTTCTTTGACAGGTATCACACTTGGCTACATATTTTTGGATGTCCTTATACATCCCCTCCCAGTAAAAGGATTTCTTGGCATTGTAGTAATTTTTGAAAAAACCTACATGGCTTGCAGCCGGGTAATCATGAGATTCTATCAACACCTTGGTTTTAAACCGAAATGTAGGGCTTAAGTAGATCCTTCCTTTATACCAGAGGATGTCATTCCTCCATTCAATATTCGACCCTTGATTAGGTTCATTGATTAAGGCACAAGTGGCTGGGTCTTTGGCATATTCTCCTTGAATTTTGTCTAAACACTCTGGAACTGCAACGAAGATTGCGTAAACCTTAACGACTTCATCTTTTCGGGAAAGGGCATCAGCAACTACATTGTCCTTCCCTCGCTTATGTAGTATCTCCATGTCAAATGTAGCAATTTTTTCTATCCATTCCTGTTGTTCAGTTGACAATGTTTGTTGTTGAAGGAGATGTTGAAGACTATTATGGTTTGTTCTTATCAAGATTTTGCTCCCTAGTAGGTATTGTCGCCACTTTGTTAGAGCATGTATAATGGCAAGCATTTCCTTATCATATGTGGATTTCAAACACTCTCTCTTATTGCGCTTCCTGCTTTCAAAAGCTATCGAATGACCTACTTGCATCAAGACTGCTCCTATCCCAAACCCTGACGCCTTGCATTCAACGATAAAAGGTTTTGTGAAATCCAGGGTTGCTAATACCGGTGTTGATGACATGATGTTCTTTAATGCTTCAAAGCATTTTTTGCCTCATCATTCCATCGGAATGAATTTTTTTTCAATAAGTTTGTTAAGGTGGTTGTTTTGTGAGCGTAATTTTTCACATACCTTCGATAGTACCCTGTTAAACCTAGAAACCCTCGTAATTTCGAGATAGTATCTGGTTGGGGCCACTTAGTAATTGCCTTGATCTTATTGGGATCAACTCTGACTCCTTTTGATATTATATGGCTATGATAGTCCACCTCCTCTTTCCCAAAAGTGCATTTTGACATTTTTGCAAAAAAACGATGCTCTTCCACGATGGTTAATACTTGATCCAAGTGTCGAACATGCTCTCCCCATTTTTGCTATATACGAGGATATCATCAAAAAATACTATTACGAACTTCCGTAAATAAGGTTGGAACAATTCGTTCATTGCAGCTTGAGAGGTGGTAGGAGGATTAGTTAGCCCAAATGGCATTACCTTGAACTCATAATGACCCTCATGAGTACGAAAAGCAGTTTTGGCTATGTCTTCTAATCTAACCCTGATTTGGTAATATCCTGATCTCAGGTCTAATTTTAAGAAGTACATGGCACCATGAAGTTCATCCATCATCTCATCGATGAACGAAATAGGAAATTTATTCTTAATTGTGACCTTGTTGAGTCCTCTATAATCTATGCACAACCTGAAGGACCCGTCCTTCTTTCGGACTAGCACTACTGGAGCAACGTAAGGGCTTCTGCTTTTTGAAACGACTCCACATTTTAACAAATCTTGGGTCAACCTCTCAATCTTTGTTTTGTGATGATGAGGGTATCTGTAAGGTCGGATGTTTACAGGCTTTACCCCTGGCTCTAGCTCGATTAATTGCTTTGTCTTATTGTTTGGTGGGAGCTCCATTGGAAGCTCTTGGAACACTTTGTGATGTTTTTGGATTAGGTCTTGCATCTCTGGAGGGTTGTAGTCATCTCCTTCACATGTTAGCAACTCCATCTCTTGACATTGAATTACATAAGCAGGTGCTCCTTTTCGAATTAGACTTTCCATCTGATGTGATGTAACCAATTGTGTTTGGGGTGGTTGGAAACCGTACAACCTGTACTCTTTCCCTAGCCAATTAAACTGGATGAAGTGCTCTTGATGGTTAGCGGAGTAAGTACCCAGTGTTTGCAACCATTGGATTCCCAACACAACGTCTACTCCTCCAAGAGGTACAGCAAAGAAGTCGGATTCTAGATTATATTCTTGCATTTGTAATTTAACCTTGTGACATTTACCCACATTTTCAATCTCCTTGTCGTATGTTACCATCACTTTCATGTTAGGCATCGGATACACAAATAAGTTGAATACCTTGGCAAGATTAACATTAATAAAGTTATGCGTACTACCACTATCTATGAGAATCGACACATTGTTATTTTTTATATGTCCTTTTAGCTTCAGTGTTTGTGGTTGGGATAGCCCTGTAATGGCAGCTAATGAGATCTTTGGTGTATCATCTTCTAATTCTGAGAGGCAATCATGTTGGTTTCTTGTATCTTCCTCACTTGGCTCTTCACATTCTAAGATTTGTTCGTCTTCTTCAGCTTCACATGCGTACAACTTTTGGGGGTTGCTTATTTGCACACATTGTGCTTAGGATCCCATTTTTCTCCACAATATTTGCACTTTCCTTCTCTCATCCTCTGGACTTCTAAACTGGGTTGCGCTCCTTCCCTTAGATGCAGTGGTGTATACCTTGAAGTTCCCGTATTCGCTGATTGGGGAGGATTCCTCTTGGAGTATTTTTTGTCGAAGCTCCCTTGAGTGGATTGTTTAAACTTGTTCTCGATGATCTTGGCCTTACGTCTTGCCTCCTCCATCATAGAAGTGTTATGTAATTCCAACTCTTCCCGAATGTGCGTTTTTAGGCTATGTATGTATGATTGCAAACGCTGGTCATCAGTTAGTTCTGGAACTCGGGTTGCCAAAGATTTCTAGTCAGATGTGTACTCATCTACACTGCCTTTTTCCTGCAACCTGGTGATCTTGGCAAAGAAGTCTTTCTCGGTTACGCCTTGAAACCTTTTAAGAAGATCATTTTTAAAGGTGTTCCAATTAAAGGAACAGACTCGAGTTGTTGTCTTCTGCCACATGTACCAATTATACGCATTTCCCTCTAACTACATGGCGACGTACTTAATCTTCTCACTGTCGTAGGGTATGTTGTGGATATCAAAGTATTCCTCGGCCTTATTGATCCATGCGATGCATTGCTTTTCATCACCATTAAATTTGGGTAACTCTACTTTCACCCTTATCTGGTACCCATTTGCTTGGGGAATTGAAATCGATGGAATGTTAAAGAAAGGAACTTCGTGTGGTGGCGTTGGGTTGGGTTGGCCCGATGAGTTAGGCATATTTGGAGGCGGTGTATTGAAGGGGTCTAGGTTATAGCTGGGTGGGGGATTTAAGGTGGGTGATGTTAGTCTGGTCAAGATCATGTTGAGAGTTTCTTGTGTCTTCCTTTGTTATGATTGCAATGTACTGATGCCTTGAACTAGTCCTGCCTTGAGCCCTATTAGATCGTTATTGTTTTGTCGATGTCTGCTTTGAGTTCTCCATATTTTTGGTCTAATTGGTCTAATCTAGCATTGATATCTCCCATTTTGGCGATTACTGGGATTTTTTCTGCAGTAAATCTTGATTTATTTTTATTAGTTGTTTGAAGCCAGCTCGCAACTTTTTCTTTTTTTTAAATAATTATAATAATAATTATTATTATTATTATAAGATTTTCTTCTTTCAAATTAATAATAACAGATATTATTATTAAAATATTTTAACAAAATTGTGGCCCGATTGAATACGTGGAGGCCGTGGTGGTGGTTACCATGGGGTCAGGGAGAGCGGCGGGAGGGAGGCGAGACAAGCAGACGCAACGTGGTGGGGACACGAAAATGCAGATAGGGGAAGGAGAGCGCAGCGAAAAGGAGGTCGTGTGGAATGGCTGTGGGATGTGGAAAGGAGGTCGTGTGGAATGGCTGCATGGGATCGTCGCGGAAGGGAAGCGACAGGAGTTGCGCAGGTAGTAGAAACGCGGTAGTGGAAGGTGGAGGTGAGCAGGCTACTAACAGAATGGGGGCAGGTGAGTAGGTCGAAGCGGAGGTGGGGGAAAGTGTTTGCAAGCGAAAGGAAGTGAGTGGAAATGGAGGATGAGAGTAGAAGGGAACGGGATGGAATGGAGAAGGGTTGTGGAGAGAACGGTGGCAGAAGAAGAGGGGCGCGACAGTGATGGGTTGTACAGACGACGATGGCTGGTGCAGTGAGCGTCCAGCAAGCTCTGGTACCATTGTTACAAGAAACTTAAAGCAAAAACATTCTGATAAAATAAAAAATATATTTTTTATAAACTTCTGATGATAATGTACAAGTAATTCCCGAGTATATATTCTTTTGACTCGGGTTGTGAGGTGATTTTTCATGAATAGTCACACGTTTTAGTTTTATTTAATATATAATTTCATTATATTATTTATTATTATTTATATTTTTTATTATAAAATTATTTTATATATAACATCAAGACTATTACACCATCAAGTTCGGGAGCCAACCCAAGGATTTGAATCAGGACTTCCTTAAAAACATAGTTGGAGTGAAGAAAGATGAGCACAGAGTACAGGTTGATGGTGAGTTTAATTTGGAGTTAATAGTACATGATGAGGATGTGCATGAGGAGATAGCATTAAAGCCATCCTGTGAGTCTAGCGACACCAACACATCTGATAGTCAGATTGTGGACAAGCCGTGTGATGAGTTGGAGTTGGTACACTCTTCATCCCCTACAATAGGAGTCCAGATAGTTATGACAGGCGAGACACATGAGGTGCAAGGCAATGAGCACAACAGTCGAGACAGTGGGGAATTGCACATGGAGGTTAGGGAGAGTTTATACATGCATCAAATAGAGCTCCCAGATGTTAGTCACCGAAAGAAGATTGAAAGTTTTAAAGAAAGCATTCTAGGAATGAAAGAGAGGACCAAGATACTCTAGGACACCATATTACAACGAGATGTTGAGCTCACAAGTCTTAGAGTTGTATGTATCGAGTCAGCGATCAGGCTTTCTAGTATTGAAGAGTAGTTAGATTCCTTGATGGGGCAACAAAAGAAACATACCATTGCATTTCAAAGCAGTCCTCTTCAGGAGTACATAGACAAGGCTTGTAGTAGCTTGAGTCCACATTTGTATAATGGAGGATGGTTTTTACAGGTTGGCCCGGATCGAGAAATTGGGCAGCAATATATGAGCATTCCAGTTGAAATCAGAAGGGCAGAATGTCAACCTGGTAGGATTATAACTTGTCATGTTGCTTATGGACAAGGTCCTTTTTGAAGATTGGATTGGAGAGAGATTAAGAGTTGGTGTCCTATTGAGTGGGCGATTATTGGGAAGACATTCCTAGCCAGGGATATAGTCCCACAAGAGCCTTGGGATATTTGGGATGAAAGATGCACAAGTTTGCATTGGGATCCAAGTGGGAGACCTTATGAGGGATGGATAGAGTATTTACTGATGGGGTTACTTGGGAGTCTACAGGATGCTCCTTATGTTGATACTACGTAGGGTAGTGATGGATGCATTTTGACCTCTGCAATTCTCAGATTGATTTGGGACCTTGGAATTACAGTGACTGGTAGTTCAATGATTGCTAGAGGATGCTTTCAGGAGGTCTCTTGTGATGGTACCATGTTTACACCGTGGTTAGTTACTCTACTTATAGGAGGCTTCCATGGGATATCTTGTGATGGTACAGTGCAGTGCAGTGTTTTGAGCAGAGGGTGCTATAGATCTCATAGGATAACTTGGGACCCTAGGATCATCCCCAGATTCAGTTGGTTCAATTGATTGATTATGGAGTTGCGTTGGCATTGCTTGAGGACAAGCAATCTTTGCCGAGGGAGGACTGTAATGTTCTGTTACTGATAAAGAGGGAATTGACTGAGGACAGTTAATACCGAGAGCATATTAGAACAATTATTCAGTATTATTAAGTCATCAGTATAGTAAAGAGGGCCATCAAAGTTATTATCATAAAGCATGCAGAGCATGCAAGCCTTATTTCTTCAGTCTTAAGTCAACAAGCAATTAAAATTGCTTGATGCAACAAGTAAAGTGCAAACCCTACAATTCACATGCAAACCCTAAAAGTGACATCCTAACCCTAAAAGCTATATAAGAAGGTTAGTTGAACCAAAAGGACATCCATGATTATTATTATCGAGTTTGGTTTCTACAGCAGCAACAGTAGGTGTCGTGGCAACAAGTTGGAGTTGGAGACGAAGGTCTTCAGCTAGCAAGGGGTTTCAGCAGTGAAATCTATCTTCCCTAATCACTTAGGGATAGATCATCCAGATCTATCATCAGCTATTCATCATCTTCTTAATTCTTGGTTCAGTCATCCAGCAGTCAGAGAGAGAGTTTATTGCAGGTGCACGTTTTGTTGCTAGGGAACAGCTGGAAACCCCAGATCCATTCGCTAGCTCTCAAAAATCCAGTAAAGCTTCTGCATGCTTCCATCATTCTTCTCAGCAGGGGCATATCATCATATTGGGTGATTATCATTCCACTCCGGACACATTTAGAGCCTCCACCAGCAAAAACATGAGGGAGTAGGACGTCACCCTTCTGGAGAAGATCAATTCGCTCGAGCACAAAAGAGGGTCAGAACTCCTGCATGTGTCTCCTTCTTTGTCCGAAGGAATCATATTGTCATCTCTAGCAAGTTTCAGCAACAACAAACCATCCTTGCCTAAAAAACGTCAAGGTTAGAAGAAGGGCATTCTCTCACCTGGACGTCAACTGCTGGAGAGGAGCACTATATCTTATTATCTTACTTGCATGACCTGCACGCCTTCCATCTATCGACAGACTATTACTATTATTATTGGTATGTGTACCTTCTCTCACTAAAAGTCTTTTTCCTATTATTTCTCCAAATTAGCTATAGTTAGGGGCTTTTGGCACGACACTGTTTGCATGCACATTTTATTTATCTTTCTAGCACAACTGAAGCACTAAAACAACAAACATATTATCAAAACACAATAGAATATCAATTGGGATTGTTGAATTTTGGCATCAGCATGAATACTTAAAAATTTGCAGATTAACTTAAAACAAATGATAAGTGCAATGAAAATAACATTCATCACATCAACAGAATGGACACAAGAGTTTTTCACTGTGGAAACATTTAAAGGACCAAAACCCCAAAAAGCATTAGTAACTCATCTCATAAACGAGATGACTAAAAATTCTTCAAAAAGTTCCACAAACCCCAACAAGGTTAACCACGGAAACAGAAGATCAATTTCCAGAATTACAAAAATTGCCAAAATAAGGCTTTTCCAGAATTAGGGCTTTTCTCTCCTACCCACAAATTTTGTTGGCTGCCAGAAATTCTCAGATCTGCCCAAATCTAACTTTTACCCTGTCAAACTGCCCGTCCGTACATTTGCCCAGAATTTATGTTTTTCGCCATGTCCGTACAGTTCAGATATGCCCGATATGCCTGACTGTAAGGCTCCCTGTCCTTTTCTCTGCCTGACTGCTATTTTTTCCTCCCCGGTCTGTTGTTCCTCCTGCCCAGTTGCCCAATGGCAGTTCTGTTGCTGCCCGAAAGGGCTAGCAACTCTGGCCTGTGGCCTTCTAGCTAGCCCGGCAACCCTATGGGCTGCTACAGGACCCTCATGGGACTGCCCAAAGGCTAGCCGGAGGGACTGATAGGCCACGGCAACCCTCACGGGCTGCCCAAGGGTTGGCAAACAGCCAAACCCTCACGAGTTGTAGCCCAAGGGTTGGCGTGTTGCCCAAACCCTCACGGGTAGCATCAGAACTAAGTTGAGTCTACCAGTACTAGACTGGTCCACATCGTGGTTCCAGACCAGATGTCTACCATTCAACAAAATGGTCACTTAACACTGAGTTGAATCTACCCAGGACAGAGCTGGGTCCATATCATGGTCAAGGACCAGATATCTACCATTCAACAAAATGGTCACTCAACACTGAGTTGAGTCTACCCAGGACAGAGCTGAGTCCATATCATGGTCAAGCACTAGATATCTACCATTCAATAGAATGGTCACTCAACACTGAGTTGAGTCTACCCAAGACAGAGTTGGGTCCATATCATGGTCAAAGACCAAATATCTACCATTCAACAGAATGGTCACTCAACACTAGGTTGAGTCCCCCCAGTGTTGGACTAGGTCCACATCCTGGTCCCGGACTAGATGTCTTCATTCTCATGAGAGAATGACTCTCCATGCTGCTCAGAAAAATCCACACTCCCTCTTAGCGAGAGAAGCATTCTCTACCATACCAAGCTTGTCACGAAAGTAGGCGAACTTTGATGCTGACAGAGGCTTGGTCAAGATATCAGGAATCTGTTCACCCATACGAACGTACTACAACTTCATAGCACCTTTCTGCACTACGTCTCTAATAAAATGATACCTCATTTCAATCACTGAGTTTTCCGAAAGCTTTATACAACTCTAATTATCCTGGTGGATAATCGTTGAGTCAAGCTTTCCTCCGAACAGATCAGATATAAGTTTTCTAAGCCAAACTGCTTCCTTGCAAGCATTACTTGCAACAACATACTCTGCATCAGTTGAACTTTGAGCTATGGAATCCTGCTTCCTGCTGGCCCAAGAGATCATTACAGATCTCATACTGAAGCAGTAATCAGAGGTACTTTTCTGTTTTATTGTGCGCTGCCAGCCCAATCTGAATCAACATATCCAGATAACATTAGTCCACTGCTGGAAGTAAAGTTGAGCCCATAAGTGTTGGACATGAACTGACTCAGAGCAATCTCTGTGTCTGGTCTCGTATGCACGAGATACATCCAGGATTCAAAAAGCTGTATATACAGAGTAGAGTCTATACTCTATGAACTTGTAGCTGAGTCACCCAACTTTGTCAAGTTGGCAGTCATGGGTATGCCCATAGACTTGGAATCTTGCATCCCAAATATCTGCAAGATGTCCACTGCATACTTTCCTTATGTTAGGAAGATCTTGCCTGACTTTTGCCAGACCTCAAAGCCAAGGAAATAATGCATCAACCCGAGATCCTTCATCTCGAATTCAGAGGTAATCTCCCATTTACATTGTTCTGTCAACTGTTCATCACCTGTAAGAAACAAATCATCTATATAAAGAACAAGTATCAAGACATGATTATGAACAACCTCAAAGTACAAGTTAGACTTAGTTGTACTTCTGGAAAACCCCAAGTTATGGAGCAATCCATCCATCCTCGCATACCAGACTCTCTGAGCATACAAGGCTTTCTTCACAAAGCCTTCAGGTTGTTCAATATGAGCTTCCTCCTCAATCTTACCATTGAGGAAGACTGTCTTTACATCTATCTGATGTAACTTCCATTTGAATAATGCAACAAGTGAAATGATGGTTCTAAAGGTAGTATACCTGGCAACAGGAGCAATTGTCACTACTGACTTTCCTGTTGGTCTGGGAACAAACTCCCACACATAATTCTTTATGATTGAACTGTATTCTTCAATCATGGCATCAACCCATACCTGTTTACTTGCTGCTTTTTCGTATGATGAAGGTTCTAAACTGTCAAGCTAACTCGTAATACCTGAGTACTTATGTGGCCCTTCTCTGAAAGTCCCGAGAGGAGCTTTATGCTTCTCGCCTTCTTGTACCATTTCTTGGTACCGAGCTGGTCTCCTTTTGTAAGGAGGAACTTCAAGTAGTTCTTCTGGTGGACTTTCAGTGTCCTCTAGGACATCTATCATTTGATCCTCAAATTCCTCTTCCTCACTCTGAGTTTCTGAAACTGGAAACTCTAGTGAAGGTACTTCATCTTCCTTTGAAAGCTCTTGTGTTTGACGAAACACAGCTTTCTCATGGAAGACCACATCTCTATTGACTATCTTTTGTAAGCCTGGAAGTGTTGTGCAGTGAAGGTGTCCAAGCCTTCTATGCCATAACTCACATGGATCAACTATATGAGTGGAATCCTCGGAAACCCTGTAAAGGCCCCCCTCTTGAACCCCAATTTGTACTGTTGAGCTTAGGTCTTCATTCTTTGCCCATAGAAGGACTTTCTTGTCCATAAAGAGGACTCTGAAGCTCTTGTCCTCTAAGCTAGCAATAGATAGAAGATTCTTCTTTAAACCAGGAACATATAATACATCATCAATATGAAGAACCGTGCCTGAGTCAAGCTGAAGTGAAGTTGAGCCAACTCCTTCAATCTTGTAAGTGAAGTCATCTCCAAGTTCTACCTGAGTGGTGAACTTTTTCTTTCTGTAACTGGAGAGATCTCCACGGTTACCTGTCATGTGCTTGGAGGCACCACTGTCCACCAACCAAGAAGTGGAACAATCTGAGAAAGAACCAGTTAGAGCAGAAATCAAATAGTACTCTCTTTTAGGTTCTTCAGTTTTGTTAACCTTGGTTTTCTTCTTCTTCTTTGGTTTTTCATCTTCTTCTTCTTTGGTTTTTCATCTTCTTCTTTTGCTTCTGCTTCTGCAGCAGATGCTTGAAACCTTCGCTTAGGTTTCTTCTTGTTTTGACTGCAGTCTTTAGCAAAATGTCCAAACTTGTGGCAACTATAACTTTCCACTTTTGGCATGTCAAAAAACTTACCCTGAGGTTTCTTTCCCTTCTTTGGCTAAGGGAAAGGTTTCTTGAACTTCTTTGTCCTTACTGCAAGTGCAAGGTTGTCCTCCTTGATTACCTTGACAAAGGTCCTTCCTTCTTCTTCTATGCAATCATGCCAAAGCTTTTGAAAGGTTGGTTGATTCTCTCGTCCACTAACAGATGCCATGAAAGTTTCCCAAGAGCTTGGGAGACCATCAACTACTGTTTGCACAAGGTCATCATCATCAACAGTAATACAAATAGCAATGAGTTGATCTCTTACCTGTGCCATCTTCGTGAAGAAAGAACCGACACTTTCATCCTTGTTTAGCTTCAAAGTTCGTAGCCTCTTCTTCAAGACTCTCTTCTGACTAGGAGCCTTCTTTTCATATAGGTTGGCCAAAGCATCAAAGCATTCTTTAGCAGTCTTCAAAGCTTTGATGTTGGGCATCACTATCTCTTTAACAGAATCATAAATCATCCTTCTAGCATTACTTTGCTTCCTTTTGTAAGAAAGCTTTCCAGCATTTGATGTTGGCTCTTCAATGACATTAAAAACAATGTCATCTAAGTCATTCTCTTCTAGAATGGTTGTTAACCTGGCCTTCCAAGAGTTGTAGTTGGTTGAACTAGAGAGCTTCTCTTCCGGTCTGAAAATATTGACAGCCATCCCTGCAACTTAGTCAAATGTTAAGTCTACAAATCTTATCCCAAGGTCTAGGAAAACAACAACAATGTCCCTTTACTGTGTTTTCACATGCTAAGCTCTGATAACATGTTGAATTTTAGCATTAGCGTGAATACTTAAAAATTTGCAGATTAACTTAAAACAAATGATAAGTGCAACAAAAATAACATTCATCACATCAACACAATGGACACAAGAGTTTTTCACTGGGGAAACCTTTAAAGGACAAAAACCCCAAAATGCATTAGTAACTCATCTTGTAAATGAGATGACTAAACATTCTTCAAAAAACTGCACGGAAACAGAAGATCAATTTCCAAAATTACAAAATTGCCAAAATAAGGCTTTTCCAGAATTAGGGCTTTTCTCTTTCCTGCCCACAAATTTTGCAGGTTGCCCGAAATTCTCAAATCTACCCAGATCTGACTTTTACCCTGTCAAACTGCTCGTCTGTACATCTGCTCGAAATTTATGTTTTATGCTCTGTCTGTACAATTTAGATCTGCCTGATCTACCCAGTCGTACGGCTGCCTGTCCTTTTCTCTGCATGGCTGCTATTTTTCTCCTGCTCGGTTTGCTATTCCTCTTGCCCAGCTGCCCGATGGCAGTTCTGCGGCTTCCCGGAAGGGCTAGCAACTCTGGCCTGTGGCCTTATCTCTAGCCCAAGGGCCTGTGGCCTTATTTCTGGCCCAAGGGCCTGTGTTGGCTCGGCAACCCTATGGGCTGCTACAAGACCCTCACGAGACTGCCCAAACGCTGCCCGGAGGGCC